>JAFEMH010000166.1:390000-978011 GCA_022495995.1 Adenophora triphylla var. japonica | reverse complement strand
GTAGTGAGGTTTGTGGTGAGTGGACGTGGTGATGTCTGAGTTGAAGCTTAGTTCGGGAGTATGAACCTAAGTTGTGACCTAGTTCGGGAGTATGACCTAAGTTGGGACCTAGTTCGGGAGTATGACCTAAGTTGGGACCTAGTTCGGGAGTATGACCTAAGTTGGGACCTAGTTCGGGAATATGACCTAAGTTGGGACCTAGTTCGGGAGTATGAACCTAAGTTGGGACCTAGTTCGGGAATATGACCTAAGTTGGGACCTAGTTCGGGAGTATGACCTAAGTTGGGACCTAGTTCGGGAATATGACCTAAGTTGGGACCTAGTTCGGGAATATGACCTAAGTTGGGACCTAGTTCGGGAGTATGACCTAAGTTGGGACCTAGTTCGGGAAGTATGACCTAAGTTGGGACCTAGTTCGGGAATATGACCTAAGTTGGGACCTAGTTCGGGAATATGACCTAAGTTGAGACTATTCTAAGGCGTACGGACCTAAGTTGAGTTTGATGGGCATTTTGTGGATCCTATATGGAACTTTGTTTGTGGGAATTTTGGAAAGGCATCATGCGTCTTTGGGATTCTTCTTTTATGTAGCATTTATTACGGCTATGTCTTGCGTTTGAAGTTTATTGACATACCTTTCTTTGTGTTTACTGCGGAGGAGGCACCTTTGTGAGGAGGAAGTTGAATTGTTGAGGATGTGGGGCACCTCTGACCGAGATGAAGAGGACATGGTGGCGTCTTTGGCTGAATTGCTGAAGTGTTAGAGGGCATGGGGCGCCTCGATCGAGTTGTTGAAATGTTGAGGACGTGTGGCGCCCACGGCCGAAGTTCTTTGAAATGCTTTGCGGATGCGTGGCGTTTTTGGCGAAGTCAGTGAAAGGATGAGGACGCGACGGAGCCTTTGTTCGAACTTGCGGTGAGGGCGAGGTGGAACCTCTGCCTGAACTTGGTGAGGGCGAGGTAGCGCCTCTGTCTGAACTCACCGCAAGTCCTCACGCATGGCAAACCACAGCCAGAAGACGACTCAAGTCCTCACGCATGGCAAATCGCAGCCAGAAGAAGACTCAAGTCCTCACGCATGGCAAACCACAGCCAGAAGACGACTCAAGTCCTCACGCATGGCAAACCGCAGCCGGAAAGACGACTCAAGTCCTCACGCATGGCAAACCGAGAGAAGACGATTCAAGTCCTCACGCATGGCAAACTACTACCAAAAGACGATTCAAGTCTTCATACTACCTCTAGCTCGGAAGGCTTTAAACCACTCGGTCCGGAAGACCGTATAAACCTCCCAAATTACTATCTCCGGCCCGGAAGGCCTTAAATCACCCGATTAGGAAAATCGTAAAGTTTCCATCCCGGGACACCACCACGTCCTCACAATTGACCTCGGCGGTCACCACATCTTAGGACACCACCCCGTCCTTACCATTGACCTTGGCAGTCACACGATACTTCAGGGCACTATCACACCCACATACACTCCACAATTTGCACGACCTCTGAACTACGGCCAGGCTTGATTCCCGCCAGGGATACGTAGGAATCCTATCACAGGGTCCAGCCATCAACCTATACGGTCACCCAGGACACCACCACGTCCACCCATAGAGTCTTAGTTAGAGGACATCTCCCATCCTCGTGCACTACCACACTCACCCCACACACGAACTACGTTCAGGCTTGATTCCCGCCAGGGATACGTAGGAATCCTATCATAGGGTCCGGCCAAGCCTAAACGGTCACACAATAGGACACCGCCACGTCCTCACCCCGACCTCCACGGTCACTTCCTCTCCCGGCACGCGATCCAGTTAGGACCCTTATCTTATCAGCGACCCCACTTCCTCAGTAAGTGACGTCGTTGAGGGCTTGTAAGTACCCCAATCTGGATCACCCTTTTCGAGCACATAGGAAACACCGCGAGACTCACAAACACGAGTCTCGAAGACCTATGGCACTCAAAACCTTCAAAAAACCCTCAACCAAACCAAGGGAGGAGCCTTTGCAGGATAAAAAGGGACAAAAGGACCTTTTGGGAATTTTCGAAATTGGAAAAGCAAATAAGGTCCGTACGGACCTCTTTGTTGCCATAATTCTTGAATCCCCTTAAAGTCCACAATATTCCCTCAAATCCGGAGAAATCATTACCCCTCATGCATGGTTGGTCCGTACGGACCTCTTTGCATGCCAAGATGGTCCGTACGGACCTCTTTACGGGGACATCATCATTCAGAATATTCACAATTATCACATATTCCCTCAAATCGAGGAAAACTAAAATTACGGATAACCTAGGAGGTCCGTACGGACCTCTTTGCATTTTCTCCTACTATAAATAAAGGGCTCCCCCTCCTCATTTTGCACACCTCCCACTTCTCTCTTCTTCCCTAGCCTTCGGGCTCCCCTCTAAGACCCTTCGAGGCAATCCCGGCCTCTTTCGGATCCTTAGAGGCCTTAGAGCCCCCCTTGTGGTGCTCAGAAGCCTCCCGAGCGCTCCGCGACGCTCCGCGCTGCCCGAGGCACTCTCGAGGTACTCTGAGGCCCCTCGTGGTACTCCGAGGCCTTGCACAGTCTTTCCCAAGGTGTCCGGCTCTTTCCGAGTCAAGCCGGCGATCCCAAACCACGCCGAAACTCTGCTCGAGTGACTCCACGCCATCCCTCCCACTTCTCTCTTCCTCCCTAAGCCTTCGGCTCCCCTTAAGACCTTTCGAGGCATTCCCGGCCCCTTCGGATCCGAGGCCTTGAGCCCCCTCGAGGTGCTCAGAAGCCTCTCAGCGCTCCCGAGACGCTGCGAGGCACTCTCGAGGTACTCGAGGCCCCTCGTGGTACTCCGAGGCCTTGCACAGTCTTTCCCACGGTGTCCGGCTCTTTCCGAGTCAAACCGGCGATCCCAAACCTTGCCGAACCTGCGCGAATCCAACCAACGATTCAACGCACGCCGAACCTGCGCGATCCCAGACGATCCCCACGCACGCCGAACCTGCGCAGCGGCCCTACGGTTTCAACTCACGCCGAAACTCGTCCGCGGACAACGCATCCCAAGCAATCCGGAACGCTACTCAGGCCTCAAACACTATTCCCTGCGGAAGACAGACACGAACCAACATTGGTAAGGCTTCCTTCCTATTCTATTTCAATACATTTCAATACAATGTAGACATCCGTCTGACATGCATTTTTAAAAGCACACACACACACACAACTTTTTAAAGGATATTAGGGGTATCAGAAAGACTCGTTTTACGAGGCGACTCGGGTGAGCTCTAATATTCTAATATTCTCTTCCGGAGTCATCGACCTCCAGAACTCAAAATCTCATCACACAAAAACAGTTTAAAATTTATCTTTAAACTGATGCCCTTTTTCAATGTTTTGGGCTTAATAAAAACGGCGTGGCGACTCTACAAAATGCGAAAGCAAAACGGCGAGACACCTCCAACACGCAACGCTAAATCCCTGCGAGTCTGTAAAAGAGGACCTCTCCCTGTCAGTCGGTCAACTCTAGTCTCGTAGTCAAACAAAGCGTCTCCCGTCACATCCAAAGGGTCAGACCAGGCTTCGGCACTCCTAAGGCAATAGCTGCTACGGCAACGGGTCCCGAATCGCTACACGCCCGCTCTCCCAGAGACCACTTGGGACTGACCACGGCTGCTCATACCGGGCCGGATGCGAGTCGTCAACACAACGCTCCCCCGACGTCTAAGGAGTACCACAGGAGGGAAAGCGGAATACTTCCATACCCTCGGACAATACAAGAAGGCACTGGGTGCCATACAAAGAGGAACTACCTCCGCGATAGCAAGGTCATCCCGGCCAACAAAGGCTCTGCTTCATCCCAAAGCTTAGGAAACAAGCGACGGAATATAGAAGGAGGACCAAGACAAACCTGGAACTCGACAACGTAGGACCCTTCTGCAAGATCCTCCTGGTCTCAATCCTCCGGTCACGGAACCCACCGGCGGATCGATGCGTACCAAGTGTGCCATCCATCTCTCCCGGGCGGGTGATCCATATCCAACACAAGAGGTCGGCGAGCAAATGACCACGGGCTAAACGACGTCGGAGCCTCGGGCGTATGGCTGAAGTCTCTCTCGCGGCCACAAGGTGAGCAAAGCGGGGCTTCCCCTCTCATAAAACGATCCCCGGTCGCCGGACGGTCGATACCATGAAGAGTCTCCCCCGGCACCAACGGGACAATATCCTCTCCGGCTCTGCGGTGCCCTACCACATCTAGCAAAGCGCCATCACAAATGCGAGGCGACCGGAAAAGCGTCGCCATCACGCACAAGGCAAATACATCCCAGAGACGTCACTCTCATCATCAACCATGAACCGCTCCGGCGGCTCGAAATGTCGATATGACCCGAATCAAGGATCATGCCCTGCACTTCTTCCAACGAAGTACGAAGAAAGTCTGCAAGCTTCACGCTCACCGCGGCACCACCAACCCAAAGGAAGCGAGATGGCCTCCACCTCCGGTCCTCCAATCAAAGCCCGAAAATCTTCAAAAGTGGGCACCATTTCATTGTAGGAGAAACGTACACGTGCCTCCTAACATCCCAGAACCGCGGCGGCCGCAGCAAATCCCAATCGGGGAACCGACTCCTTAAAAGACCAAGCAGAGCAAAGACGAAACCTTACCTCGAAAGCCGTCTACGATGCCTCATACGGCGCCGCATCCACGTTTTCAAGCTGCTCGAGGAAGTGTGCTTGCCTCTCTGCAAAGCCTCGGCAAAATTCTAGGGACATACGAAGAATCCATGGCAAAATGGAGGTTCCTAGAGAAAATGGGGAAGAAAGCTCGAAAATGGTGCAAATGGGGAAATGAGGAAGAACCGGAGCCTTTGGAAAGCATTTATGTCCTTCCCAAGCAAGGTTGGTCGTGCGGACCTCTTTGCATGCTAAGTATGTCCGTGCGGACCTCCTTGCAAAGCAGAACCCATTTCCCCGAAAAGCGGTACAAAAACCCTTTGTCCTCGGCAAAACCTTGCTCCAAGCGGTCCAAACGGCCAAAGCCATTTCCGGCAAACCAACACTACCCACAAACGCACTCTCAGCTCACGTGGCATGTACAAAAATAAAAATAATAATAGCAACAATTTCTAGGACAATTCCCGGGAATCACAAAAATAAATGACATTACATCTTAAAATAAAATCTTGTTTGCCATGCAAATACATGTGTTTTATTAAATTTTACAAAAATGTCTGTTGCTAAACAAAAATAAAAAAAAAAGAGAGGGATATGAAAGAGGGAAAGCAAATGAATACTACTCAGAATCCTCATCATCATCCTCTCGCCATAAGATCCTCCAAAGAAAAGTCGGGCATCAGTGAACTCGCCGTCACATCCTCCTCGTCGAATGCGAGCACCCGCACTGAGGCTCACGAGAAGTACTCGGGAAGGATCAAATCCGGCGAAAGGATCAAAGAAAGAAGGCTCGAGGAACCTCACCCCGTGCGCCGTGCGGAGGCATGAATCGATAAAAGGGCCGCTCCTCGAAGGCCCCCGCAGCCTCCCGAAGACGCCCCGCATCCATGCTATGCCGCCTCAAAGGCCCCTCTCGCTGCGGCTCCGCCGGCTCTAGGCGGAGGAACGCCCACGTAATGCCTCAAGGCATAGGCTCGTACGCCGGCACACGACGCGAAGACCGACAGACACCTTCGACGCCATCTTCTTAGCGAAGGAGCGCATCGCCACGTAACGGCGAGTCGCATATCGTAGGCTCTCCCCGGACTCCGCACCAACAAGAAGCCAAGGAAACGCCATCAAATACGCTTATACTCAACAACAAAAAGAGAAAACGCAAAAGATGCCAAGATGGAAAAGAGTCAAGACACTCACCGATCCGTCTGGGATCCACTGTATGCAAAGCAGAGCTCGCCCGAACGGCATGCATACACCTCCTCTCGATCCGTCCCCGCGGACGCACGTGAAATCCGGTCCCAGACGGAATCCTCTGGGAGCTCGCGGGCCAGCCTCTCTCTCCGCGCGCACTGGGCGCCCTCGCCTTCCTCCTCACGAAGGCCCTGCATTCTCTCCGTATAAATGAACTCCTCGCACCGACACCGCCAAGGTACTCTCTCGAAGTCAAGCACATCCATGTCCCGGAGTCAAGCATCCCAAAGGGAGGGTCCTCTGAGCCACGGGAAGCACACCGGGCCATGCCGCTGTAAGACTCGCTCCCCTGTGCATGGCGTCACAAGTCAAGCCTCGCAAAGATCTTCCGCCGCGTCACCTCGGAGCCCTCGAACTCATCTCTCATACCGAGTCCACGGGAATGTAACGAACCCTCACGGCTATCCCGCTCCAAACGCTCCCGCACATCCCCGTAGGCGATGGTGAGCTTCCCCTGGCTGTCCTCCTCTTCTCGCCGTACGAGCCCATCCCAAAGATAGCAGGGTACGCAAAGAATGTGTGGATCCCTATCCCACGGGAAGCACCGAAAACCTCATAAAACCACACTCGCGACAAAAACAGAGAAGGCTGCAAAAGACAACGGAGAAAAGACAAGTTGCTAAATCAAAAACAAAGAATAAACTCATACCTCCAAAGCAAAGTCAAAGCAGCCAACGAATCCGCACCCCCGCTAAACCGGTCCAAGGAGAAGTAGAGCTCACCCAAGCCTCGCCGCCCCAAGCAATGTCGCACTTATCCAGATCAATCAAGCTCTCCAACCAGCAAAGGGAGCCGCAGCCGCGTGGTTCGAGAACAAAGTCTCTGACAACGCATACCACAAGAAGGAGCGCGCCAACCGCTCCACCCGGCCGGCACTCCGGATATAGCCCCTAATACCGGCCGTGATCTCATCTCTACGTCGCCGCACAAGATCCCCAGCCCTCGCGAGGACGAGGCTCAAAGCCCAGCTCTGGGCGCACATCATCGTAGATCATGTCTTTCCACCGCACCGGCTCTCCTTTTCAAGGAAAGCCCGGTAATGACGCAAAGAAAAATCAAGTATGGCTCCACCGTCACCACTGCCCCACTGTGGAAGGTGGGTGGTATCCCACCAATACTTGATAAACCCAGGAAGACACTCTTGTTCTTCCTCGTGTCGACACTCACCAAAGTGTTCTCAACGAACACACCTAGGCCAGGAGCATAAACCAACCTCCGGGACTCGCCTACCGCCCACAGGAAATATCAGCATCCGCCATAGCTCCAACAATGCCTCGAGCGATCCCCGAGCTCATCCTTCGCCTTCCCCGGGCCAGAAGCTCCCGCATCCCCGTGTAAACACAAAGAAAGGTACGTCAATCACGTACTTTAATATAAAGGCACATATAACTCCGTCACAAAATACACTGTAACGGCACACAAGACACTGCACATACAATTTCACCGGTAATTTTCACATATATCATGCATATAATTTTTTCCCATGCAAACCGGACTGGCCACAAAACACGGCACACACTGCATACACATTTTCTCAAAAGAAAAAGGGGGAATTAAACCTCACACGACACATTTTCAAAAGAAAATCCGTCCCAAACACGGCACATATTGCACATATTTTCCCCTACAAAGTCCGTCACCCAAAACACCGCACGACACATATATAGCACATTCTCAAAAGAAAATCCGTCCCAACACGCACACACTTTCACATATAACCCGTCACAAAACACGGCACATGTGTCACATTTTTTTCACAAAAATTATCACTACACGATAATTTTTCTCATAATGTACATACATAAATAGCATAATAACGGCATAAAACACCAAAGCATGCAATCTACTAGATAGGCAATTTTTATTTTCACAAATAAGAGCTAATCTACACATTTCGCACAAAATACACATACCCACAATTTTTACATGTCCATTTTCAACAATTCATCAAGAATTTCACAAAAAGGCATAAAATAATAACAAAAATTCAAAATGCGAAAAACTAAAACCTAGTTCTAGCATTCAAAAATTCGAAGCAGTGGAATCAAAACGAAATGCATTTCTTACCTCCCCAACGCTCATGGAGCGACGATTATGCACCTCCGGATTCGGATGGCAAAACATCCGCCGCGCAAGATGGAACGAACGAAGTCCAATTCCTTATGAAGCTCCATCCGCCGGCTCAACCACTTTTCCGATCGCAAGCAGACGACGACTCCTTCGAGATCCTTCAAATTACGGCAAGAAATTCAAGCAAAAATTTTTTGATTTTGGTTAACAATGGAGGAATTTTTCTCTCTCTCTCGCCCGGTTCACGAACCGCAAAAAATCCCCGAGGAAGAAGGAATGGAAGGGCCTCGTATTTAAAGACCCGGTCAAACCCGGGGAACCGTAAAAACCAAGGTGGTCCGTACGACCTCTTGCAACTGTGGCCACCATTTCCACCGACTACTCTTTGCAAAGTGACGCCACAACTTACTTATCACTCGCCCTATAATCTTTGCCCCCGGCCGTCGGGCCTAAGGCCTTCTTCCCAGCAAATCCAAGCCCGCTACAATCGAAGTGTCCACGCAACGTCCTTCAATTCAATCGGTCACCGCTCGCTCACGTAAGACCGGTCCTCGCCACTCTCAACGAAGCCAAACCACCGCACCTCTATCTAAGACCCATCTGCCACTTCTAACGCCAAACGTCAAAGACCTAGTCAATCAAGGCCAGCACGCATATTCCCCACGCCATCATCCTTGCCCACTCACCTCAAAACAAGTACAAGAAGGAGCTCAACACTCTCCGAGTACAAGTCCTTAAGGCACGAAGCGCTCCCAAACGCCAAATGGTCAAGGCCGCCCACCAGGTTACCATCATCCTTCCCAACCGCACAAGGTCACATCCGACCTACGCGGCACCCAAATGATGTAAGCCCCACGTTCTACATCGCCCACTCTCAAACGGGCACCACGCGCAAGCACCGACCATATCAAAGAAGCTCCGACGCTCCTCCACCAACAATGACTATACTGGGAAGTCACTGCAAGACCGCATATCCTCAAAGACCACGTGACCATCATCCGACCCATAACGGCAAAACAAGCACGCGAAGTGAGCCAACACCCTCTCCGAAAGTACAACGTCCACCATCGCCTATCACCGACCTAAAACGGCCACCTGGTGAAGCCACCACTCGGCCATTATCTCGCCACTATTGCCACCAAGCACGCCACCATCGTAAGTCCCATACCTTCTACATCAGACATGCAAAAACGCAAATGGCATCTACGCTATCGACCGTACGACGCCACTCACGCCCTCTATCACCGACCTATACGGGTCACCCAGACGCCACCACGTCCTTATCACCGACCTCTGCGGCTCACCCAGACGCCACCACGCCTTATCACCGACCTATACGGCCACCCGTGACGCCACCACGCTCCTATCACCGACCTATACGGCCACCCAGACGCCACCACGTCCTATCACCGACCTATACGGCCACCAGACGCCACCACGTTCCTTATCACCGACCTATACGGTCACCAGACGCCACCACGTCCTTATCACCGACCTATACGGTCACCAGACGCCCACACGTCCTTATCACCGACGATACGGTCGCGGGGACGCCGCCCACGTCCTTATCACCGACTATACGGTCACCCGGGACGCCGCCACGTCCTTATCACCGACCTATACGGTCACCCGGGACGCCACCCACGTCCTTATCACCGACCTATACGGTCACCGGTGACGCCACCACGTCCTTATCACCGACCTATACGGTCGCTGTGACGCCACTACGTCCTTATCACCGACTATACGGCTACCTGTGACGCTACCACGCTCTTATTACCGACCTATACGGCTACCTGTGACGCTACCACGTCGCTTATCCACCGACCTGATACGGCTACCTGTGACGCCACCACGTCCTTATCACCGACTATCACGGTCACCCAGACGCCACCACGTCCTTATCACCGACCTATACGGTCGCGTGACGCCGCCACGTCCTTATCACCGACCTATCACGGTCACCCGGGACGCCGCTCACGTCCTTATCACCGACCTATCACGGGTGTCACCCAGGGACGCCACCACGCCCTATCACCGACCTATACGGCCACCAGACGCCACCACGTTCTTATCACCGACTTTACGCGGCCACCAGGACGCCACCACGCTCCTTATCACCGACCTATACGGCTACCCTGTGACGCTACCACGTTCTTATCACCGACTATACGGTCACCCGGGACGCCACCACGTCCTTATCACCGACCTATACGGTCACCCGGGACGCCACCACGTCCTTATCACCGACCTATACGGTCACCCGGGACGCCGCACGTCCTTATCACCGACCTATACGGTCACCGGGACGCCGCACGTCCTTATCACCGACCTATCACGGCCACCCGGGACGCCACCACGTCCTTATCACCGACCTATACGGTCACCAGGGACGCCACCACGTCCTTATCACCGACCTATACGGTCACCCGGGACGCCACCACGTCCGTCCTTATCACCGACCTATCACGGTCACGGGACGCCGCACGTCCTTATCACCGGCTATGCGGTCACCCGGGACGCCGCGCGTCCTTATCACCGACTATGCGGTCACCCGACGCCGCACACGTCCTTATCACCGACCTATGCGGTCACCAGGGACGCCACCACGTCCTTATCAACGACCTATGCGGTCAAGCGGACGCCGCCACCACGTCAGACCACCAGCTATGCGTCACCTCACCGCGCGTCTGCGGCCTCGGCGGTCACCTGACACCCGGGGCACCACCACGCCCGCATTCACAGAACACTCACCCCACACCCGAACTACGGCCCGGGCTTGATTCCCGCCGAGGATACGTAGGAATCCTATCACAGGGTCCAGCCTATTGACCTAAACAGTCACCCAAAAGGACACCACCACGTCCTCCCTTTGACCCTCACGGTCCCTTCCTCTCCCAGCGCGCGATCCAGATTAGGACCCTTATCTTATCGGCGACCCCACTTCTTTCATAAGTGACGTCGTCGAGGGCTTGTAAGTACCCCAATCTGGATCACTCCCTTTCAAACACACGGGAAACACCGTAGACTCATCCACGCAGTCTCAGGGACCTCTCTCACTCAAAACCCTCTCAAAACCCTCTCAAACCCCCAAACAAACCAAGGGAGGAGCCTTTCACAGGATAAAAAGGGACAAAGGACCTTTTGGGAATTTTCAGGGAAATCGGAAAAGCAATTAAGGTCCGTACGGACCTCTTTGTTTCAATGATTACTAAATCCCCTTAAAGTCCACAATATTCCCTCAAATCCGGAAGAAATGATGACTTCCATGCGAGTTGGTCCGTACGGACCTCTTTTGCATGCAAGATGGTCGTACGGACCTTATTGCATGGGGGACATCATCATTCAGGAATATTCTCCATCATTGCGAGATTCCCTCAAATCGAGGAAATCCAAAATTTGGGATAACCAAGAAGGTCCGTACGGACCTCTTTGCTCCGAAATTTTTACTATAAATAGAGGGCTCCCCCTCCTCATTTTGACACACCTCCCACTTCTCTCTTCCTCCCTAAGCCTTGGCTCCCCTTCTAAGACCTTTCGAGGCATTCCCGGCCCCTTCGGATCCTTCGAGGCCTTCCGAGCCCCCTCGAGGTGCTCCGAAGCCTCTCCAGCGCTCCCAGAGATGCTCCCGCGCTGCCCCGAGGCACTCTCGAGGTACTCTGAGGCCCCTCGTGGTACTCCAGAGGCCTTGCACAGGTCTTTCCCACGGTGTCCCGGCTCTTTCCGAGTCAAACCCAGGCGATCCCAAACCTTGCCGAGACCTGCGCCCGAATCCAACCAACGATTCCAACGCACGCCGAACCTCTGCCCAGGCGATCCCGACGATCCCACGCACAGCCAGAACCTTCGCCCAAACGCGGCCTACGGTTTCAACTCACGCGAAACTCACGTCCGCGGACCACCGGCATCCCCGAAGCAATCCGGAGCGCTACTCAGACCTCAAACACTATTCCCTGCGGAAGACAGGACACGAACCAACATTGGTAAGGCTTCCTTCCTATTCTATTTCAATACATTTCAATACAATGTAGACATCCGTCTGACATGCATTTTTAAAAGCACACACACATCACACAACTTTTTAAAGGATATTAGGGGTATCCGAAAGACTCGTTTTTACGAGGCGACTCGGGTGAGCTTCTAATATTCTAATATTCTCTTCCCGAGGAGTCATCTCGACCTCCAGAACTCAAAATCTCATCACACAAAACAGTTTAAAATTTATCTTTAAATCGAACTAGGTCCCAACTTAGGTCATACTCTGAACTAGGTCCCAACTTAGGTCATACTCTGAACTAGGTCCCAACTTAGGTCATATTCTGAACTAGGTCCCAACTTAGGGTCATATTCTGAACTAGGTCCCAACTTAGGTCATATTCCTGAACTAGGTCCCAACTTAGGTCATACTCTGAACTAGGTCCCAACTTAGGTCATACTCTGAACTAGGTCCCAACTTAGGTCATACTCTGAACTAGGTCCCAACTTAGGTCATACTCTGAACTAGGTCCCAACTTAGGTCATACTCTGAACTAGGTCCCAACTTAGGTCATATTCTGAACTAGGTCCCAACTTAGGGTCATATTCTGAACTAGGTCCCAACTTAGGGTCATATTCTGAACTAGGTCCCAACTTAGGTCATACTCTGAACTAGGTCCCAACTTAGGTCATACTCTGAACTAGGTCCCAACTTAGGTCATATTCTGAACTAGGTCCCAACTTAGGTCATACTCTGAACTAGGTCCCAACTTAGGTCATACTCTGAACTAGGTCCCAACTTAGGTCATATTCTGAACTAGGTCCCAACTTAGGGTCATATTCTGAACTAGGTCCCAACTTAGGGTCATATTCTGAACTAGGTCACAACTTAGGTTCATACTCCCGAACTAAGCTTCAACTCGGGACATCACCACGTCCACTCACCACAAACCTCACTACTTCACCACGGGCGGCCGGAAGGCTTTAAACCACTCGGTCCCAGGAAGACCGTATAAACCTCCCCATCACTATCTCCCGGCCGGAAGGCTTTAAACCACTCGGTCCGGAGGCGTATAAATTAGCCAAACTACTATCCCCGGCCAGGAAGGCTTTAAACCACTCGGTCAGGAGGCTGTATAAATCGACCAAACTACTATCCCGGCCGGAAGGCTTTAAACCACTCGGTCAGGAGGTTTGTATAAATCAGCCAAACTACTATCCCCAGCCCGGAAGGCTCTAAACCACTCGGTCCGGAAGACCGTATAAATCTCCCAAATCACTATCTCCGGCCCGGAAGGCCTTAAACCACCCGATTAGGAAAATCGTAAAATTTCCATCCCAGGACGCCACCACGTCCTCATAACTGACCTCGGCGGTCACCACATCCTTACCACTGACCTCGGCGGTCACACAACACTTCAGGGCACCACCACGCCCGCATACATTCACAAATTCACGACCTCTGAACTACGACCAGGCTTGATTCCCGCCAGGGATACGTAGGAATCCTATCACAGGGTCCAGCCATCGACCTATACGGTCACCTAGGACACCACCACGTCCTTCCCCTCGACCTATACGGTCACCCAGGACACCACCACGTCCTCACAATTGACCTCGGCGGTCACCACATATCAGGACATCACCCCGTCCTTATCACTGACCTCGGCGGTCACACAACACTTCAGGGCACCACCACGCCCGCACTCACAAACACTCACCCCACACACGAACTACGATCAGGCTTGATTCCCGCTAGGGATACGTAGGAATCCTATCGCGGGGTCCGGCCAGCGGCCTAAATCGGTCACATAACAGGACACACCGCCATGTCCTCACGCACTGACCTACACGGTCACTTCCTCTCCCAGCACGCGATCCAGATCAGGACCCTTATCTTATCGACGACCCCACTTCTTTCATAAGTGACGTCGCCGAGGGGCTTCTGTAAGTACCCCAATCTGGATCGCTCTCCATCCCAGCATACGACAAAACCAGAGGCAAACTTCCGGAGGTCATAACTCCTTCATACGAACTCCGATTGAGACGTGCCATATATGGTTGGAAAGCTCTCGACGAGAGCTAGCTTGCCATCACATTCACAAGAGCATGGAAAGTCCGTACGGACCTCTTTGCATGCCAAAGGTCCGTACGGACCTCTTTGCACCAGCATAATCATTACAAAAATCCCTTAAAGTCCACGAGATTCCCTCAAATCCCGGAAATCCATCATTACCTAAGAGGTCCGTACGGACCTCTTTGCTCGAAATTTTTACTATAAATAGAGGGCTCCCCCTCCTCATTTTTTCAGACCTCCCACTTCTCTCTTCCTCCCTAAGCCTTCCTGGCTCCCCTTCTAAGACCTTTCGAGGCATTCCGGCCCCTTCGGATCCTTCCGAGGCCTTCCGAGCCCCCTCGAGGTGCTCCGAAGCCTCTCCGAGCGCTCCCGAGACGCTCCCGCGCTGCCCGAGGCACTCTCGAGGTACTCTGAGGCCCCTCGTGGTACTCAGAGGCCTTGCACAGTCTTTCCCACGGTGTCCGGCTCTTTCCGAGTCAAACCGGCGATCCCAGCCTTGCCGAACCTCTGCCCGAATCCAACCAACGATTCCAACGCACGCCGAACCTGCGCGATCCCGACGATCCCCACGCACGCCCGAACCTGCGCTTAACGCGGCCTACGGTTTCAACTCACGCGAAACTCGTCCGCGGACAACCGGCATCCCAGAAGCAATCAGGAGCGCTACTTCCGACCTCAAACACTATTCCCTGCGGAAGACGGACACGAACCAACATTGGTAAGGCTTCCTTCCTATTCTATTTCAATACATTTCAATACAATGTAGACATCCGATCTGACATGCATTTTTAAAAGCACACACACACACACACAACTTTTTAAAGGATATTAGGGGTATCCGAAAGACTCGTTTTACGAGGCGACTCGGGTGAGCTCTAATATTCTAATATTCTCTTCCCGAGGAGTCATCTGACCTCCGAACTCAAAATCTCATCACACAAAAACAATTTTTTAAAATTTATCTTTAAGCGATGCCCTTTTTCAATGTTTTGGGCTTAATAAAAACGGCGTGGCGACTCTACAAAATGCGAAAGCAAAACGGCGAGACACCTCCAACACGCAACGCTAAAACGGAATAAGCCAGATGCCGGGGCGCGATTGTGCTGCCTCTCGGATCCGGGCGACTTCCCGAACTGCGACGAATGCGAGATGCCGGGGCTCCGCGCGCGAGCCGGATCCGGGTAATTTCAGGAACGTACGTGTCTCGCGCGATACTAAGCTTCTGCAGGCATGCAGATGCCAGTTTCCTCGTCGATTTCAACCACTTTCTGGATAAAACCTTATCAATCCGGTCATCCAATGGAATTTGGGTTCTGGAACCTTCCTAGGGTATTTTACCTCTCCACCTTCACCTCTCCAACACCTATAAATACTTTAAGACTTTCACTATTTTGGATCCCAGACTTTCTTGTCAAACCCCCCAATATTTACTGGTTTCTCTCCCTGAAAGATTCCTGTAAATCACCCCCAAAATCACCTAAAGTTTGTTTATCAACCTTGTTGATCAACAAACATCGAAGCCCGAATCAAGGACCGAGGTGAAGCTCTGTCCACATCAAGGTTCGACTCTAAACTTGAGTCGAAACTCTGTCTGAGTCTCTTCACGCGAGGTAATCTTCCTCTCCCTTTCTAATTGATTATTAGAGTGGTATAACACATCAAACCTAGGATCGGCCTAGAGCCTCCCCAAACCATGGGGACGATCTCGAAGCAATCGATCATATATTTCGTTTAACCTAGTAAAATGGATTCTTTTACTTGTTTCTTTAAATAAAATATCTTTTCTTTGAAAACCTCTTTCTTTTTAGCAAGACCAATCTCCGGATTGGGTGGAATGGGTGCTCCTTGACCTTCCCATTCCATAACCTAAGCCCCGAACCCAAAATCTCTTTTCAAATGTTTTTTTTTTATATTTCCAACTAAATAAATATAGGTGGCGACTCAAAAGATTTTATAGAAAATTCACGCATTGCTACAGTGGCGACTCCGCTGGGGATATATAAATTTAATATGGCTTAAACTTGCGTTAATAAAAAGAGGTTTTTAAATAAAAATTGTTTTTTTACTCAGTTCAGTATTGTCTCGCACGAGACAACTCTCTGTCTCGCGCGAGACAATGCTTCGGCATCCTGTTTGTTTTCTGGTTTTCTCGTTTGCCTCGAGATTCGAGATAAGAGTCGAACAGGTAAAGGGGACTCCAAATTACATTATCTGCAGAGTTCTTTCATTTTAAGGCCTCCCTTAGGGTCTAGAACTTGAATCCGTTTATAGTTTAAATAATTGATTATTATTTATAACTGCGTGCGATTGGCTTTTTAAATTAAAGTCCGGTCCAATGGGGATTCGGGAGTTGTAATTATATTATTTATTTATTTCTCTCTCTCTCTCTCTCTCTCTCTCTCTCTCATTTAAGTGGAACTACGATGGCCTGAGTCTTCCGAATTTGGGAGAAACGTAGGCAACCACTTGGTGCGGCCATTATCTGTTTTTCTTTTCTTTTTCAAAAAAAATCTCTATTTTATTTATCACCTAGATTGACTCTCACACTCGCGCACTCATGCTATATCTGTCATTGCACTACATACCCTCTATTAACTCGGGATCCACACTAAGGATGGATGACGGTAACCACCTAGTCGCCGGTCTCTCCGAAGTTGGATCATCCCACTCCGCATATTCAATTCACCTAGATTGTCATATCGCGGGGAGCCTAGCCTTCCAGCCCTTCATCGCCACATATCATGTAGACTGTCTTTTTAGGATCACTCCGTGACTGGTCGGTTTGACTTAGTGATCTTTCTTATTTTTGACCAAAATAAAGCCATGTAAAATTGACCATAAAGAAGGACTCGGCATAGTCCCTTCGGAAAAAAGTCTCTTCAAAATGACCCTTTTGGATTTATCCCTTCAAGAGAAAATAGTCCCGTCAAAAAAATCCTTCAAACAATCTTACATGGCTTTATTTTACAAAAATCAGACTGATTACTTAGTCGTTAGGTTTGAATAAAAACCTTAGAAACCCCTCAAAACGGATTCTCCGTTCCGACCAAAAATTAGGTTTAATAAAAATCGACTTTCCGTGTGATTGTCTCGTACGAGACTACCTGTCCCGCGCGGGACAATGTCTCTGTTTGCTGTGATTAAGCCTGAACTATTTAAGCCTTCTTCCGACTCGTTGGGGCTAGATTTGATCCTGATATCATCTCTGCATCTCACCTGTCAGTTTTTCGAAGCTACTCAACCTCAAGACTCCCAACACAATGTCTACGGAAAAGTACTTCGTCACTAAGAAAGACTTTGAAGAGGAAGATTTGCGGGAAATGACCAAGTCTCTTGTTGCTGAAATGGAACATGTTGAAGGTTGGAGGGAAGCCTTCGATCTATTTACCACCCGCATTGCTAGGGATTTCCGGAGGATGGAAAGTGACTCCGACAGTGGACGATCATCCGTGCAAGAAGAGCTAAGCGACATCAAGGCTCAACTTGCCAAGGCCCTGCGACAGATAGAGGACAATGATGCATGGCGTAACCTAGAAGAGTCCATCTAAGCTAACAAGACAAGCATGCTGATTGACGAGCTTGAAGAGGTCAAAGGCGAACTCGAGACTATGACTCAAAGGTGTAGTGCTCTCGAAGCCCATATTGAAGACGACATCAATGAGAGGGTTAAGTATTGCCTCAATACTCTTTACCGTGACCTCAAGGAGAAAATGGAAGCAGAATATCAGTCCCGCCACAATGTGTTTGTGCATCACTACGAGAACCATATTCGAGACCTCCATAATCAAATGGCTAAACGAAGGAAGGGGAGGACTTTCAGCGACATTGGGAGGATCTCTCTCGGTCATCTCTTCAGAAGCCTTCAGAAGGACGGAATGATGAGCCCAATGGAAGGTTATCAGCCTAAGAGGGAAGGTCGAGCTCCACACCACCACTACTACTACCATCAGTGCCATGGCCACCTGTAGACACCCCATTCTGAACCCATAATTACATGATTACACTACTCTTCATCTCTCTTTTATGTTTTGATGAAAGCATATCAGTTTCGTCATGTTTCGTTAAGTTTCTAACTAACCTCGTTAGTTTTGGACCTAACTGACTAACGGAACAACTGAAGAGGACAAAATAGTCATCAGACTAGTTATCTCGCACGAGATATCATATCTCGCGCGAGATATCCCTCGACAGGATGTGCGTAAATCACTCTCCTTCTCCGTTTCAAACTCTCTTTTTGGATAAAACCTTATCAATTCGGGTATCCAATCGTAACCGAGTTCGGGAACCTTCCTAGGGTAATTTCCCTCTCCACCTTCACCTCTCCAACCTCCTATAAATACCGGATGACTTCCAAAGTGTTTCGTGGGTCGACAATTCGATCCTTGATCAAGAACACACACAACACACACAATTTGTTGGTTTCTTTCCACGAAAGACTCCTTCAAATCACTCACAAATAACTCCTAAATTCGTCCTTCAACCACGTTGATTGACGAACATCGGCTCCCGAATCAAAGGACCAAGGCGAAGCTCCGTCCGCATCAAGATCCAAATCAAGGATCGAGGCGAAGCTCTGTCCGTATCAAGGTTCGACTTCAAACTTGAGTCGAAACTCGTCCGAATCTCTTCTCAAAAGGTAATCATCCTTTAAACTTTCGTTTCTCTTCTCAACCTCTCTATTGATTTTAGAGTAGTGTAATCCCATCAAAAGGATTAGCCTAGAGTCCCTTCGATCCAATGAAGGCGATCTCGAAGCATACAATCCGACATTCCTAATCAAGAAATTGATTAGGGTTTATTTGTTCTTCTTTAATTATTTTATTAAAAAGATTGAAAACCTCTCTTTTCTTTAGCAAGACCGATCTCCGGATTGGGTGAAATGGATGCCTTCTAAACCTACCCATTTCATAACCTAAGCCCCGAACCCAAATCTCTTTCAAAATGGTTTTCCTATGTTTCCAAACGAATAATATAGGTGGCGACTCAAGAAAGATGAAAAGACAAAAATTTTCTCACAACGCTACAGTGGCGACTCCGCTGGGGACCTAAAATTAAGAGGCTTAAACTTGCGTCAAAATTAAAAGAGAGGTTTTCAAAAAAAATTTGTAAATTCGAATTTTTTGCTCTCAGATGAAGCATATCTCGCGGCGAGATATCATATCTCGCGCGAGATATGGCTTCGGCAATCTGGTTGTTTTCTGGTTTCTCCTGTTCATCCTGTGGTCCAAGACGAGGGTCGAACACGCAAGGGGGATCCCAGAATTCATTATCTGCAGAGTTCCCGCATCTTAAGGCCTCCCTTAAGATGTAGAACTCGAAACTGTATTTCATTTAAATAATTGATTATTATTTATGAACTGCGTGCGATTGGGTTTTATTTAATTAAAGTCCGGTCCATTGGGGATTCGGGAGTTGTAATTTAAATTATTTATTCCTTTATCTCTCTTTATGTGGAACTACGACGGCCTGAGTCTTCCTAGATTGGGAGAAACGTAGGCAACCACTTGGTGCGGCCACTATCTGTTTTCTCTTTTGATTTTCAAAAAAAAAATCTCTATTTTACTCTATCACCTAGACTGACTATCACACACGCGCACTCATGATATGTCATTGCACTGCATACCCCGATTAACCCGGGACCCACACTAAGGACGGATGACGGTAACCACCTAGTCGCCGGTCTCTCCGAAGTTGGATCATCCCACTCCGCGTATTCAATCCACCTAGATTGTCATATCGTGGAGAGCCTAGCCTTCCAGCCCTGCATCGCCACATATAATGTAGATTGTCTTTCTAGGAACACTCCGTGACCGATCGGTTTCTGTAAGTGCTCCAATTTGAGCTTGTTAGAATTTTCGCTAGAAAATTAACGAAAGTTATAACAATTCCAACAATTCCTAACATTCCTAACTTTTCTAACAAAGTAAGGGTAGATTAGGGATTGCCATTTAAAGATAAACCATGGAAAGGAATCAAAAAAGCAAAAGAAATTGGAAAAATCTGAATTAGGCAAGTTGAACAACAAAAACTGCTGGAATTTTGAATAATATTCTTCCTGTTCAAAGCCTGGAGCAGCATTTAATGCACCAGGCACGTTTACGGAACCCTCCGCGCGGATGGGATTGCATCTCACAGGGGCCTATAAATTGAACCCTCCTCTCTCAGTTTACACAACACAATTTGATCACAGCAACGAAACTCTGGCGAAATATAGAGAGAAAACAGTGGGAATTCCCTTGAATTGCCACCATTTTCTCTCCAATCTTTCCCAAATCCCACTCACTCAAAATACTTTCAAATCACTCTCATACATACTCTCATACATACACTAACTCAAGCTCAAATCACCCTTTAGGAGGAGGATTAGAGAGAAAACATAGAGGACTTCATTGTTATCTACTTGTTTTCTCTTTAACCAACTCTAATCACCAACCCTAAACACATTCAAATCTTGATACTCCTCAAGTCAAGCTCATACACAAGGGAAGATAGGTATAACCTCCCTCTCCCTACCCTAAATTTCTTTCATCAATGCATGCATCTCAAACTTTGAAGATGTAATTTGTTCATCAATTTGTTCATCTTTGCTTGACCTAAAAATGTAGTCACCTTGGAATAAATTTCCAATGGATGACCATTTAAAAGGCCTAAATCATTTTCTTACTCACTTAAAAGTGTTTTTTCTAAAGATCATTCACTTAAAAGTGTTTTCCAAAAATCATTTTCATACACAAAATCTTTCTTTCAAAGGATGAAATTCCCCTTCCCAAGCAAATGAAGTGCTTAGTCCTAATGTACCCCAAGGATGGTTTGGTATAGTTGTGTTGGGTATACATATTTTAACCCTCCTATTTTAGATTAGATTTGATTGATACCATAACCTCCTATCTATTTTAAGGACTTTAGGACCCTATGTAATGAAGCTTAGACTTCAATTTTTTACCTAAGTCCATTTTATAGAATAGGTTAAATTTAGGCTTGAAGACTGGCACAAGACTCATTGGATTTGAGGATTTGAGGATCTGAAGTTGCGATTGCGATTGCGGTTGAGGTTGCGAACGGTTGCGGTTGCGGTGCAGTTGAGGTTGCGGTATTGCGGTTCGGTTGCGAGTGCGGTTCCACTTTACCAACCACCTATGCAGTTCCAAAGTTTCCAACCACCTGTGCAGTTCCAAATTATTGACCGCACTTTGTGCATTTCCAAATTATCAACCGCACCGGGCAAACCGCACCTAGCAACCGCTTGTTGGAATTCCTTTGTCGAAAGCGCCTTTGACTCTCTCTAGTGCAACCGCTTTGTAGTGAGCAGTGGCAGCGCTTTGCCGGTTCCATCTTGAACCGCACTCGGCAACCTCACTTTGGTGTAATCAACCGCACTTGTCAAAACCGCATGTACACCAGGACCGCATCCAATGATTGAAGACTTGAAGAGTGAACCACATTTTACCGTTGGAATCCACGTCAGCAATATCAAATATCAACCACCATATCTTGTCACGTGACTCAATGTCAGAGCAGATCTGCAAGGATCTTGAAAAGGTGACAGGTGTCCTCACCACCTTATTTGTTTGAAGTACCGATCGGCTTTACCTGCAACCGCTTTGTACCTAAGGACAAAAGTGGTTCTTTGTGGACCAATGGGAAAGCACCAAGCCTTGTCCTTGCAACGGTATTATCCAACGGCTAGTTCCTTGGTGCTTGGGTATAAATACCCCTAATCTTCACCATTTGAAGATTGCTTGAGATTTTGAATGTGCTGTGAGTTCATACGAAGATTGAAGCTCTGCCCAGAAATTCTAAGTCCTTTGAATCTTCATCTTCTACTTCAAGAAATATATATCCCAGCCCAGAAATCAAGTCTTAACACATCAAGAATCATTGTGCTTTCCATCTCAAAGATTTAAAGAGCCTTGATCTTGCATTCACACACACACCTCTCTTGTTTAATCACATAGATTATTCATTTGAGATACACTGGTTATAGTCTAGGATTTGTTCTTCATAGAAAAGATTTTAGATCTGAGTATTACTCATTGTACTTTGTAATCTCTCAAATACTCAATATAAAATCTCCCTTAGAAATCCAAGACTAACCATCTTGGTAGTGGACGTAGATCTTTTATAGATTGAACCACTCCAAATATTGTGTTCTTACTTTCTGCATTTATTTTCTTGTGCTTACTGATTATCTATCTTTATCTCTGTTGATCTTTATTGTAGTTATCCATTATTGTGAAATTGTGTTTGGAGTTAACATTGTCAAAACCTCACTTGTTTGTAAACCGCACGTACCAACTACTTTATTAAAACCGCTTTACAAACCTCCTCTATCAAAACCGCTTTATAACTCTAAATATTCCGCTGTGCATTTTATACTATCACTTGCAGTTTCTATCAGCTGCAAGAGGATTTTGTAAGCAAGAGGTTTAGTTTTTAAAGAGGGCGAAAAATTTTACGACTATTCACCCCCTCTATTTGTATTTTCACCCTTGTTGCCACCTTTGGGACCAACAAGTGGTATCAGAGCGAACACATTTTAAACCACTATTTTTTCAAGCTTAACAGCTTGTGTGCCGATTCGATATGGCAACCTCAAAGACAATGACTACTGTTAACTATTCACACATTCCAATGTTGGACGAAGACCACTTTGACATCTGGAAGTGCCGAATGCTTATTCATTTGGAAACCATAGATGAAATGCTGGTGGAGTGCGTGATCAATGGCCCTCTAATTCCAATGAAGGCTAACACTGATGCAACCACCAATGCTGAAACTCCAGAGGTCAAAAAGCCAAAAGATGAGTGGTCGGATGAAGAGAAAAGATTAGTTGCCTTGGACTGGCAAGGCGAGGTTCATCATTTCTGGAACCCTCCCCGTATCAACTCTACAGAAAGTGATGTACCTCAAAACCGCAAAGCAGATGTGGGATGCCATAGAGAGCTACCTCGAAGGTGACGAAGAGTGCAAGGAAAACAAATTATACACTGTTGAAAGATCCTACAACAACTTCAACAGAAAATCCAACGAAACCTTGCGTCAAACCTACGATCGCTATGTTGAGGTAGTTAATGCTTGTAGATCTCTTGGTAAAACTTTAACCGATAAGGAAATCAATATGACTTTCCTATCTGCTTTAGGTTCTAGATGGGTAAATAAGGCTACCTCTCTAGAAGACTCCAAAGTATTGGGTACTTGGTCGTTAAGTAACTTGTACGCCAATCTTAGAGTCTATGAGCTTAAATTAAATCACATTGAAGAGATTGAAGGAAAAACCAAATCGCTTTCCATGTCCGTTGTGGAACATGAGGAGAAACCAACCACATCCAATCAAACCGCAGATCCTTCCATATCAACCTCATCACTCATCGAGATGGATGATGATGATTTTGCCAAGTTTGTGAAAAGATTTCAAAAATTTAGAAAATCCTCAAAACCTTTCACAAAAACATTTTCCAAAGGCAAACCTCCTGCAACATTTTCTAAGGCTGGAGATACAAAGAAAAGGAGTGATCTAGTTTGCTACAACTGTAGAAAACCTGGTCACTTTGCATACCGAGTGTCCACGGCCTACATACGAATACATGAAAAAGAAAACCTCTCTGCGAAATTTTCTCGTCGCGAGGGAGTGCTTCGAGGAGGAAGAGAATTCCAAGGTATTAGCAACTTGGATTGAGATGGATTCGATGATGGAAGTGATGATGAAACCGAAGAGGTTAATCTCTGCTTAATTGCAGATGCTTCCGATGAGTCAAATTCTGAGTCAATCGAGTTGCAAGATATGGAAGAAAAAGAGGTTTCTACAAAACTTCCAAATTTTACGTTGGATGAAAATATCAAACTTACTCCTAGCATTAAGATAGGAAATTGCTCGTATTCACGTCCCATTTTTCCTCCTACAAATGCTCCACCTTCAAAAGCAATTCCAAATAAGAAAATTTTGAAAAAGGTGGTGGAAGAGGTTTCTCCCATGGAACATGAAAGGATGTTCAAGGAAGCAGAAATGATGATCCAAAAGTTCTCCAATGTTAAGAAAGCATTAGGCTTAGCTCATGATGAACTTAATCTGTACAAGACGGAGAAAACTGTGATGAGGTCTGAAATTTCAAATCTTAAGGACCAAATCAAAAAGATGACTCCTCTTGCTGATCAAAACCGCATCCTTGATACTAAGGTTGCTGCACTTCAACTCCGGAATGATGACTTGGTAATCCAAATCAACGATCTCCAAAAGATTATTGATTCGTGGCTCAAGTCTCAATCCACCAAGGATCAAATCATAGACTCCCAAGTTCCCTCTGGAATTAAGGAAGGTCTAGGATTTGGATCTGAGGAAGAGGAGAAGTGTGCATCCTCGAGTGAAAAGGATGAGGAAATTTTGGAACTAACTAAAGAAATTCCTAAGGGAAAGCATGTTAATGCTAAGGGTAAAGGACAACAAAATTTCCATTATGTCTACCCTAAGAAACAGTTTGGGAAAAATTCTCAGATGAAAGGAAAAGATTCTGAGATGGAAACCACAGAGGAGGTTTCTTATGCTGCTGACCGCACTTCTACTCCAACCGCTTCTGGTGGAGTTGGTAGTGCTGTCAACAGCATGGCTGACTGCCCTTCTTCTTCGACCGCTCCTTCTGCCTTCAAAAGCAAGAAGAGCGTTCCTAGAAAAACTGCAGTCAAACCGCAAGCAACTACCTTTGTGAAGGCTAAAACCGCTCCTCTCAAACCGCATGCAGCTCCTAAGAAAAGTAAGGAGTTAGTAAAACCTCATGATACTTGTAGCTTTTATAAATGCTCTGTGTGATGGTTTAGGTCACAAGGCTGCAGAATGCCTTTTGCGGTTCACACCCAATGCCAGGAAGAGTAAACCTCCTTCGTCAAACGAGGTGTGGGTCGTAAAGAGTTGCTAACCTCGGGACCCCGAAAAGAATAAAGGGGACCTCGTTCTTAATGTTTACATTTCAGGTCCTCTGCTTCATGGCTGGTCACTCCAAGGATAATGAATGGTATCTTGACGGTGTTGCTCAAGACATATATTTGGAGATAGATCATTACTTGAAGATGTCGTTGAAGCAAGTGGTCCGTCTGTAACCTTTGGTGACAACAACAAAGGCAAGACCATTGGATATGGCATTATAAGGAGAGGAAACATAACCATTGAGAAGGTTTCTCTTGTTGAAGGACTCAAGCACAACCTCCTTTCAATTTCTCAATTTTGCGACAAAGGAATGCTTTGCAACTTCACATCATCAAATTGCTTTATCAAAGATAGCATTTCCGGCGTCACCCTACTCGCGGGGATTCGTAAGAGTAATATTTACATTATTGATCTAAATTACGCATGTAGTATTACTAATCTGTTTTGTAGCTAAGAATGTGAGCGAAAATAGTTGGCTATGGCACAAGAGGTTGAGCCACTTGAACTTCAAGTATCTTGCAAAGATTGGTAGGGAAAACCTCGTTCGTGGTTTACCCAAAGTGGCTGACCACCATCCGAGAAATGCGGTGCATGCCGGCGAGTAGCGGTCAGCGTCGTCTTTCACCCGGCAAGACCGCTCCATCAACTTCAAGATGCTTACAAGTGCTTCACATAGATTTGTTTGGACCGTAACCACTTTGCCGGCATTGGAGGAAATAGATATACTTGAGTGGTGGTGGATGATTACTCAAGATATACGTGGGTTGAGATGATGATTTTCAAAGATGACTGCTATGAGATTCTCACCGCACTATTCAGACGGCTCCAAACTCAAAAAGAAGATGACATCGTTAGTGTTCGATCAGATAATGGAACAGAATTTAAGAACAACGGTGTTGCTCGGTATTGTGATGACCATGGGATTGATCACAATTTTTCAACCGTGGTGTTCCACAACAAAATGGGGTTGTGGAAAGGAAGAATAGGACGTTGATTGAAATTTGGAAAGACAATGATATACGAAGCGAAGCTACCTCGGTATTTTTGGTGAAGCAATCAATACCGCATGCTTCACTCGAACCGCTCCTCATCAACAAAACCTATAATAAGACTCCCTATGAGCTTTGGCGAGGAAGAACCCCCAACATTGCATTCTTCAAGATCTTTGAGCTGCAAATGCTTTGTCCTCTACAACGGAAGAGAAAATAGAGGTAAATTCGGAGCCAAGGCCGACGAAGGTATTTTGTTGGGTATGCTAAACATTCTAAAGCTTTTCGTATTTTCAATAAAACTAGTTTAAAAATAGTAGAGTCTGTCCATGTTACTTTTGATGAGCATTCTCTCCTTGAGCCACTTTTGGCTCCAAATGTTGCTGATGATTTTGTTGAGCATAATGAACCAGGTGAACCATCTCAAACCGCACTTTGAACCTCAACCGCAAAATCCGGCACCCTCAGTGAAATTCCCTCAAACCGCACCTTTGAAACCGCTTTGAAGTTCCTACTCCAGGATGCAACTCCTAGGGAAGAAGAAGTTGAGAATTCCCTATCCGGCTTATAGAACCTCTTCGTCAACTTACTTTCCATGACTTCGCTGAAGGATCTAACGACGTTCCAATTGAAGATCTTCAGCAAACCTCAGTTCAACCAGACTTACCCCCGGAGGTTCGTGAAGTCAGCAGTCACCCTCTCACAAATGTGATTGGTGATCTGTTTTCCGGTGTTCAAACAAGGAGATCAAATTATGACGAGCACACTTCACTTTTATCTCAAGTTGAACCCAAGAAGATTGATGAAGCACTCCAAGATTCCAGTTGGGTCGTTGCTATGCAAGAAGAACTCAACCAATTTGAAAGATGCAAGGTCTGGACTTTAGTGCCTAGACCTCAGGATCAAGGAGTGATAGGAACTAAGTGGGTATTTAGAAATAAGATGGATGAGAATGGAAGCATCACTAGGAATAAAGCAAGGTTGGTTGCACAAGGATATAGGCAAGAAGAAGGAATTGATTATGATGAAACCTTTGCTCCAGTTGCAAGATTGGAAGCTATTAGGATTTTCTTAGCCTACGCCTCTTTCAAGCGTTTCAAGTTATATCAAATGGACGTAAAGAGTGCATTCCTCAACGGCGAACTGCAAAGAGGCAGGTGTATGTTGCCCAACCGCCTGGATTTGAAGACTCCAAATATCCCAATCATGTCTACAAACTCCAGAAAGCTTTGTATGGACTTAAGCAAGCTCCAAGGGCATGGTATGAGACTCTTTCTAAATTTTTACTAGAAAAAGGATTTAAACGTGGTAAAATCGATACAACTCTTTTTATTGCCAAATATAATGAGCATACTTTACTTGTTCAAATATATGTCGATGATATTATTTTTGGTTCTACTAATGAGTTACTTTGTAAGCGTTTCGAAAAGCTAATGAAAAGCAAGTTTGAGATGAGCATGATGGGAGAATTAACATTCTTCCTCGGGCTTCAAATCAAGCAATGCGAAGGAGGTATTTTCCTCAGCCAAGCCAAATACACCAAGGAGTTGATAAAGAAGTTTGGATTAGAAAAATGCTAAAGCATATGATACTCCTATGGCCACCGGCAATAAGCTAGATAAGGATCTCAAAGGTAAGAAAGTTGATCAAACTTTATATCGAGGTATGATCGGCTCATTACTTTACTTAACTGCTAGTAGGCCAGATATCATGTTTAGTGTACGTGTATGTGCTCGCTACCAAGCGGATCCTAGAGAAGCACATCTAATTGCGATCGAGTGTATAATTCGCTATTTATACGGAACCACTAACCTTGGACTTTGGTATTCCAAAGATTCGAATTTCGATCTTGTAGGTTATTCGGTCTGATTATGCGGCTTGTACTATTGACAGGAAAAGCACTAGTGTACTTGTCATTTCCTTGGAAATAGACTAGTTGCTTGGGCCGGCAAGAAGCAAGCTTCGGTTTCGGTGTCAACCACGGAGTGAGTACATTGCTTCTTGGTAGTTGTTCTTTGTCAAATCCTTTGGATGAAGCGGCGGTTGGTAGACTATGGAATCCATGAAGGAAATTGTCCCATCATGTGTGACAACACTTCAACAATTTCGATCTCCAACAACCCTGTCATGCATTCCAAGACCAAGCATATTGATATCAAGTATCATTTCCTCAAAGACCTTGTGGAGAAGAGGAATATCCATTTAGAGTACGTGGGGACGGACAACCAGTTGCTGATATCCTCACCAAGGCTCTTGACTCCAAGAGGTTTTCTTTCCTCGGAGGAGAAATGGGTATGCTTGAACTTAAATGATTCCATACTTTTTATTTGCTAACTTGTGTGTTGAGATTATGGAATTTAGGTTGAAACCGCATGCACTAAACCGCGAAGAAGTCCAGCAGAAAAACTTGCGACTTGATCGCGATGCCTAGCAAGCTGCTTTGCTGACTTGACCGCTTGGATTCAAACCGCGTTTCAACTTAGTAACTTCTATTTTTTCTTATCTTAAAAAAAAAAAAAAAAAAAAAAAAAAAAAAAAAAAAAAAATTCGTCGTGCGGTTGAACCAGCTTTTCACTCGAACCGCATGCTACATGTATTTGAAACCGCATTCGTTAAACCACATATTTTTTATGCTTTCAAACCGCATGTCTATTTTGGAAATCCAAGCTTGTAGGAAACCGCATTCCCTCTATTTTAGAAACCGCAAGCTATTTTTAGTATCGAGTTGTTTGCTAAATCGCATGATTGGAACCGCTTTTTCAACTTCTTTGAAACCTCATCTTTGTTTAAAATTCCTTCCTTAATTTTTGAGATTTTACTTAGTATATAGGCTGGACACCATAACCTTCCCCTCCAAAACACTGCTTGCATGTGTGGGATAAGTTTGGATTACAATGCCATGTACTAGTAATTTTGTTCTCAAATCTTTTTTTTGGTATCATAGTTCTCTTGAGGTTTGAAATACTTCATTTTCAAAACCGCACCATTGCTAAACCGCATAGGTGCTCAAACCGCTTAAGAACTGTGAATACAATAATGGATCTAAATTCTTGTTTTATCTTGTAGGATCCTAACTTCTTCAAACCTCTCTACCCCAAACACTTTCAATTCCACCCTTTACAATTCCCATTCCCAATGAATTTCAAACCCTAGAGTAGAAGCTGCCAAGGATGGCTCTGATCGCATGGATGACCACTTAGAGCCTGAGATTGCAACGAATGGCTCTTAGTACACGTCAACCGCAGTGAGCCTGAATTTCAAGCCAATACTCAACTACCTTCAACCGCGCCTCAAACCCAAACCGCTCCCTTATCCCCAACCACACCTTCCTTCCCTACCTCCCCTCCTCCGAATTATGCCCAAATCCTTTCCTCTCTCCACTTGATTCAAGGCCAACTACTCACCATCAAAGGGGGAGAGATCTCTAAACCCAAGTCTCTAGATCTTCTCAATCCCAGCTGCTCCAAACTCAATCCCTTGAGATGGCAGTTCTTAAATCTTTATTGCTTGATGCCATTAAGGGGAGAGATCTATACGACAATCTTTCAACTCCTAATGCTTGGGACCATAACATTTCAGGGGGAGTTGCATTCATTCTTTAACTCTCTAGATTCCTCCTTCCATGATGAACCGCTTTCATCTCTGTAATTTCTTTTGGATTCTTTTTGCTTTTTAGACCGCATTCTCCATGTATTTCTTTTGGTCTATATTTTTGATTTTGCAAACCTCATTCAAACATTTTTCAACTTAAAATCATATTTTTGAAATGAAGGTTAAACATTCAGTTTAAACCGCACTTTAAACTTAATCTCATACTTTTTAAGTGCATTTGAATGCATTTCTATAACTTTCCATATTGTAAGTTTTTATCTTTTAGAAAGTATAGAAATCTATAGCTTAAGCTATGTGTGTGCATTGACTTGGGACATGAATTACCATGTTAATTCTTATGGACATGTTTTTACCAAGTACAATGTTTGCTTTAGTTATAGTAGGTAATGGCATCAATCAAATAGGGGGAGATTGTTGGGTATACATATTTTAACCCTCCTATTTTAGATTAGATTTGATTGATACCATAACCTCCTATCTATTTTAAGGACTTTAGGACCCTATGTAATGAAGCTTAGACTTCAATTTTTTACCTAAGTCCATTTTATAGAATAGGTTAAATTTAGGCTTGAAGGCGGCACAAGACTCATTGGATTTGAGGATTTGAGGATACGAAGTTGCGGTTGCGATTGCGATTGAGGTTGCGATTGCGGTTGCGATTGCGATTGAGGTTGCGATTGCGATTGCAGTGCGGTTCCACTTTACCAACCACCTATGCGGTTCCAAAGTTTCCAACCACTGTGCGGTTCCAAATTATTGACCGCACTGTGCATTTCCAAATTATCAACCGCACCGAGCAAACCGCACCTAGCTGCTTGTTGGAATTCCTTTGTGCAGCGCCTTTGACTCTCTCTAGTGCAACCGCTTTGTAGTGAACGGCAAGCGCTTTGCGGTTCCATCTTGAACCGCACCTCGGCAACCTCATTTGGTGTAATCAACCGCACTTGTCAAAACCGCATGTACACCGGGACCGCATCCAATGATTGAAGACTTGAAGAGTGAACCACATTTTACCGTTGGAATCCACACGTCAGCAATCTCAAATATCAACCACCATATCTTGTCACGTGACTCAATGTCAGAGCAGATCTGCAAGGAGCTTGAAAAGGTGACAGGTGTCCTAACCACCTTATTTGCAGGTGAAGTCGATCGGCTTTACTGCACCTGCTTTGTACCTAAGGACAAAAGTGGTTACTGTGGACCAATGGGAAAGCACCAGCACTGTCCTTGCAACAGTATTATCCAACGGCTAGTTCCTTGGTGCTTGGGTATAAATACCCCTAATCTTCACCATTTGAAGATTGCTTGAGATTTTGAATGTCTTTGTGAGTTCATACGAAGATTGAAGCTCTGCCCAGAAATTCTAAGTCCTTTGAATCTTCATCTTCTACTTCAAGAAATATATATCCCAGCCCAGAAATCAAGTCTTAACACATCAAGAATCATTGTGCTTTCCATCTCAAAGATTTAAAGAGCCTTGATCTTGCATTCACACACACACCTCTCTTGTTTAATCACATAGATTATTCATTTGAGATACACTGGTTATAGTCTAGGATTTGTTCTTCATAGAAAAGATTTTAGATCTGAGTATTACTCATTGTACTTTGTAATCTCTCAAATACTCAATATAAAATCTCCCTTAGAAATCCAAGACTAACCATCTTGGTAGTGGACGTAGATCTTTTATAGATTGAACCACTCCAAATATTGTGTTCTTACTTTCTGCATTTATTTTCTTGTGCTTACTGATTATCTATCTTTATCTCTGTTGATCTTTATTGTAGTTATCCATTATTGTGAAATTGTGTTTGGAGTTAACATTGTCAAAACCTCACTTGTTTGTAAACCGCACGTACCAACTACTTTATTAAAACCGCTTTACAAACCTCCTCTATCAAAACCGCTTTATAACTCTAAATATTCCGCTGTGCATTTTATACTATCACTTGCAGTCTATTATCAACTGCAAGAGGATTTTGTAAGCAAGAGGTTTAGTTTTTAAAAGAGGGCGAAAAATTTTATACAGCTATTCACCCCCCCTCTAGCTGTATTTTCACCCTTGTTGCCACCTTTGGGACCAACAAGTTGATTCACCACTAAAATCTCAAGTGATCACTAACCAAAACCTAGGGAAATGGGGACAAGCATGGATGCAAAATCCCCTTTAAAATCATGTTTTCTTTCTTGAGAAGTTGCTGTCCAGTAGCAATTTTCTCAGACCTCAGTCCATGGTCTAATTTTTTGGACGCAGATAAATGTGGAATTTGGTGTTGACTACAAAACACTTTTTGTAGCCAACATCCATACCTTTCGATACATATTTTTATTTTATTTTTTGGGTGAGTAAAACTCCGTTTTACAAATTTTCTTTTAGAGGCTAGTTCATCAGCTTCTGGAAATCCAGATTTCATATCTGAGATTCCCAGAAGGTTTTGACCCCTCAAATCTTCTCCAAAATAGAAAATTCCTTCACACAAAGCTTATTTAAGGAGTCTAGAAAAACCTTCATTCTCTGAGTTTATCCAGATTATGAAGTTTTAAGGCCCTTGAATACATTTTAAAATCAAAGGTACACTGCCTTTTTCATTCTGGCAGAAATGTTTTCCAACTTCAAAAGGTTTTTTGAGTACCAAATCTCAAACCAAAAATCCTCCAAAAAATCATGGGATCATTTTAAAGTCTTAAAAAGAGATCCCAATTTTTACTTTTTTTTTAGTTTCAAATTATTTTGGTCAAAACACACACACACACACACACACACACAACAAAGGATTTCAAATGTTTGGAAGACTCGTTTTGCGAGGCGCGTCGGGTGCACACTAACGTCTTTCCCGACGCGTAACATGACCTCCGAACCTAAATCTCTGATCTCGGGCATTTTTCAAAGTTTTGGCCCTCAAAATAAAAATGGCGTGGCGACTCCGTTTTGATTTTCACAAAAAAAATCGGGTACATCACAGTGGCGACTCCGCTGGGGAACTAAGCTTTTTCTAAAAAAAAAAATGATACTTGGTATATTGGTGGAAACCATTAAACTTCCCGTTATCGCCTCCTAACACGAGTCGGGGATAAATTGTGGTCTAACAATCCCACGTACCGGTATCACCGTTTTCAAAAAAAAAGAAAGAGCTTTTGAGGGTCAAGCTTCCGTCCCGGCTTTGAAAATCATTTTTGTGTGTGTGTTGATTTTTGCACAGTTTTCGTGTTGTTTTGGCCGCCTCGGAGAAAGTCAAAATTTTGACTGTCGGAATAATGTCCCTAACTGTTGGAATTTTCGTGCTTACGTGCTTATGTGCTCATTAAATTTTCAAAAAAAAAAAGGGATTTTAAAAAAAAAAAAAAGAAAATTTTCAAAAAAAAAAAAATCATGCATCATATTTTTTAAGACACATATAAAAATCTCTATTTTACTCAGAAAAAGAATATAGACTGCTTGCACACTACGCGCACGTGACCGTACACCGCACACTACGTCCCTAACCTGGGAAATCCTTGTCGCGGTCCGTTTGGTCTTATTACGCCTCTCGGATGAGCACGGGACTACCCAAACATCCCATGGAGCCTCGTGTCGACCATGCACTTGTCCAGTGACACACTTTGTCCGAGACCCGGTTGGTTTTTAGTCCGGTCCGTGTCATGCCCCGTCTCGTGTATAGACCTTTCCTTTCAAGCCTTTGTCGGCATACCGACTCAATATCTTTCGGGTCCCTAATCGCCGGTCTCGCCGGTTTTCCGCCGCAGACTTTGACCAAGATATTGACCGGCGCCTTGACTTTGGCTCCGATCGGCACAAATTATACACTGACTCCCAGCATGACACTGAGTCATCAAGGATTAACGGTTATTCCATGCCTAATTACGGCCTAACTGACGACAAGTCAAAGTCAACTGTGGACACTTACCAGTCCAAATCATGCCGACCTTTTGTCGAGCCCTCGGACGTGATCTTGACTTTGACGTCAGCTTTGTCCGTAATTTACATTGAATGCTCGTTAAGACTCGATTACCCGCCAGACTTCTAGGATCGTTTTTTCTTTCGGTCGGTGGGATCCGCTTGCCCTATAGGACCCTCGCCCGGGGTTGTCCACCCTGGGAGGTCGAAATACAGGTGGAATACGAGGGGCTTATAGACGTAGTGACGGGGCCCACTGATCCAGGATCCAGAGTAGTTTGCGAAAAAAAAGAAGAGCAATCTTTTCCAACCGATTAGGTTAATAAAACATGTTTTAAGTAAACATGAACAAATAATCGCATGTTGCATGAGCCTAAAGCCCAAACACCTACCCTCCTTCAATTCCCATACATCTGAACCCTCGTGTCTTTCCCCCGCAGCTCCTCACAAAGGTTGGTTTCGGGCACCGGGTCACCGTTTAATCGCCTGGGAAGAGTCAAGCGCATCGTCGCCTTCACCGTCCTGTTCCGACTCCGAATTTAAGAATGTCCGCATCGCCGGTAACAATGGGGACAACGTCACTCCGCCTCCCGGACTCCTCGCACGTAACAACAAAGTGGAATCGCCTAGCCGAACGGATGAGAGTGCGCCAGGAAGCACCTGAATGTACTTATGGAGGCTATCAAAAGCCATGGATTGGCCGGCCTCAACCCGGATGGCACCTTCACCGTGGAAGAAGAGGAAGACCTCAATCCCGCTCTTGGTCAACCCGACTACTCCAGGATGCCACCACCGGCCTCCCACGGTACTACCACGAGCCCATGCTCCTCGATCTCTAGGTCACCCGGCTCCCCAACCGCAGACCACCGGATCCGTGCGGCCCGACGGACGAGCCGCCGCAATGCCTCAGCTGGGACAAAGTCAAGACGGAATGCCTTCCCATGGTTGGGGATACCCGGAATGCCACAAAGAAATTGGGATCCCGCCTCAGCTTGGGACCAATCAATCCGGACTTTCGCAACAACGGTTTGGAATGCCACCACGGTTTGGTTCGGGGCAATCGGGAGCTCCTCCTCGTAATGATGCTAGCTCACCGCTCCTCACACAGCCTTCCGCAAACCCATTTCTCACTCAGGGTTCAATGGGTTACCAAGCCCCCATCCCAGGTTTCATCGAATCACCAGGACCACAATATCCTCTCTATGCATCCTCGCCACAACCACCATGCAATTCAACAACCAGTGGACAGCAGCCCTCGCACTTAAGCCTACTTATGGGTCTCACTCCGAAATCCAAGCCATCCGGCTATCTCAGATCCGCCTCCATCTTCCCCGCCGATTGGAAGCCAACAAAGAAGTCGCCGGATTCTATCCCTTTGCCCAAGCTCCTACCTACACTCCCTGTGGAAATTTGGGCCAAGGACATGTTTTCACCTATGCTCCGGATATGGTATTCCTTCCACCAATGCACCACCAACAGCTAGTCCTCTTCCTAGCTCAAATATCGGCTCAGAATTCCCGCTCCACCTTTGGATCCCCAATTGGCTTGGTTTATGGAGCAACACAAGGAAATGAAAGCACAGATTGCCGAATTGACCGCCAAAAAGAACACCGCTCTTCGGCCTACGCATCCCGACTCGATTGTCCCCCGCCTCACAAGTTTGTGATGCCCACTCTGGAATTGTTTGACGGGAGTGCATGCCCTAAAACTCACTTGGACACCTATACTTTGGCAATGAAGGCTAAGGGATGCACAAACCAAATAGTTGGCCGATTACTTTAGTCTCTCTTGAAGTCGTGGGCTTTGAAATGGTTTTTCCGATTGCACTCAAGCTAGGGCTACTTGGGAACAGATTACCAAGATTTTCACGTATAAGTATAAAGCCAACTTGGAATGGGAAACAAACAGAGTTGACTCCGCAAACAACGGTGCAAATACTCTAATGAGAATATTGGGGATTTCTATAAGAGGTGGAACTTAAAGCTTAGTGAAATGGCCATTCCTCCTCTCGACGAGGAGCAGCTTAGACATCTTTTAGTCATGCTTGAAGCCGCATTTGAGAGCTTCCCTCGCCACTTCCCTACGCCGACTTGCGTGCAATGGTTAATTCCGGGCTAAGTTCGAAAAGGCTTACAATCAGCAGCAGACCGCCGCACCCGCTACGTATACCGGGTTTCTTCCACCTCCAACACGGCTCCCGCCCAACCAAAAGGTAAAGGAAGTGATTAGCTATGCGGGACAGGATCAGTAATAATGCCACTTCCTTTGTTCCCAAGAAACCCGATGCATCCGCATCCCGGCCCAAGACTTGAGAAACTTTGGGATGCCTTTAAGTGATATCTTTAGAGGATTGGTGAGAGAAGGTTTGCTCCGGCCTTTGGAAAATTATCGCCCAAGAAACCCCAACGCTCCTTTGGATACCTCCAAGCATTGTGCCTTTCATCGCACTCACGGGCACTGACGGATGATTGCGTCCCCGAAAAAGGCCATCCAAGGGTTGATTGAGCAAGGGAGGTTAGAGATGCCTGAAGGGCCTAATACTATCAATAACCCGCTCCCTAAAACAACAACGAATGTCAACATGATCGAGTTTGGTGGTTCAAGCCTTGTGGGCATAATGGAATTTGACTCGCCCCTTGTGAGGCTCGGTGAATCACCATCGCAGCGATGAAAGTGTTTGGATTAAGAAAGAGATTGCCAAGGAAATCCCGATGGAAAGATCTCGCAATAGCTCCCCATCTCCAAATCGAAGAATAGATGCATGGTTCAACAAAGAAAGAGCGGCTAGACCGGGGCTACCTATCTTTAAAATAGTCTTTTAAGTCAACCTTCGTAGGGTCTAGTACTTTTCTTTCACCTAAGTCCTTCCTCCGGACATTTGTCGTTGTAGTCCATTTTGGACATAGTGGTTAAATGCCTAACTTTTAATCTAAGTCTTTTTTCTCTTCTTGCTAGACTCGAGACATCACTTGCGCACCCACGTTACACTTAATTGAAATGGTTTTATCCAAAATGATCACTTGAGCTGCTCAACCACTAATTCTTTGAAATGATTAATATTTAAATTAATCGGAGTGAGAAAATCAATTGATATCCTTCCCAAATTGGGGCTTACCAACTCCCCATCTTGCATCTCATATGCTCACATCCCTTTCATCATCATCCCCTCGTTGCTCGATGAATTTGCATGGATCTTTTCTCATTTAAAGCTTAAGCAAACAATGAAGACTTAATCTCGTTTAGGTCATCCTAAGGGATTGCGGTTGAAGCCTTTCACCCATAGGAAAGCCATTACCTCACCCTCACTAAACAATACCCTTTCATTTCAAGATCGGCATGTTTTGAAACCCGGTTTAGCCATCATTTTTGCTCCTTACTGAGAGAAAGTCCAAGCGAGCCCAAGAAGTTAGCTTCGAGAGTCGGCGATGCGCAAAATATCTCAAGCCATGAAGGAAGGACAAAAATAATCCTCAACTTCTCCGGAGGCCTTTCAAGTTATCAAAAGAAGGATTTCAAATCCTCACAAAAAGAAACAAAAAAACGTCTCAAGGCGTTTCAAGAAAAAAAAGAAAGAAATAGAAATAGTTCAAGCAAGAACTTAAAAAAAAAAAAAAAAAAAGAAGGACTCGTCGATCCTCACAATTCAACAAAAATCCCCGACTTCTCAAGAAGCTCTCCAATGATATAAAAAAAAAACGAGCCCGAATTCTCGCAAGTTCGCGAAAAGTTGTCAATAGCTTGGATATTCCTCTCACCATTACCTTAAATCAAACCTAAGCCATCCTCTCGCTTTTAGAGGATATTCCCATTGCCATTACCCTCGTCTTTGGCCAAAGTCAAAATTTGACCTCTCATTCTTAGAGGCAATCAATCTTCCCCGCCATAGATTTCCCAAACACATCCCTACAAGCCAACCTCTCATTTTTAGAGGTTCGCCAAGAAAGGCCCAAATGACCTCTCACTTTAAGAGGTCATAACTTCCAAAATTACCCGATGGCCGATCGAAGCCCGGAAACCCAACCGCAATTCCTATCTGATAGCAATTTCATCATAATATCTTTAAGATCTAAATCAAATTAAAGCTTCATTGCTTGCTTAAATTGGAATCTAATCCATTTTGACTCAAAATTACCAATCAAAGATTGTGCAAATTCGAATTTGATTCATGTGAGCATAATTCATTTCTACTCCGCAAACACTTGCCGTGGATGTCCCACTGGGCTTCGCATCCGTGTCTTTCATGGACACTCTAAGGGGATATGTTATTCAATCCTCCAAATCTTCAAAATCCCCAAAGGTCCTCGCATCCTCGAACTTCAACATTCGTTCTCTTTTCATTCGGGATAAGCCCGAACTACGGCGACCCGAGCTCTTCATAATGGAGGGAACGTAGGCAACCGTAAATGGTCCTGCGAAATCACAAACAAATCTCAAAAAAATCCGGTCTCATCAAGGATCGTCCCTATACACTTTCCGAGCTTGATCCTCGATATCGCTTGGTTTTCTCCTTGTGATTAATCAAAATATTTGTTCATATCAGATTTAGGAGTTGAATAACCCGAACATTAACAAAGGGTTTTAAGCAAATTTTGTGATCATCATGAATAAGACAAGTTTTCAAGTGTCTCGACAAGTCTTCTCTCTACATCATAGGAAAATAGAGCCAAACATCGTCTTTCCGTCGCCAGGGGCTTCCATACACTTTTCCACACCTTGTGATGCTTATACTCTCTCAAAAGAGTCAAACCTAAAGCGAGTGTGTATACACAAAATCGGGATTCATTCCCACTTTTCGAAAGATGTGCCCCCGCACGTAAACATTTCGAAGTCTTGTCCATCGGGCCGGTTGACTAAGATCCGAAAAGATGGGTGCCTCCTCGGTCACATGACGACTCGTCTACGCAAGACCGCTATGAATTTCTTCACGCCGGGGCTTGCTAAGCGGTTCTCCTGTGTTCTTCAGACGCCTCTTCAAGCCGGGGCTTCTATAGTCATCTTTGGGTCCACATCGGGTTCTTCACTACGAGATAGACTCGCCAAGTCGCTTCTTCAAAACTGGACTTTGCCTACTCAGATCCGGGGCTTTGTCAAGATGGTCTTTTGGACCCGAATTTTATCAAGAAAGAATTTCAAATTTCGTAACTTGGTACACGGCAGCCTTCCCGTAGCATCGGAATTCAAGATCGTGGTTTCTCCCGCATTAGCAATTCCATCAAATCATTCTCCGAACAAGGTTTCGCCAAAGTCACAGCTCACCCAAATGAAAGAAGCATCGCTCATATCGACGTGCCCTGCAGCCCGTCAAAGACGCCTTCGATGACCAAGAATGAGAGGGAAAATTCCAATCAAGACCCGGGATCCGAATCCAATCTTATCAAAATTGAGGTCCATGTGATACTGTCAACAAAACCTCATCAACAACCGCTGTTTAAACCGCGATCGAGGGCTCTCACCTCCCCCACTTGCTCAAAGCCTGTCCCAAACAGTCTCCAAACACATACATCCCGACGCATCCCCTTTCATCACCATGCATCCCCACAAAAATCTCCCAAGGGCTCATGTAGCATGCACAAAACTTGAATCAATAGGAAAAATCCTAGGTGATTGAAAATCATAAATCGTAATTTCCCTGCCAAAAGCTTAGGCTAGGTGCATCTTCGAAAGCAAGTAAATGCATCATCTCATAATCATTTTTGGTTCTACGCATGCATCCGTCATCATGAATGCCATATATGCATCTTCCTCTTCACTAACGAATGCAGAATTCAAACGTGAAATCAAATCCCCTTTTCGGCAAGGATGATCTTCACCAAAGTCGACCTCCAACATCCACAAACATATGAAGATGAACAACATCTCCCAGACGCCAAGTTCTCAATACTGCCGAGACGCCAAGTTCTCAAATCTCTCGAGACGCCAAGTTCTCCAATACAATCGAGACGCCAAGTTCTCAATACAAATCGGTCCAGACGCCAAGTTCTCAAATACAAATCGGTCGAGACGCCAAGTTCTCAATACACTCGGTCGAGACGCCAAGTTCTCAAATACAAACCGGTCGAGACGCCAAGTTCTCAATACAAATCGGTCGAGCCCAAGTTCAATACAAATCGGTCGAGACGCCAAGTTCTCAAAATACAAATCGGTCAGGACGCCAAGTTCTCAAATACAAATCGGTCGAGAGACGCCAAGTTCTCAAATACAAATCGGCCGAGACGCCAAGTTCTCCAATACAAATCGGTCGAGACGCCAAGTTCTCAAATGCAAACGGCCGTAGACGCCAAGTTCTCAAATACAACCTGGCCGAGACGCCAAGCTCTCAAATACAAATCGGTCGTGGACGCCAAGTTCTCAAATACAAATCGGTCGTGGACGCCAAGTTCTCAAATACAATGCGGTCGAGACACCAAGTTCTCAAAAGCAAGAAGTCCCAATGTGAAGACAAGCTCAACAACTTCTACAAGGTTGACGATCACCAAAGAAGATGCACTCAACCAAACTCCTCCTTCAGTCAAAATGCCTCCAAAGACAAAGCAAATCGTCGCGTAAAACCGTCCCACGAACGGCAACCCAACAACTCTTCATCAACATCACCCGTAGCCTCGCCTCCTTCCGGCAGCCTACAGTGTAAGCACAAAGACAGTATGAAAGCATATCTTAGTCAACTACTTTTCTAAAAGAACATTATCATCAAATCTTAGTGCGACTTCCCAAAAACAAATAAAACCTCTGGTGACTCCCAAATACCGTCAAACCATCAAAGACCATCCTCAAGAATTTTCGAACTACGTCCGTGCTTGATTCCCACTCAGATACGTAGGCGCCTACCCTAGGTCCAAATTTCGCTTGACCAACACGGTCACCCTTTTTCCCGATAATCATCATAAACTCTAATCTTCCCCGCGAGAATGTCCTCAAACAAGCCTCCCTCAACCCCGACTTAGGATCATACTCCCGAACTAGGTCCCCATTTAGGTTCATACTCCCGAACCGAAATCCCGACTTAGGATCATACTCCCGAACTAGGTCCCCATTTAGGTTCATACTCCGAACCGAAACCCCGACTTAGGATCATACTCCCGAACTAGGTCCCCATTTAGGTTCATACTCCCGAACTAAGTCCCCATTTAGATTCATACTCCCGAACTAAACCTCGACTTAGAATCATACTCCCGAACTAGGTCCCCATTTAGGTTCATACTCCCGAACAAAACCTCGATTTAGAATCATACTCCCGAACTAAGTCCCCATTTAGGTTCATATTCCCGAACTAAAATCCACCAAAGGACCATCCATCCCAAACCGTCAAAGGGAAATCATTTCAAATCAAGGTTCGAGGCACCTAAGACGCCATCTCCAAGGTTCGAGGCACCTAAGACGCCATCATCAAGGTTCAAGGCACCTAAGACTCCATCATTAAGGCTCGAGGCACCTAAAACGCTATCACACACAACACTAGGAAAAGCGATAAAACGCAATCATCCCCTAATTCGACAAACCAAAACCATAGGGCGACTTCCCAAAATAGTCGATCATAGGGTGACTTCTCAAAAATAGTCGATCTTAGGGTGACTTCCCAAAATAGTCGATCTTAGGGCGACTTCCCAAAATAGTCAAAACCTTAGGGTGACTTCCCAAAATAGTCGACATAGGGTGACTTCCCAAAATAGTCAAACCATAGGGCGACTTCCCAAAAATAGTCAAACCATAGGGTGACTTCCCAAAAATAGTCGATCAGTGGCGACTTCCCAAAATAGTCGATCATAGGTGACTTCCCAAAATAGTCGATCATAGGGTGACTTCCCAAAATAGTCGATCATAGTGGCGACTTCCCAAAAAATAGTCAAACCATAGGGTGACTTCCCAAAAATAGTCGATCATAGGGCGACTTCCCAAAATAGTCGATCATAGGGCGACTTCCCAAAAATAGTCGATCATAGGGCGACTTCCCAAAATAGTCGATCTCGTGGCGACTTTCCAAAAATAGTCGATCATAGGGTGACTTCCCAAAATAGTCGATTTAGGGCGACTTCCCCAAAATAGTCGAACCATAGGGCGACTTCCCAAAATAGTCAAAACCTTAGGGTGACTTCCCAAAAATAGTCGATCTCGGTGGCGACTTCCCAAAAATAGTCCAATCTTAGGGTTAAACACCCGAACTACGACTGGCTTGATTCCTCTTAAGGATACGTAGGTAGCCTATCATTAGGTTCAGCCATCCGACCGAAAATGGTCATTCCTATCCCCAGCAGTACGGATATACAATTTGACCATCGACCAAAATGGTCATCTCTTATCCCCAAAGCAGAGTTTCTCCAAAGAACCGACTGCAGAGCTCGCTCATCAAGGTTCGAGGTACCTAAAACGCCATCATCTCCAGGGTCAAAGACCCGAACTACGGCCGGCTTGATTCCCATTCGGGATACGTAGGTAGCCTATCGCTAGGTTCAGCCACCCGATCACTCGATCATCCTGCCAAATATGGAGCCTTACTCTTATCGACGACCCCGCTTCCTTCGAAAGTGCCGTCGCCGAGGGGCTACTGTAAGTGCTCCAATTTGAGCTTGTTAGAATTTTCGCTAGAAAATTAACAAAAGTTATAACAATTCCAACAATTCCTAACATTCCTAACTTTTCTAACAAAGTAAGGGTAGATTAGGGATTGCCATTTAAAGATAAACCATGGAAAGGAATCAAAAAAGCAAAAGAAATTGGAAAAATCTGAATTAGGCAAGTTGAACAACAAAAACTGCTTTGGAATTTTGAATAATATTCTTCTGTTCAAAGCCTCGGAGCAAGCATTTAATGCACTGTGCACGTTTACTGAAACCCTCCGCGCGGATGGGATTGCATCTCACAGGGCCTATAAATTGAACCCTCCTCTCTCGGTTACACAACACAATTTGATCACAAAGAACGAAACTCAAGGCGAATATAGAGAGAAAACAGTGGGAATTCCCTTGAATTGCCACCATTTTCTCTCCAATCTTTCCCAAATCCCACTCACTCAAAATACTTTCAAATCACTCTCATACATACTCTCATACATACACTAACTCAAGCTCAAATCACCCTTTAGGAGGAGGATTAGAGAGAAAACATAGAGGACTTCATTGTTATCTACTTGTTTTCTCTTTAACCAACTCTAATCACCAACCCTAAACACATTCAAATCTTGATACTCCTCAAGTCAAGCTCATACACAAGGGAAGATAGGTATAACCTCCCTCTCCCTACCCTAAATTTCTTTCATCAATGCATGCATCTCAAACTTTGAAGATGTAATTTGTTCATCAATTTGTTCATCTTTGCTTGACCTAAAAATGTAGTCACCTTGGAATAAATTTCCAATGGATGACCATTTAAAAGGCCTAAATCATTTTCTTACTCACTTAAAAGTGTTTTTTCTAAAGATCATTCACTTAAAAGTGTTTTCCAAAAATCATTTTCATACACAAAATCTTTCTTTCAAAGGATGAAATTCCCCTTCCCAAGCAAATGAAGTGCTTAGTCCTAATGTACCCCAAGGATGGTTTGGTATAGTTGATTCACCACTAAAATGTCAAGTGATCACTAACCAAAACCTAGGGAAATGGGGACAAGCATGGATGCAAAACCCCCTTTAAAATCATGTTTTCTTTCTTGAGAAGTTGCTGTCCAGTAGCAATTTTCTCAGACCTCAGTTCATGGTCTAATTTTTTGGACGCAGATAAATGTGGAATTTGGTGTTGACTAAAAAACACTTTTTGTAGCCAACATCCATACCTTTCCATACATATTTTTATTTTATTTTTTGGGTGAGTAAAACTCCGTTTTACAAATTTTCTTTTAGAGGCTAGTTCATCAGCTTCTGGAAATCCAGATTTCATATCTGAGATTCCCAGAAGGTTTTGACCCCTCAAATCTTCTCCAAAATAGAAAATTCCTTCACACAAAGCTTATTTAAGGAGTCTAGAAAAATCTTCATTCTCTGAGTTTATCCAGATTATGAAGTTTTAAGGCCCTTGAATACATTTTAAAATCAAAGGTACACTGCCTTTTTCATTCTGGCAGAAATGTTTTCCAACTTCAAAAGGTCTTTTGAGTACCAAATCTCAAACCAAAAATCCTCCAAAAAATCATGGGATCAGTTTAAAGTCTTAAAAAGAGATCCCAATTTTTACTTTTTTTTAGTTTCAAATTATTTTGGTCAAAACACACACACACACACAGACACACACACACAACAAAGGATTTCAAATGTTTGGAAGACTCGTTTTGCGAGGCGCGTCGGGTGCACACTAACGTCCTTCCCGACGCGTAACATGACCTCCGAACCTAAATCTATGATCTCGAGCATTTTTCAAAGTTTTGGCCCTCAAAATAAAAATGGCGTGGCGACTCCGTTTTGATTTTCACAAAAAAAATCGGGTACATCACAGTTTCGACTTGGTAATCTTTCTTGTCTTTGACCAAAGTAAAGCTAATATAAAATTGACTATCGAGAAAGGATTCGGAAAAGTCCCTTCGAAAAAAGAAAAAGTCCCTTCGGAATGATCCTTTCGGAAGTCCCTTTAAAGAAAAAAAATCCTTCCAGTCAATTTTACGTGGCTTTATTTTACAAAGAATGGTTAATTACCGAGTCCCTAGGTTTGGTTTGAATTACGTATACCTGTAAGATTTACCTAGGATGCTAGATAGAAAATGGATCTTCGTCCGTCCGACCATGAATCTAGGAAATAAAATGAGGAAAAATCCATCTTTCCGGATGGTTATCTCATGCGAGATTACCTCGTCTCGCGTGAGATGTTATTTGCAGAATCTGTGTTTGTAATTGATGATCGATGTGCGCTCCCTCCTTGAGTCAAAACTCCGTCTCTAATAAAAATAAAACTTCAAAAAAAATCACTCGTGAGGTAATTTTAACCATTATCCTTTTTCTCCATCTAGGATCGTTTGGGGCTAATCTTCTAAGAGGCGTTTCGTTAGGATATCTCTAGTTCATCTCTAAGGTCGTCAAGCTCCCTTACCTCTCCAACGGTAACAACTCAATTTTCTTTCCGACACGATGAATTTCGAAGCACTCAAGAAGGAAATTGAGGATCAAAGAATTCGATATGAAGAAATGCTACAATCCCAAGCCGATGAAATGGAGGCCCGATTAGAACTTGAAAGGAGAATCCAAGCCGGGGAAATGAAAGCCATGGTTGACGAACTCCAAGCCATGAAACTACAATTGGCCGAATTAAGCTCAAAGAAGAAAGAGAATGAGTCCTCTTCCGATGATGAAGTATCATACCCTAAGAAAGCTAAAAGGCACCGCAAGCACAAGAAAAAGGTGTATGAGTCTAGCTCATCATCTTCCTCCTCCGACAATGAGAGTTATGCTTCCAAGAAAGAAAGAAAGAGGGAAAGCAAGGACGAACCCCTCACCATGGAATTGCTAGAAAAGAAACTTGCATCCCTCGATGTGAGTAAGGGAGCCTCGCTCTCTATCGACTATGACACCCTTCGTCAATCCATGTCAAAGCTTCCTAGAAAGTACAAGACACCCGACATTGCAAAATTCAATGGTTCTACTTGCCCTAAAGCTCATTTGGAAACCTACTCTTGGGCCATGCTACCTATGGGTGTCGATGACAACTTGCTAGTTCAATGCTTCCCTCAAACCCTTGACGGTGCCGCTAGAGATTGGTACATGACTCTTCCACTCTCCACAAGGCTTGATTGGCCACTCGCCAGTCGTGCCTTCCAAGAACAATTTGAGGACAACACTACCTACTGCACTACTAGGAGAGACCTTGAGCAAACCAAGCAACTTCCGAATGAATCATTCGCGGACTTCGTCAGAAGATGGAGGACCAAACTGACTGAAATCGTTGATAGGCCAAGCCTAGACGAACAAATTCATATCCTAATTCAATGCCTCCGCGAAGAATACCAAGAGAAGCTTGCCGGCAATTACTTCCCTAGTTTCCTCGAACTCCATAAATCGGGCCTTAGAGTTGATGAATTGATCCTTCTTAGAAAGAATTCAGAAAAAGAGAATTGTCCAACAAAGGGGAGCACCGGTCGTACCTATCATGATTTTGGTGGGGCTACTCTTAAGGAAATGTTCGATGATCTAGTAGGCCAAGGAAAACTGAAGCCAATGGAAGACTATCATCCTAAGAAAATGAGAGAAGATTGGGACCACGACAAATTTTGCGATTACCATCAGTTTAGTGGTCATGACACCAACAATTGCTACAATTTGAGGAATGCCATCCAAGACTTGTATGAAGCCGGCAAGATCAACTGAAGCATCACCACCTTGGGGCTCCGATTGTCCTCTCCCTTTTTCCTTCAAAAAAAAAAAAAAAAAAAAAAAAAAAAAAACTCTCAAGCCTTCATCGCCCCACAACGAAGATGGGATTTCAACAAAGGCAAGAAGGACTCTCCCACAAAGAAGAAGAGTCAAGTGATACCAACGAAGAAAAGAGGATCCCTCAACATCCTCTTACAATGAAGCTTGAACAGCAGCACAGATGAAGAAGACTTTCAACATCAATCCATAAAGAAAAATGTTTAGCCTTAAGTCATGCTAACGATTGACTTTCTTTTCAAACTCGTTAAGAAATTTCTAGATGATGCAAGGTCCATTAAAGGTAGAACAACTTTTCTAGACCTTTGAGCCATGTAGCGTTCTTTGTTGAGTCTAGGGGCTTCCTCTTAGCCATTCTCATACACACTCTTGAAATCCAAGCATCGAAACTGGGGCTTCCTAACCTTTCCTCCCCCAGTCAATTCCTACTTAAACTCTCAAGAGTAATCAAATCAGCATTAGGGGCTTTTCTCTTCGCTTCTCACTCTCATCATTAGAGAATACACTCCCCCAAAAGAGTCAATGCTTGGATCATCTTCCAAAAAATAGAGTCCGTCTCTCCTCAACTAAACTTGAGATCTCATCTTTCTCCTTAATGAGATTCTTCCAACTGAGTCACCTTCGAGTAAACATACTTCTCAAAAAAAAAAAAAATGCTCGCTAGGTTGAAAACTCGTAAAGAGCGGCCTAGGCAAAAGTTAGAGCACAAAAACAAGAGACGCAAAAGAGATGCCCGCTAGATTGAAAACCCGAAAGGGCGGTCTAGGCAAAAACCAGGGTGCGTCACTAAAGAAAAAAAAATCATCAAAGGGAAAAAGGAGGAGATCCTTCTTCAATTCATGCAGCCTCACAAACCTGTTCATGAAGTCATCTGCAGCATACAAGAAGTCTTGGGGCTTAGTGTCGAGAGAAGCCTTGGAAAATACATGCTTTCGAATAGGCATCATAAGTTATACATAGAAAAAGCCATTGGAGTGGTTTGGACATCGTTCAGTCAATGATCATCACATGAGAAACTTGGGGCTTGACGATGAAGAAGTCCTATGACAACAAAAAATCCTTGAAGCATCATGAACCTTAGTGTTGAACTTCGGTTATCTCAACGGAATCCTATTAGACGATTGTCTCATTCGATCTTTAGATGGACCTCACGAGTTGGCCTCCTAGACCAAAATCTAAATCACAAACGATTTTCATAGAACTCATTCTCCCCGCTGATTCTTGGAGTCGAGTGCACATTGATCGTCTTTAACAAACAAATGCTTAAGTGAATGTATGTTGTTAGGCAAATGCTTTCACTAACCCTCTTGCAGGAATTAAAGCACGTCAAGTGCTTACTTTTAGATCAAACATGTTGAGTGTTTGGATTTCGCCTACCATATACCTTTCTATGCATCCAATTAAGTGCGTCGAGCATCTCTTAAAGCGTCAAGCAACCATCGCGTCAAGCAACCTTTGCGTCAAGCAACCATCGCGTCAAGCAACCATCGCGTCAAGCAACCATTGCGTCAAGCAACCTTTGCGTCAAGCATCCATCACGTCAAGTGCCATGCGTCAAGCATATTCCAACAAAAAGCCCGATTCAACGCCCAGACAGGTGGATCGTCAACAATTAGGTGTGTCAAACATCTAAGATGCGTCAAGCATCTAGGGTCAGTATGTCAAATACTTACCTTAACAAAAAGCCCGATTCAGCGCCCTTACAGGTGGATCGTCACCAAGTAGGTGTGTCAAGCATCTACAAGTAGTATGTCGAGTACTACTCAACAAAAGCTCGGTCTTGAATCGCCAGGATCGTCATCAAATAGGTGTGTCAAGCATCTACAAGTAGTATGTCGAGTACTACTCAACGAAAGCTCGGTCTTGAATCGCCAGGATCGTCACCAAGTAGGTGTGTCAAGCATCTACAAGTAGTATGTCGAGTACTACTCAACAAAAGCTCGGTCTTGAATCGCCAGGATCGTCACCTCAACAAAAGCCCGGTCTTGAATCGCCAAGATCGTCACCTCACTTCAAAAAACAGGTATCTTCAGAATTGAGTCATGATTTGATTCCTCAGTATGGATTTGCCTTTTCAAAAAATAAAATCTCCTCGATTTTCAAAATATGATTTTCAAAATACCTAAAGCAACCTTTTCGTGTTTTGGAGTCGAACTACGTTTTGGTCTGATTCTCCGATAGAGATACGTAGGCAGCCGTGCGGCACGACCATCCCAGTGTTCAGAATGATGTCTTTTCTATCAACGACACTTCTTCTTTCATAAGACCTGTCGCCGAGGGGCTCTGTAGACACCCCATTCTGAACCCATAATTACATGATTACACTACTCTTCATCTCTCTTTTATGTTTTGATGAAAGCATATCAGTTTCGTCATGTTTCGTTAAGTTTCTAACTAACCTCGTTAGTTTTGGACCTAACTGACTAACAGAACAACTGAAGAGGACAAAATAGTCATCAGACTAGTTATCTCGCACGAGATATCATATCTCGCGCGAGATATCCCCTCGACAGGATGTGCAGAAATCACTCTCCTTCTCCGTTTCAAACTCTCTTTTTGGATAAAACCTTATCAATTCGGGTATCCAATCAGAACTGAGTTCTGGAACCTTCCTAGGGTAATTTCCCTCTCCACCTTCACCTCTCCAACCTCCTATAAATACTGGATGACTTCCAGTGTTTCAGGGGTCGACAATTCTGATCCTTGATCAAGAACACACACAACACACACAATTTGTTGGTTTCTTTCCACGAAAGACTCCTTCAAATCACTCACAAATAACTCCTAAATTCGTCCTTCAACCACGTTGATTGACGAACATCGAAGCCCGAATCAAAGGACCAAGGCGAAGCTCCGTCCGCATCAAGATCCAAATCAAGGATCGAGGCGAAGCTCTGTCCGTATCAAGGTTCGACTCTAAACTTGAGTCGAAACTCTGTCCGAATCTCTTCTCAAAAGGTAATCATCCTTTAAACTTTCGTTTCTCTTCTCAACCTCTCTATTGATTTTAGAGTAGTGTAATCCCATCAAAAGGATTAGCCTAGAGTCCCTTCAGTCAATGAAGGCGATCTCGAAGCATACAATCCGACATTCCTAATCAAGAAATTGATTAGGGTTTATTTGTTCTTCTTTAATTATTTTATTAAAAAGATTGAAAACCTCTCTTTTCTTTAGCAAGACCGATCTCCGGATTGGGTGAAATGGATGCCTTCTAAACCTACCCATTTCATAACCTAAGCCCCGAACCCAAATCTCTTTCAAAATGGTTTTCCTATGTTTCCAAACGAATAATATAGGTGGCGACTCAAGAAAGATGAAAAGACAAAAATTTTCTCACAACGCTACACCACCATACCGACGATTGCTCAAACCTGAAGAATGCAGTCCAAGACTTAATTGACAATGGCACCATCAGACTTGCTCATAGCGGAGGCGCCCTTGGTTGGATTAAGAAATGAGAGTTTCTTTCTTTTTCAGTTATTTACTTTTATTTGCAAAAGAAACGATTAGTAGTCTAGTTTAGTTTGAATACTACTTGCCTAAAATCCTCATTTGTGGGTAAGAGTATCAAGTTTGCTTTTCAATAATAGTTTAGTCAGTATCTTTCCTTTCAAATTCTGATTACTTATTCAGCAAGATAGCACCGTGAATGTCATAGAAACTTGCAACGAAAATGACTACTCTAAAGCACTTTGGTTTTCCGAAAACCTTCCTGTTTAGAGAATGATGCAAGCGAAAGGGTACTTTCCTGGCTTGGGACTTGGCAAACACTTACAAGGGATAACGGATCCACCGCCGGTTCCCCCACCACACACGAAACATGGCCTAGGATACGTCATTTCCATCCACGATGAAAGTGACGAAGAAGAGTGCGACTTCACACAGATCAAATGGGAAGGAACCGCGTACAGAGGCTACAATGACCCAAAGACCAAAAACTGCAACCTCGAACCATACCGAAAGACGCTCAATGGCTACTTCATTCGAGAAGGGGAAAGCATCCCGTACTTTATCTTTTCAGAACCATGGACTGACGATAAAGGAAAGCGCCAACCGGGCTTCAAAATCTTCAGCGACTACAACACTTCTTCAGATGAAACAGAACTCGTCCCACTAATCCTTAAAGATTTGTGGGGCACAAAGGCAAAAATGACCAGTGAATGGGACTTTGTGTTGGGAGAAGACATGCTGCGACAGTTCGAGAACATGTGCCGACTAGAAGACAGCCAGATCCATGCAATATCCAAGGGGGACGCTCCAACTACTGATTACACGAAGCTAATCCAGAAATGTGATGAGCCAATTCTAAACTGGCACGTCACCGGGGGACCAGTTGTTGATGAAGACTTCATGATCAAAGAGCTTGGTTGTACTCCCCATCCCTACAGGAAGATAGGCCCAATAGCTTTCACTTTGGAGTCAGGCTCTACCTCTGATGAACTCACTCAAGAGGAAATTGAGGCGGTGATCGAGCATGTATTCCCTTACTTCCTTAATGAAAACTTTGATCTTTCCGAGTACCCTGAGATTGCTAACATCGTGAATGATGAATTAACTAATAATAATCAATATAACGAACAAGTTAATAATGAATCATACGATGAGATAGATCACGAAAATGAACAAATTTTAAAAGAATTAGCAAAGAAAGTAGGCTGTTGTGGAAAGAATGGTCCCGTTGACAATGAAGAAATGCAAACGGTTAATCTTGGGACAATAGAAGACCCCAGAGAAACAAAGATCGACAGCTTCTTCAAGGGGGAATACAGAGAAACCTTAACACAGCTCCTCAGAGAATATGTCGACGTCTTCGCTTGGTCCTACAAAGATATGCCGGGGTTAAGTTAGTCGATCGTAGAGCATAAGATACCGCTGCTACCCAACGCCAAACCAGTCAAACAAAAACTACGCAGAATTAAGCCCGAATGGTCAATGCAAGTAAAAGAAGAGATCACGAAACTCTTGAATGTAGGGTTTATCAAGATGATTGAGTATCCGGAATGGTTGGATAACACAGTACAAGTGGCCAAGTCGAATGGGAAAATACGAGTTTGTGTTGACTTCAGAGACTTGAACAAGGCATCCCCTAAAGATGACTTCCCGCTACCAAACATAGACATGTTGGTCGACGCCACCGCAGCATACGAAGTCCGCTCATTCGTAGATGGCTTCGCTGGCTATAACCAAATCCTCATGACAGAGGAAGACCAACACCAAACAACGTTCACCACACCTTGGGGGATGTTCTGTTATACGGTCATGCCGTTTGGTCTCAAAAACGCTGGGGCTACTTATCAAAGGGCAGTCACGACACTATTTCATGACATGATCCACAAGGAAATAGAGGTATACGTGGACGATATGATTATCCACTCAAGGGGGAGAGATGGTCAGCACTTCAGAGATCTCAGAAAATTCTTCAATCGACTGAGACAACACAAAATGAGGCTCAACCCGCGAAATGCTCATTCGGGGTGGTCAAAGGGAAGGTCTTAGGATACATGGTCACCGAATGTGGCATAGAAGCAGATTCCGCCAAGATAAAGGCCATCATAGACATGCCTCCACCCAGAACACAAAAAGAAGTAAAGGGATTCATGGGCAGACTCCAATACATCAGTCGATTCATCAATCAACTGACTACAATGTGCGATCCTATCTTCAAGTTACTCAAGAAAAATGCACCTCAAGAATGGACAGAGGAATGTCAAGAGGCATTCGAGAAAGTCAAACACTACTTGACTTCTCCACCTATCCTAGTTCCCCCGCACAAGGAGAAACCCTCAAAACTATACCTCACGATTACTGACAGTGCGCTAGGGGCTATGCTTGCTCAAGAACAGCCAGCTTCACACACAGAGAATGCGATCTACTTTGTCAGGGATTCCAAGGCAGTGAAGTCAACTACTCCCCAATCGACAAATCTTGCGCTGCTCTTGTCTGGGTAACACAGAGACTAAAGCACTACATGGAAGCCTTCCCAGTTCATCTCATAGCACGAATGGATCCTTTGAAGTACATCCTAGACAAATCAAATTTTTCTTCGCGACTGGCTAATTGGTATTTCATGCTCGTGGGATATGATATCACTTACGTCACTCAGAAATCCGTCAAGGGCAGGGTATTCGCAGATCAGTTGGCCGAATTTCCTTGTGATGAAGTGAAGGGGGAAGACCTGCGATTCCCTGATGAGGACATTATAAGTATAGAAGATGAAAATAAGTGGCAATTATTTTTTGATGGTGCAGCCAATAAGAAAGGTTTCGGCACCAGAATGTTGTTAGTGGATCCTGACGACATCTATACCTCACTAGCAATCCGTCTTGACTTTAGCGCCACTAATAACACTGTCGAGTATGAAGCTTGCATAGCGGGACTCAAAGCAGCCCTAGAACATAATGTGACAGAACTCGAGGTATTTGGGGACTCCCAGTTAATCATCAATCAGACACTGAAAAAGTGGAGGATCCAAGATCCAACCCTTCAAAGATACAATGCCCACCTCCAAGAGTTGGAGCAACAATTCCAAGACGTCTCATTCTACTACCACCCTAGAGACAAAAATCGATTTGCTGACGCATTGGCTACACTTGCCTCCTTGGTCGAGATCCATGCAGGAAAGGCCGTAAAACCCTTCAAAATAATTCGGCGAGCGACTCCTGCCTACTGCGCTGTCATAGACCTCCATGACTGCAAAGACAAGTGGTTATCCGAATGCGCCATCATCAAAGACTCCGAAAAGAAACCATGGTACTATGACATTTGGCATTTCATCCTAGATGAAACCATTTCGCCTGAGGCCGACAAGAAAACTCAAATCGCCCTTAGGAGACTGGCAGCTAATTACGTCATCATTGCTGGCCGTCTATTCAAAAAATACTCCCAGGGGAATCTCCTTTGCGCCACCGAAGAAGAGGCCCAAGAAATAATGGACCATGTTCATCAAGGAGTATGTGGAACCCACATGAGCGGAAACATGCTCGCCAAAAAGATCATCAGACAAGAGTACTTTTGGTTAACCATGGAAGCCGACTGTACCAGCATGGTCAAGAAATGCCATAAGTGTCAGATACACGCCAACCTTCAGCACGCACCGCCTTCCTTGCTGTACCCTATGACATCCCCTTGGCCGTTCTCAACATGGGGCATAGATGTGATTGGAAAGGTTACACCCGCACGAGCCAATGGGCACTGTTTCGTCCTAGTAGCAATTGACTATTTCACTAAATGGATCGAGGACGCCTCCTACAAAGTTTTAAATGCTAGGAAGGTAGCAGAATTCATCAAGCACAACATCATATGCCGATACAGGGTCCCACAAGAGATGATATCTGATAATGGCTCCCATTTCGAGAAAGAAATCGATCGCCTCTTAACAGAGTACAAAATCGTAAGGCATAAGTCATCTCCTTACCGGACTCAGATGAATGGAGCAGTTGAAGCCGCAAACAAAATGATCGAAACCATCATCAGAAAAATGGCAGTCACTGGAAAATATTGGCCCGACAAGCTACCCTTCGCACTTTGGGGATACCGCACCTCAGTCCGAACAGCTACAAGAGAAACTCCATACGCCCTCACATTCAGAATGGAGGCTGTTCTGCCAATAGAATTGGAAATACCGTCACTAAGGGTTCTTCTAGAAAACCAAGTGAATGAAGCTGACTGGTTAGAAAGTATACACGAAGAGCTAGCCCTGCTAGACGAAAGAAGGCTGAAAGCAGCCGAGCACACTCAAGCTTACCAAAGAAGAATGGCAAGAGCTTTCAACAAAAAGGTCAAGACAAGAAACATCAGAGTAGGAGACCTGGTTCTCCGTGAGCACTGCCCTGGACCTTTCAACCCTCTAGGCAAGTGGGGATCGAGATGGATAGGACCCTACATCGTGAAGAAGATATTCTCTGAGGGAGCCCTTCAGCTGGTAGACTTAGACGGAGATCAACTACCGAAGCCGGTCAACATGGACAAGCTCAAGAAGTACTTCGCGTGACTTGGCCTCTTGAAAAAAAATATATATATAAAATCGCTCGCTAGGTTGAAAATCCCGAAAGGGGCGGCCTTGGCAAAAATTAGAGCTTGCACAAGAAAAGAAGCCCGCTAGATTGAAAATCTGAAAGGGCGGTCTAGGCAAAAGTAAGGGTGTGCATCAAAAAAAAGGGGGGGGGGGGAAAGAGGCCTTGTCCCGCGCAAGACTCCCCTTCGGTCTAAAGTCAACTTTGTCTTTTCCTCTAAAAAATGAACTACGTTAGACCTGAGCCTCTTATTTAATTGCTGTAAAAGAGGAACGTAGGCAGCCTTCGATTTCGGTCTAATCAAATAAATAAATCAAATTTTGTCCTTTTATTAATCGAATGCATTTTATTAATAACAAAGGGAAAATCCTAACGACAACGACTAATTTGCTGAGCTAACAATCTAAAAAAAATACTAATAAATAAAGTTAATGATCTATCGAAGCAATCTCTTGGTACTCTCTAGGATCTAGCCTTTCATTGACTTGGTAGGCCGGCGGACATGATCGCCCCCGTCATCTCGATCTCTCTTGCGATTTGGGCCCTTCAAAGCAGAACATCCCTCAAGGCGAGTGAAAACGTATTCCGAAAGCCTTTTGAAGAGATTGGGCCTATCCAAAGCTTGCATCTTTCCGAGAAGACCCTTACCTCGTCTCTCGTACCAATCCCCATCGAGAAAATCTTGGGTGGGATTAGTCCGCACATTAGCAGGATCAGACTGAGCCTCACTCCTTCTCAAAATACTACTCGCTACGAAGGAATCTCCTAGCAGTGAAAGCCACAGATCATCAATCTTCTGCGCACTTCGGTAACCAATATGAAGGAACCAATCCAAGTACTTGTTAGATAAGAAGATACTCGCATCAAAAGTCCGAAGGTTTGACCAAAGATCTCGATTAGTTCCTTCACCCCATGCTTGAGCTAGCTCCTTTGCAAACTCTACACCAATATAGGACACCTCGCGAGAGGTTCCTTAGAAAAGATAAGTGTCCTGCTGTTGGCCAAACTGACGTAGCACCCGCTTGGAAAAATAGAAAGAGGAATCTCGTAAACCCGGAAGAACAACCCTGTCAAAGCCCTTGGTATTGGCAATATACTTGTTCAGCCTCCAATAAGGGGGACACTTGCAGTGGCAGTTTTCGCAATCAACTTGGCCCACTCATCCACCGAAAGACCCTTGATCAGCAACTTCCTCATATGATACGTAAAGGGAGAATAATCCAGTGGAGGGGCTACAAACTTGAGATGCTCCCTAAGACAAATAGTCAACAAAAGAGGACTCCCTTGAGTCATGGCATCGGTCCTATGCAACTCATCAAGACCATGAAGGGTCTCACCCAAAATTAGCGGAATAATGTTCCTAGAACGTTTCCTAGCCTGCAGAAACAATCTCCACCAATTGGGAGTCAACCAAGCCATCCCTACACGTGAATAAAACATCTCCGAGAAGAGAAAGAGCCAGAAAGCTCCATTTGTAAACATGGAAGGCCTCATCATCTGAATCTCCGCTGAAGCGTTCAGGAAAAGAAGAGCAATTTACCCATCTGCGGTGGACCAAATCATAGCAAGCATCGAGGGGGATCCCTAGCAACTCATTCAAAGCCTCTGCATGGTTCCTATCGAATTTAGGAACAGCAATCTCACCAGTCAAATTCATATTCAAGATAATAGCAAATTCCTCAACGGTAGGGACCATCTCATTAAGAGAGAAATTAAAAAGATGAACGGAGGGATCCCAAAATCGAGCAGCGCCCTGCAAAAGATTCCAATCCGGTTGGAGGTTCTTCAAAGTGAAAAGGATTCTGAACCCAAATTCTGCAATAAACTTATTGCGAGATCGATTATGAAACGACCTCACAAAATTCCTCGATGCTTGTTTGAACGCTTCGACTACATCGGACGGCAGAGAAAAATCATCAACTATCATGGACGTTGGAACAATCTCCTTTGAAGCCATGGATCACAGGGTTGGAAAAGAAGGCAAGAATTCGACCCTAACAAAATATCTCTATGATTTGAGAGGCCTGAATGGGTTATCTGGCCGGACTACAGGTGATTATATAGGGGAAAACTGACAGAATCCTGTTCGAAGAGGAAAAGAACTCTTCCTGAGTGGCGTGTCTCGCGCGAGATACCTTGTTCTGCGCAATACAACTCTTCGGCAATTCCAGCAGCATTCCTGCACAAATAAGCAATCTAGCCCTAACTTGCTGAAGCAAGTCTCGAATCCTACAAATGCAGTTCCCAATATGCAATACACGCATCAAAATCAAACTCAAAACTTTGACCTAAATGCTCGTTTCATTCCAACACGGAAGTCGAGAAAGTTAAAAAGTTAACTAGACCTAGGATTAGAAATTAAGAGAATATTGTTGTTGTGCTACCTACATGCTAACAGGTACAAGAAAAGAAAATTGTCTGGGCCCACCCGGCCATTATTTACAAGTTCTCAAAAGATAAATGGGGAGAAAGGGGAGATCACCCCATCAAGTTGCCCGAGATGCCGGCACCTCCATCATCTTCACCGCCACTGGGGCTACCGTCCCTCCTTGACCACTTGGCTCCACAAGACGGGGTCACTGCAGAGGCTATCATCGACGCCACCGAAGCCGCCTTTTGAAACAGCTGCTCTGACAGATCCGACACCATGGACATCAGACCAGCCATCCTGCTTGCACTGCGGTCATAATCCTCCGCAGACATGATGACCTGTTAAATAAAGAAAATAATCTCAGATGAAGGCGGACATATACACATATATGGACGACTAAGAGAAATAGTAGAAATAGAAGTGTACCGAAGATGCATGGGGAGGGCAACGATAACCCTCCGGAATCTGATCTGGGGTCATAATATGACCCACCATCTGCATGCCTCCCATCATGTATGTGAAGCTCGGAGGGCCAAGATCCGGTATAAAAGTAACGGGACCCGCATACTGTGATGAAGAGTTGGGGGCTGACGAACCAGACGCAGAGGCGGAAGCAGAAGCTTTAGCACGGGACCGCCTACCTCCTACCATAAGAGGACCCATTAGGCGAGGCAAGAACTCCTCATATGAAGCCCCTCGGATAATGCAATCTGCCGCAGCATAGCCATTCACCAGATGGGCATAATTCTCGTCAGGAATGAAGTGGGTGGGGTACATCGCCCTAGACGAATCCTCTGGCACCCTATAGGGAAGCGAACCCCTGCCATGCTGAGGGAAAACTCTCTCACCCAGATACATGGTATCCCCCTCCAGCGATACCAAAATCCTCTGCAACTCGGTGACGTCCCAGGCATGGTGGACCTCTCGCTCCAATAAGGCCCACGGATATAGGCCTAGCCGCTCAAACTTAAAACCATCCAGCATGGCCCGCACCTCCTCAATGGTCAGGGTCCAGTCATGATCCCCCTCCTCCTCGTCCAGTGTGCGGTTGGAGTGGCTCCACCTCCTAATATTCGGAAACTGAGGGTTCCGGTTATCCAGCTCAAACTTGTGCAACTGAAAGACAGCATAGCCCCATATCTGTACAAGAAAGCAGAACAGATTCAGTACAAAGCATAGGCAAATAGTGCAGATAAATGACAAAGACAGAATCTGAAAGTGTACCTCCCAAGCATAAGAATACCCTGACAAGGTATCCTTGGTGTGCCGACATGCCTCATCCATGACATGATAACAGAAGGCCAGCCCGGCTGAGCCCCAATCATACGTCCTCACCTGGTCCAAATCCACCAGCAACCCCAAAAGAGCAAGGCGAGCCGTGGAAGAATGGTTAGCAAAGATGGTCTCTGATAAGATATACCAGAGAATACCCCTCGCCAACCGATCAGCATCCGCATTAGGCTTATCAACATAAGCCTCGAGCTGAACACGGAGAGGCGACAACTCAGCCGCAAACCCCTTAACCTTGGTAGGGGCAAAACCAATCAACCTCCTCCATTCAATTGGACTCGCAGGCTTGTAACCCATAGTCTTTGGGAGGGCAACGCCGGTGAACTCCAACCCGGTAATAGCAATAAAATCCGTCGGGGTCATAGTAGCTTCCCCGAAGCGAAGATGGACCGTGTGGGTAGTGTCCCACCACCTCTCCCTAATCGCCTGAAGGACATGAGGAGTCTGCCTCATTCCTCGGATGTTATCAACAAAAGTAAGGAGCTCCGTTTGAGCCATCCTAGCCCGAACTCCATTCAAGCCCTTGACTTTGTCCCACAAAGCCTTGGCAAATTTGGCACTCCCACGACAGTTTTTGGTTGGCCTATACGGCTGCAAAACAAAGAAAAGACAAAGGAGCAACATTAGAAATCATTCCAGGGCAACACTTCAGGGAAATAGAAGAAAATTTTCTTTGGGACATTTCATCGAACACTTGGCGTGCACACTAGAAAAATATGTCCAAAGATGCATTTGACTACCTAAATCGATCCCTCCTACAATCCAAGATATGTAGGGAACTCATACATACACAATGCAACATCAACATCCAACAAAATCAACAAAAACGAACCATGCATCAAGATAGAACCAAGTTCTAGACAAATGAAGAAAATGACCAATTTGATGAATTGGGAAATTCAAAACAATGAATTCGATGCAATGCAAAGCATGAAAATGAGAATTCAGAAAGAAACCCTTGTTAAACCCTCGCGAATGGCATGGGAAATGTGCGTAGGGCGATCAAACGTGAGGTCGTCACGGGGATAGTCTTTTCCAAGCAAGTAGCTACCGAAAGTCGGATTCTTCTCTTGAGCCATGGATGATGGAAGAGGAAAAGGATTGAAAGGTTGATTGAGAGAAGAAATCAACAAGCAATGCACCAAAAAAATCTCAAATAAAAATGCCTCGGCTCGAACTTGAAGAGAGAGTTTGAAAATGGGTGTTTCAAAAATAAACAGCAGCTGCTGTTATATTGCCTCGACAGTCATTGTCTCGCACGATACAAGCTATCCCGCACGAGACAACCCCTTGGGAAATGTACGAAATTATCCTCGACAATAAGCGTCTACGCAATGTCAAAATTCAAAATTTTGACACATTTACCCTTGAAAGTGATACCCTAGCAAGGAAACATGGAAAAATCAGTACCGCAAGTCACGGAACGAGCCGGACGTGGCATCCGCATAATCGCCCGATACGGCATCCAGTCACCTGAAATGATTGATACAGAGATCAAGACATCCAGCATAATTCGAAACCCAGATAGGCAAATATCTCTTGGATTGGTCCAAAACAGTAAACCACTCCATCAAAAGCCCAATTCAATGCCCAGACAGGTGGATCGTCAAACTAAAAGGCTCGATTCAATGCCCAGATAGGTGAATCGTCAAAAGAAAAGCTCGATTCAACGCCCAGACAGGTGAATCGTCAAAAGAAAAACTCGATTCAACGCCCAGACAGGTGAATCGTCAAAAGAAAAGCCCGATTCAATGCCCAGATAGGTGAATCATCAAAATCAAAAGCCCGATCCAATGCCCAGACAAGTGGATCATCAAACCAAAAAGCCCGATTCAATGCCCAAATAGGTGAATCGTCATCCTCAACAAAAGCCCGATTCGGATCCCAGACAGGCGAATCGTCACCAAAACCAAAAAGACTCAAAGGACCAGACATGTAAACCTTTGTTTCTAACATCTTTTCCCACAGGTTCGGAGCCCAGACAGGCGAATCTTCAGACAGACAAGTATATTCAGAATTGGGTCTTGATTTGATTCCTCGGCATGAATTTACCTTTTCAAAAAACAAAATCTCCTCGATTTTCGAAATGATTTTCAAAATACCTAAAGCAGCCTTTTCGTGTTTTGGTGTTGAACTATGTTATGGTCTGATTCTCCGATAGAGATACATAGAAAGCCGTGCGGCTTGACCATCCCGATGTCCAGAATGATATCTTTTCTATCGTCGACATGACTTCTTCCATAAGACTTGTCAACGAGGGGCTATGTAGACACCCCATTCTGAACCCATCGGAGCAGATTAGTACCACTCTAAGTCTTGCCTTGAGTCAAGAGTAGAAATCCACCATTTAGTCATGTTTCGTTAAGTTTTGATCAACGACCGTTAGTTTGGACTAAACTGCATACGAGATAAAGAGGGAAGGACAGAATTAGGGCTGTAAATTCGGGCGGGTACCCGCCGGGTCAACCCGACTCGACTCGAATTATACCCGGATCGACTCGGTTCCTTACAAAACTCGGGTCGAATTCGTCTCACATATTAGGGCCGGTTTCTGGGTCGAGTCGGGTCGGGTATACCCGGGTACTCGTAAGAGACGTTCGCCGGGTAACCAAAAACCCGGATCCGGATGAAATAATAAAATCAAAATTCAAAATATCAATCCTTTTTTTCATTCAGCCTTGCCCTTTCTGTTTCCCTCCCCCCCAAAAATCAAAATCAAATTCCGAGTTCTAACCTAAACCATACGAGCTACGAGTCGCCGCCGCACTTGCTTCGTCGCCGACGCCGTCGTTCACCTCTTCATCGCCGTCGATCACTGCTCAATTGCTTCGTCGTTGTTGGTAACTGGTAAGTCTCTCACGCAAACGGCAAACCCTAATCGTTTTTTCGCCTTTCTGTTTCCCTCCCCCAAAAATCAAATCCATATTACCACATTTTCGAACTAGTACTGTGGTAAACTAGTAATAGATGTTAATGTTGGGGCACTACAATCTTCAAATCAAAATCTCTGGTTTTAGTATTGTTTCTATCGGTCTGTGTCTATCTATGGAATGCCTTGAATCCTTGATAATGTTCCCTTCATGCTGTATATCAGTATATGTTAATTTGTTCTTATATGTAAATTGTATCACTTTTCTAAGTTTTCTTCTGCAAATCACATAATATGCCTCAAAACAATTTGCTTGTATTGTATAGTTCAGTTGAAGTTGACAAATGGATAGTTTGTTTGTTGGATTTTCTTGTCTCCATTCAAAATTTTGATTTTGATTTTGTTTACTTTGCAGATTGATCATGTCATTCCACCAATCGTCTACTAGGGCTTGTAGAGACACCATTTATACCGACAATGTATTGCCGGAATTGGGAGAGGAAGATTTGGGTGATGATTTTGACGATAATGGGGACGATGAGGCTATTGAAGTTGACAAAATCCGTAAAAGGAAAGCTAATGACCCGAGTACGGAAGATGCACAAGCTTTTAAGAAAAAAGAAAAAGAGAAGACAAGTGATGTGTGGAAGTATATGGATTTGTATCCAGATGATCCTAAGACCGGGAATAAGCAAGCTAAATGCAAGCTTTGTTCAGGTGAGCATCTGTTGATCATCACATTCGCTAGCTGTATCATTTTCTGTTTATATATCTAATATCATTTTCCTGAATCATTTTCTGTTGACAATAAATTCGTACCGAAGATGATGTATCTAGCTGTATCATTTTCTGTATCATTTTCTGTTGTACATCAAAGAAAATGATGTACCTGCATAATTCGTACCGAAGATGTTATACGTACAATATCTTGTTTTATAAATTGTTTTACAGCAAAACAAGTTATCATTTTCTGTTTATATATCTAATATCATTTTCCTGAAGTTGTTCTTGATTGCTTTTTATCTTAGGCTTGATATAAAATGTGTGAAAAGAGTTATTTACTTGATCTGTTAAGCATCTGTAACTCTGTTGATTACTTTTTTTTGTATTATTTCAGGTGTGTATTCAAGGGGGAAGACATCTTCAACATCTGCATTGAATAGACATTTGAAGTCTTGCAAATTAAAGAATGGGAAGCAGTTGCAGAAACAATTAGCTTTTATGTCAAGTATTGACAATTCTGGCCGAGAGGGTGAAGAAGTAAGTGAACAACTCACTTCTTTTCAATATGACCACTCAAAGATGAGAGAAAAAATAGCACACTACATTCTAATAAATGAGTTACCTTTCATGCATGTCGAGTCATTTATGTTTAATGAAATAATGAGGACTGCGACTCCTTTTTGGAAGAAGATAAGTCGGACATCTGCAAAGTCAGATTGCTTTAGGTGTTATGAATTGGAAAAAGCAAAATTGAAAGAGATTTTAAAGGGTGTGGGCAAAGTAAACATTACAACAGATATGTGGACATCTTCAAATCAAAAACTTGGGTATATGGTTGTAACTGGACATTGGATAGATAGGAATTGGAAGTTAAATATGCGAGTCCTTAACTTCTTTAATGTTCCTCCTCCTCATAGTGGGCTTGTCATTGCAGAGGCACTTTCTACTGCATTTGTAGAATGGGGAATTGAGAAAAAATTGGAACAATCACAAAGTGGACAATGCTAAAGCAAATGATGTAGCACTAAGAACTCTAAGGGAAAATTACATGATGATTAGAAAACATTTACCTATTGACGGGAGACTTTTACATGTGCGATGTTGTGCACATATCCTCAATCTCTTGGTGCAAGATGGACTTAAGCCAATTGAGTCTATTATTGATACTATAAGAGATGGGGTTAAATATGTTGCTGGTTCAGAGGGTCGACTAATCAATTTGGTCTATTTGCTACTCAATTTAGAATTCCTGTTCGAAAACTTGTTCTTGATGTCCCAACACGTTGGAATTCAACTTACAATATGTTAAAAGTTGCTTGTATTTTTAAGGAAGTGTTTCGTCGTTTTGGTAATTGGGATAAGGGGTTTGAGTATGTTCCAACTAATGAAGATTGGGAGAAGGTTAGCAATGTATGTGAGTTTTTGGAGGTCTTTAATGATGTCACACATGTCGTATCGGGTTCTCAATACCCAACGGCAAATTTATTTCTATCCGAGGTTTATAGAGTGAAAGAATTGCTAGATTTGAAATGTGTGGACAGAAAATTGTATATTAGGGATATGGCTATCCCAATGAAGGAGAAGTTTGACAAATATTGGTCACAATGTAATTTGGTTATGTCAATAGGTTCGGTGTTAGACCCAAGGTTCAAGTTGATTCTTTTAGACTTTTGTTTTCCAATTATCTACGGAGAAGAGGGGAAGAAAAATATGGATATTGTTAAAGAAGCATTAAGGGATTTGTTTCAAGAATACGTTGATGAGCAAGTCGGAATCAATGAAAATGAAAACAATGGAAAAGGGTTATCTAATATGGAGTCATCATCAAGCAATAGTAGTTCGAGGAGTAGACAAACAAGTTTATCGGGTATGCCTGTTCTTGGGGGAATTTCCAAATATGGTCAGTTTTTGAGCCAAACTGATACGATTGTTAAGCCTGCAAAATCAGAATTAGATTCATATTTGGATGAAAATGTTCTTCCTGTTGTCGGAGGTCAATTTGATGCATTAGAATGGTGGAAAGCAAATCGAGGAAAGTATCCGGTGTTGTCGATGATGGCTGCTGATGTGTTAGCTATTCCAATCACAACTGTTGCGTCTGAATCAACTTTTAGTGCTGGTGGTAGAGTCATTGAGCCTCATAGGGCATGCTTGAAACCTAAAACAAAGTGGAAATGTTGTTGTGTGGAGCCGATTGGGCGCGTGAACTCTATGGACTTAAGAAGATGTCACAGTACATATTGATTATTTAGATTTTAGACCTATAAATACATATTATCATTAGTATAATACATTTTATTACTTTAATTTCTTTTTTCTACTTATGTTAACTTAAATAGAAGGATAAGCATACATTAAAGGAAGTGGAGATTGACTTGAACATTCCTGATAAGGAAGGTATGTTAGAATTTTTAAATTATATTTGTATGTTAATTGTAATTTTCATATGTGTAATATATCACTTTTTTTTTCTTTTTCTTTTTTCAGCAAGTGGCTCGATCCATAACTAATGATGTGTATTTGGGATTGGTATGATCAATCTCATCTCTTTTGAGGTATTTTAGCTTATTTGTCTTTTCCAAGTCCTGTTTGAGTTTGGTTTGGTGTAAATTTTTAGTTGAAAATTGGATAAATACCCAATTTTAGATACTTTAGCCTAATTTTTTATGTTTGTTTTATAATTTTTTTTGTAGTCTTAAACAAGTAAAGAAGGAGGAGCTGGAAGGAGAAAGATTTTGGTTTTTTTGTTACAAAAGTTTTGTAACTTTTGTTATTACTCTATTAATGTTATTCCCTTAATCCTTTTTTGGAGTTTGGATTATAAAACATAACATTAAACTGTTCCTTTTTTGCCTTTGGCTTTTGTTATTTGATGGAAGAAGAATGGAATGTAAATCTTAAATTAATCCCTTGGCAGTTAGCTTTGAAATTGGAGTTTGGCCTGTTTGGGCGACCGCTGTACTTTGCCGTGGAGGAAGGGCGGCCGCTGTAGCCTGATTGCCTTGGTATTACCCGACTCGACCCGGCAGAACCCGACTCGACCCGGGCTTATTCAACTCGGTAAGGCAAACTCGAGCCGAACCCGGGTACCCGTCGAACCCTACTCGAGTCTACCCGAGTCGAACTCGGCATGTATGATTGCAACTCGACTCGACCCGTTAAAACTCGACTCGTTTTTTATTCATTGTTGACTCGACTCGAACTCGGCTATACCCTACTCGAATCCGGCCCGTTTGCAGCTCTAGACAGAATTGTCCACTGGAAGCCTTGTCCCGTGTGGAACGTATGTGTCTCGCGCAATACTAAGCTTCTGCAGGCGTGCAGATGCCAGTTTCCTCGTCGATTTCAACCTCTTTCTGGATAAAACCTTATCAATCTGGTCATCCAATGGAATTTGGGTTCTGGAACCTTCCCAGGGTATTTTACCTCTCCACCTTTACCTCTCCAACACCTATAAATACTTGAAGACTTTCAGTATTTCGGATCCCAGACTTTCTTGTCAAACCCCCCAATATTTACTGGTTTCTCTCCCTGAAAGATTCTTGTAAATCACCCCCAAAATCACATAAAGTTTGTTTATCAACCTTGTTGGTCAACAAACATCGAAGCCCGAATCAAGGACCGAGGTGAAGTTCTATCCACATCAAGGTTCGACTCTAAACTTGAGTCGAAACTCTGTCTGAGTCTCTTCACACGAGGTAATCTTCCTCTCCCTTTCTAATTGATTATTAGAGTGCTATAAAACATCAAACCTAGAATTGGCCTAGAGCCTCCCCAAACCATAGGGACGGTCTCGAAGCAATCGATCCTATATTCCGTTTAACCTAGTTAAATGGATTCTTTTACTTGTTTCTTTAAATAAAACATCTTTTCTTTGAAAACCTCTTTCTTTTTAGCAAGACCAATCTTCGGATTGGGTGGAATGGGTGCTCCTTGACCTTTCCATTCCATAACCTAAGCCCCGAACCCAAAATCTCTTTTCAAATGGTTTTTTTCTATATTTCCAACTAAATAAATATAGGTGGCGACTCAAAAGATGTTAAAGAAAATTCACGCATCGCTACAGGAATAGAATTCAATCTGTGGGAGATTGTGTTCTCAAGTGTTGTTCAGTTTGCCAAAAAGGAACTCCCCTCTAACCTCCCTTTCCCTTGTTAAATTTCTGGGATGTGCTTGTAATAAGGGGTATATATCACAAAGTCGGATAGGCTATGGGAGAAAATTGAACCTTTTGGAATTCAGCCAATGCTGGAATGCACAAAATGTACTATTGACCTCCCTGTTGAGTTCCCAGATGACCCAGCTGTAGAGGTTCATGATGGTGATAATGATGATATGGCTAGTGTAGATGATGATGTACCCACATCTCCACTACCACCATATGATCCAGTACACATCTATGATGAGGAAATCAAGTTTCTTGAGAAGATAATGCTCAAGGCTCGTGTTCAGTTTAAGGAAATGGCTGCTAGGAGGAACCGTTTGTTGGCTGCCAAGGCAAGAATTTCTGGGCAAAAAGGAGCAAGCACAAGCCAAGTCTTTGAAGACATCAACCAGAACTTCCGTTGGGAACTACTAGAGGAAACCAGGACTGAGCAGGAGAAAGCAGACTAGGATGCATGATGATTAGTTGATTTATTTTGTTGATTTATTTTTTGTTACTGTTTCACACAATATTTGGTGTGTGTGATACTTTATGTGTTTTGGTGAACTGTTTTGACATTTGCTTATATTCAGGGGGAGATTAACATTTGAAATTAGTTTTATGATAACTGTCTTTGTCTTATGAAGCGTTTTGACCTGAAAGCAACAAATCAGGAGGAGATCGAAAGTGTGTGATGTCACACATGGTTTAGTAAGTCAAATGTTGACTTAATGTAGATTTGTTACTTTTTTTATTCTAGATATTTTAGGTAAATATTGTAAATATTATAATTTAGGTTGTATTTAATTGACTAACCTACTAACCGAATATTTGGTATGTTTAGTATATATTTGGTCATTTTGCAGGTATTTCTCACATAAGGAAAGGAATACAAGATAAGGAATGATTGACTTGATTGATAAGAGTTCAAAGGAAGGTAGAAGTCTAAATATGGAAAATCTTCTCAAGCAAATTATTCCCTAAATCTAAGGATCCCTACTCCTATAAAAGAATACCGCACTGCTCATTCATACTTACGACTTTTGGCAATTTATTCTCTGAGATTCTAAAAGATAATAAAGTGTTTTATTGTGAGAGATAGTTTTGATCATTTAGTATTTTCGTTCTTTTCTTATTCTGAGTTTCGTTGAAATTATCATTCATTTTGAGTTTATAAATAGAAGTCTTTTATTATCTACATCACGTCGCTGTAGATAAGTGATAAATTCAGTGTCAAAACCTATTTTTACTTTCGTAAGTTTTATATTCCGCTGTTCTTTGTACTTCTGTAAGTCTTTGTGCTATCACAACAGGACTCACACGAATTAGCTATGATTACACTTGTTCGTCCTAGCTACTCAATTTCTTTCAAGTTATGGATTTGTTTTTGATTTTGGGTTTGATTCGTTTTATTTTTGAAGTTGTGTTTGATTTTGAATTTGGATGTGGATTTTTTTGGAGATAGGTTGTTGATTTGTTGAATTTGTCTGAAATTTAGTGTGAAATTTCATGGATGGGTTGTTTGGAACTGGTGGTGATGGGGCAGCTTAGTTGGAAGGTGGTGGCTAGGCGTGGTGGGGGTGAGAGGTTGTATGGCATGATGGTGAAGAAGTAAATATTAGAATGAAAAAAAAAGGGATCTTTTTTTTTTTTTTTTGTAGAAAATTAATTTATGGGGGTAATTGTTAAAATAATAAATAAGTTAATGCCTAATTCTTGCTTGTTTAATTTAGTTTTTCTCTTCTTTTTTTTTTTTTTTTTTAAGAAAACTTTTTTAATTGTTTAAGAAAAAAAAAAGAAAGGTTTTGTTTAAAGAAAAAAATTTAGGCAAGTTAATTAAAATTTGGAGAAAAAAATGAAAAAAAATTGAAGCAAAAAATAAAAAATCACACTTTGAACCCATGTTGATCTGAATTTTAACATAAATGGCTTAGTCATCAAAGATTAGTGCCACGTAGGATGCATAGTCAGCCATTGCGTTAGAATTTGAACGGAAAGATCACGGTGTCGTAATCTCCACACATTTTTCTTAAATATGGGGGTTAATATGACAATCAACTTATATAAGGGCATATATGCATCGTTGACCTAATTACATGGGCATATTTCTATATTTTTTCATGCATATTATTTCTAAACTAGGACCGGAACAAATAATTGGTTTCATAGAAATTTGGAACCAGAGTCTGATCAATAATATTGGGTCGATTCTGTTTTTTATTGGTCTGGTTCGATTTCACATATTTTTACCCTACTTGGAATTGGATTAGTGAGAAGAATTTGAAAGGCTCAAGAGGCAATCATATAAATAGGATATAAGTGTGAAATGTACATACAAAAAATGAGTTGATATTATTTGTTTTCAATGCATATGTATATATAAAATATAAATTCAATAACGAGTGAGGTGTTGGGATTGTGATTACCACCAACACTTTCGTAGTATGAAAATTTTCACTTTGGATCCAATTTGTACATATTTGTTTTGTGTAGCCCTCAAAAGGCCTAATATTAATGAAGTGGCTGAGTGCTTTTATATACTTGACAATTATTTGCTCATTTGCAGATGTGAAACTTTGGGTTGCACCCCAACAATCCTCCTCTCAAACCAAGGACCACACCAAATGGCTCGCAGTGTCTCCTCTGGCCCATATCAAGCGAAAGCTTGTACCAACTGCCTCTATGTTCCGCAATTTGCTTCGCCTGATTACTACCATCAGAATGCCTTTCAATTACAAGACTCCATTCACAATGTCACATATGGGAATCCCATAAATTATCGCACACACACGGTTCACCTGGTCGGACCCATCCTGTAATACCCAAAAAAAATAATTTGGTCAATATAGCCAATAGAAAAAATAAATGAGACGGGTTGGGCTTAATAATGGGCAAATTGCAATTTGGTAATCTTAGTTTTACACACAGCTAAAATACCCTAACTGAGTTTTAAAACGTGTCGATCTGATTATTAAGTTTGTCATTTTGTTGTAATCAGGTGTTAAAACTAACAAATCGTTAATTTTTTGACGCAATAAACTTTAAAATGGGTACTTTTGTCATTTCACGAGGACTTGTGCAAAAATGAGCAAACATGGCTAAACGAATTGCAAAATAATACTTACACATTATTTATTTACATATATAAATAATTAAAACAAACAATATTTTAATAATTATTTATCATAATAAAACTTAATATGGTTTTTTTTTTCAAACTAAAACTTATTTACTCCACCACCAGTTCACCCCCACTACCCCATCCATTCAACGCACTAGCCCACTAACGCAGGCCCGTCTCAATAATTATAGGGGTCCTGTGCTAAAATTAAATATTGGGCCCGCAATATTTTAAAAATTAAGCACAAATCTATACTCGCTCCATCTCACATTTTGGGACAATATCATTTGTTATGGGACACCCAAAGAAAAGAAGTAACAATTATTATGGAATGAATAAAATATAATAACAATTAAATCTATACAAAATTATGCATTTATTATTTTAGAAATTTAGGATTTTAAAAATAATTTTTACAAATTTTAACGACTAAAAAATAAAAATGCAAAATTTGAGGCCCTTCAAGAAAATGGGGCCCTGTGCAAGAGATCCTCTTGCACAGCCTAATAACCGGCCTTGCACTAACGTCGATAATTTTTTTTTTTCAAACTAAATCTCTAGAAAGCTATCTCCCCAATTCTCTTCCACAAACCACTTGCTCCGGGTAAATAAATAAATATGCCCCTGAATTTAGGCTTTAGATGCAGATATGTCCATAACGTCGATAATTGGCATTCTTGCCCCTAAACTCATCTAAAATGAGAGTATATTTGCCCTTCCTTAAAATTTCGTCCAAAATTTAACGATTTTGGGAACTAACTGAATCAAAACGACGTTGAAGGGGTAAAATGTGAATCAAGCGATTGAACTTATTCAAAAATAGGTCCCTCACTTATTGATCTTTTCTTATGTTAGTCAATAACCTTTTTTCACATTGGCAAAAAATATTTTTATTATTAAAATTAATATTTTTAATTATTGTTTAGCATAATCATGATAATATTTAATAAAAAAAATTCAGCAGGATTTTTTTTTAAAAAAAAAATTTAATTTTTTTTATATAATTTTAGCATATATATATATATATATATATATATATATATATATATATATATATATATATATATATATATATATATATATATATATATATATATATTTAAAAAAAAATTGTTGTTTATCTCTTAATAATTATTTTATGAAAACCCTTTATTTTTCTAAATAATTTTACTTAATATAATTATTTTTACTAAATAATATGATTTTATTTTGAAAATTATTTATAAAATATTAGAAAATTTTATATATTTTATATTGATATATGAATATATCATATGTTACCAATTATTTAAAATAAAACTAAAAGGGAAGGGTCAAACTTGAAGAGAAGAGGATGGGAGGGTCGAACTAGGAGAGAAGGGCTGGTCAAGTAAGATGAAGATGATGAATAAAGGAAAGATGAACCTACACATGTGGGTATTTTCTTTTTTATGTTTGGCAATCTATGATATACCAGTATTCTTATATCAATATAAAATATAAAATATAATAATTGTAATATGTAATTTTTTTATATTTTCTAAATAATTTTAAAATATTATTAAATCATTTATTAAAAGTCATTATATTAAGTAGAATTAGTTAGAGAAAATAAAGGTTTTCATAAGATAATTATTTAAAGATAAACATTAATTTTTTTAAATAAAAATTTATTTGTTAATTCTTTTATTAAAATATTTATTATAAAAAAATCATGCTGAATTTTTTTATTAAATATTATCATGATTATGCTAAATAATAAATAAAAATATTAATTTTAATGAAAAAATATTTTTTGCCAAGGTAAAAAAAGGCTAGTGACTAACATGAGAAAAGATCAATAAGTGAGGAACCTATTTTTGAATATGTTCAACCCCTTAATTTAATTCACGTTTTACCCTTCAACGTCGTTTTAATTAGTTATGTTTCAAAATCGTTAAGTTTTGAATGTAATTTTAATGAATGGCAAATATACTCTCATTTTACTTGACTTTAGGAGCAAGAATGTCAATTATCGATGTTAGGAGCATATATGTATCCAAAACCTAAGTTTAGGGTATATTTATGTATTTACCCCACTTGCTCTCATGCTAACACCCTATTCTTTACCCCCGTTTTTTTTTCCTCTTCCATGGTTCCGACAACAAATCACAGTGGTTGGTGAAGATCGCACTGAATAATGGCATCTCCCCCACCCCTTCTTTTGCACCCTAGATCTGAAATAATATAGAACCAAATCCACGTACATCCAAGCTCTGTCCGAAAATTCACCGTTTATATTTCAATGTCTCCATCTCAATTAGAACATCAAAACAATATGTATTTGTCTTAAATTGCAGTTTGGGTGTAATTAGCATTGGCAAATTTTAATGTTTGCGTTCAAGGTTTGAGTTTTGAGTTTTTTTTCTTCTATTTGAGTTTGAAGGCCATCAGTGTCATCCATGTCTGAGTTCTCTGTATTTTGGGGACTGGGTTTCGGTGAGTATTTCTTCTTCAATTATTGGCGGCCGTTGCGACAGAGGAGGTGGGGTTGAGCTCGAGAATTTTCTGACTGCTAATTTAATTGATTCTTCCAATTTGATTTTTTTTGAACAAATTTGTGGTTGACTTGTTAAAATTAATAATTATTTGGCAATGAAGGTTGATAGTTATGTTACATGTGATGGCGTTGATAATGGTCTTGCGATGGCAATTGCGGTCTTGTGGTGGCGATGATGTTCTTGACGATATTAAAGAAAGAGCGGAGGAAATTCCGACATGTTCAAAGACCATAATACATGACTTGCACTACCCTCATGAAATGAAACGACAAAAGTACCCCTTTTAAAGTCATGTGCTATGCATATATGTAAAACTCATTTTATCAAAGACAAAAATTTATGTGAGAACAAGAATATCCGTCTCATTCATGAGACGGGTCGGATCCTGACCCATGACCGGCCACTTCTTCTTCACGCCAAACACGTTCCAGCCAGCAACATTGATGCAAATTGGGCCTAGAACCCAATTTTAGGCCTTATCATATACTCCCTCCATCCCTCTAGTAACCGCACTGTTACTGTTTGCGCGAGGATTAAGGAAAAAAATAATGATATAAATGTTGTGAGTGTAAAAGTAAAATAGGAGAGAGAATGAGTGGAGGGAATAGTAAATTATAATGGTGTTGTGAGTATTAAAATAATGTAGGAGAGAGAATGAGTGGAGGGAATAGTAAAGATTCTTTGCCATTTTAGGAAGTGTGCGGTTTGTAATGGGACGCCCAAAATAAAAAGTGAGCGGTTTGTAGCGGGACAGAGGGAGTATAAATGTGTTATAATTTTTATTTTTTTGCTCCAAGACCCATGTGTCCGACCCTGACACGTGGCAGCCTCTCATAGGCCTAAAAAAAAAAAATTATATTTTGTTTTTTTTTTTTCGGTTTGTGAAAAGTAATAGTTACTATAACATAATGTAATAATTATATGCATATAAAGTAATAGTTTGTATACATTAAAGTAATACATATATACAGAAAAGTAATAGTGTTTTTCCCTATGTTTTCTTCGTTTGGCAAAAGTAATACTTATTATAACTAAAATGTAACAAACGTGTTATTTATATGTAATAGTATTTGTACATAATTGTAACACATATGTATAGATATGATGTAATCCGGTTCAAGAAATATTTGACAAAGTCAAATATATTAATTATTTTTGTATTTTAATTAGTATTTTAGAATTTAATTTGTTTAGTTTATATTTTATTTATTATTTTCGTTATTTATTTTAATAGAATGATTAGAGGTGATTTTAGAGTCGATTTTGAGAAGATTTACTAGTTTTTGAGTCCTATTAAGTTACCATATAGGTTAGGAGTAATTCTAGAAGGTTTAGGATTGTTTTTCAAGTTTTATGGGCACTATAAAATAGGCCTAAGGTTGTAATCCGAATTTAGACCTTTTTATCAATCAAATTCCTTTGCAAGTTTGCAAGTTTATTGTGTTCCTTTTAAAGTCTTCAATTGGCTTTGTCAATAATCTTCTTCGGTTGATTATTAGATTAAATTCTTTTGCGAGAAGTTTAATCATATACCCTTTTGTTTGTTAATCGATTTTACTCCTTTTGCGAGGATTGAATCGATTAGCTTGTTTTATTTTAGTTCCGCTGCGTTTTACTTTACATCAGTTGGTATCAGAAAGAGTTCGATCCATGGAAAAGATGACCAACAATGGTGGAGAAGAAAAATCACTTCTTGAGAAGATCGATATGCGTCTGAAGCATGATCGTTGTCAGGTAAGAAAATTTTCTATAAAGTTTAATAAACTTGAGAAGGAGGCCGACTACAAAAATGACTGGATGCTTCATTATGAATCCGAGATTCAGAGCGACGCACTTCAGGCAGTGCATCAGTCTTTGATAGATAAGTATCGAGAGGAGAGGGATGTTGTTTGGGCAGAAGTCGTTCGTTGTTATGATCAAATAGGTATTTATACAAAATCAATTCGGCGTTTCGAAGCAAAGCGAGCTATTGAATTGAAGCGTCTCGAGGAAGAAAATCGTCTTGTTCTTGAAAAATTTCCTGTCCAAGATGATCCTGTTGAAGAGGAGATTATTGTTGAAGATCTATGTGCAAAGGACGAGGTCATTAAGGATAGCAAGTCAGTTTCGGAGTTAGAAAATCCTAAAGTTCTTGCCATTCAGAAGCTCAGTTCCGATAAGTTGGAACATTCAGATTCAGCAATCAGCAAAGCGGATAAATTTAAAACGTACATTACAAACACACCACCAGCTCAATTACCAATAGTTAGCGGCACTACCTTGGCTGCTCCATTACTGCCACCACCTCCCCCTCCGCCATTGCCTCGGCGACCTGCTGCCAAATCAGTATCCACTCAGAAGGCTTCAGCAGTTGTTGAACTGTATCAATCCTTAGCAACTAAGCGGGGTAATGGATATCCTTCTGGACAAGACAATTCGAATAAAACAGGTGGTGCTCATAATATTAATTGGTTTATTGCAATATTAAATTTTGTGTGGGGTAATATTTTTGTTGATGATTTTCTTATGGTTGATCATGGGGTGGTCAGGGAGGACGCTCAACAGAAGGATGGAATGGATGGTATAATTTTATTTCTGGAAGATATTTGTGTGCCCATATTTGTGCTTCGAGATAATATTTATTCCAAATACTTGTTTCAATGGGACGGAAAGGTATTCTTATTTCTTCCGAGGATGAGGAAAGTTTTGAATTATTCGAAGTATTTATTTTGATGGAACGGATTAATTCAAGTTCTTTCAATTTCTTCTACGTTAAAGATGAAGATTTATTCAAAATATTTATTTCGATGGAATGGCTCGTTTCAAAGATCGGACGAGGATTCGGGGCGAATCCTTTTTCAAGTGGGGGTGAATGATGTAATCCGGTTCAAGAAATATTTGACAAAGTCAAATATATTAATTATTTTTGTATTTTAATTAGTATTTTAGAATTTAATTTGTTTAGTTTATATTTTATTTATTATTTTCGTCATTTATTTTAATAGGATGATTAGAGGTGATTTTAGAGTAGATTTTGAGGAGATTTACTAGTTTTTGAGTCCTATTAAGATACCATATAGGTTAGGAGTAATTCTAGAAGGTTTAGGATTGTTTTTCAAGTTTTATGGGCACTATAAAATAGGCCTAAGGTTGTAATCCGAATTTAGACCTTTTTATCAATCAAATTCCTTTACAAGTTTATTGTGTTCCTTTTAAAGTCTTCAATTGGCTTTGTCAATAATTTTCTTTGGTTGATTATTAGATTAAATTCTTTTGCGAGAAGTTTAATCATATCCCCTTTTATTCGTTAATCGATTTTACTCCTTTTGCGAGGATTGAATCGATTAGCTTGTTTTATTTTAGTTCCGCTGCGTTTTACTTTACATCAAGATATCTATATGTTTTCAAACAATAAGTTACAATGAGTTCAAATTTATCATGATACATGTAAAAGTATTACATTATATATAGAAATATGTTACAATTTCATCTATTAAAGTGTTACATTTACTTGTATAAACTATTACATTCATATACATAAGTTATTACATTTCAAATGTAATACATATAGTTTGTATTACATTTGAAAAAATGGATGAAAACGAGCTTTTGTTTTTTTAAAACAGGTATTACGTTTACTTATGAACAATGTTACTTTATATGTATACAGTCATTACATTAAGAGATGGTAACTATTACTTTTTCTAAACCACTGAAAAGTCGAAAATATAATATAAAAACTAAAAAAAAAAAAAATTGGGCCTATGAGAGACTGCCACGTGTCAGGCTGACTACTTTCTTGGCATGTCGGTCAACTTACCACCGCCTTATTTAATCAATTAAGTGCCCCATGGGTCATGGGTCGACCCGTCTCATGCATGAGACGGATCTTCTTGTTCTCATGGGAGACCACCTCTTTATCAAATTGCAATTTACCCATTAAGAATTGGATTATTATTTTGAATGGTGGGGCCCACTTTGTAATTCCTATTTCTTTGGTTGCCAGCTAGTGAAATTACATGGTTTTTGTGGATGATGTGTCTCTAGAGGTGCCCATAGTGACTCGCATGAGGAATTAAAGTGGTACTAATACAAAATGGGAAAATTACATTTTGGGCCTCTAAGTTTAGGGGTTGTACCTAAGTTAGGCCATATTCTATCACTATTTACAATTCAGGCCTCAAAGTTGTCATTCTGTTTACATGTTAGGGTTTTAACTAGTTTTGTTAGAAAACTTGTTAAATGATCACGTGCAAGTCACATGCCATTTAACGGAGGTTGTTTTTTAACAAGAACTCTTTTATTGTTGTCTTAATGCATATTGAATGAAAATAGCCAAATGTTTAAAAGTTCTAAGACCTAAGCGTGAGCGTTGACGAAGGAAGCAGAACAGTGGGGCGAAGAAGAAGGTAAAGAGAAGGTCGGATATGGGAAAGGCGGCGTTGGAAAGGTGATCGATGCTGACAACAACTAAGAAAGGATGAGGGGAAGGGGAAGCAACAACATGTCGGGGAGAGGGGCGGAGCTGGAAACCGACAATTTTGGTTAAGATAGAGGGAGCGGCAAAGGAGGGAAAGATTGAAATGGGTGGAAGAGGGGAGATGCGGTGGCAGCGGTGACAATGGACTAAAATGGAAGAGGGAATATGAATAGATCTTAGTGGGGGAAGAGGGAAGAAGAAGTGGGTTTAAATGGGTTTTAACCATTTAATTTTTAAAATTTTTGTTTGACTCCTCAATTTGGCAATAGTTATTTCAAAATCATCCTCCGTTAAATGACACATGACTTGCAGGTGATCATTTAACGGGGTTTTCTAACAAAACTAGTTAAAAACCCTAACATGCAAATAGAATGACAACTTTGGGACCTAAATTGTAGATAGTGTTAGAATAGGGCCTAACTTAGTGATGTATGTGTTTTCACCCATACAAATGATATATCTTTATACATATTTGATGCTCAAATTTGATTATTTTAATGGCTTTTTAGAGTGTTAATGAGTACATGGAATAGAAGGAGAAATTCATGGATTATAATCTTAATGTGTAAGAAAATGAACGATCAATAGTGGAGCGGCAAATGAGGAAATAATGTAAATAAATAGAAGGAATAAGGATGTGACCTTCGGCAACCATTACCAATGGACAGTACTCGATGAGAGATTTCCAACGATATGTAGCACATCCTAATCGAAGTGCGTATGAAGATGATATAACCTTCGAAAGTTTGTCGAGAAAAGTACAAGTCAGCGAAGCACGAGGAGCGCACGTACCCCGAGGGAAGGAGCGGACACTCACAAATTCCAGAAACAAATTAAGTCTCTGTCCTTAGGGGTGCGACCGCCCCCTTTAAAAGGGAGCGCACACCCCGCCCTCCGCCCCTTCTCCAGCAACAATTCCTTTTCCTTCTTGGTTTAGGTTTCCTCGGTTATTCCTAATTTTGATCCTTCTTCTCCCATGTATAAATATAATGAACCCCAACAATAATTGATCGTATGATTAATTTGCATATTGGTTAACTATTGATAATCGAACTGTTGATAACACAAGTCTATGTGGATTCGACCATTGCTCGTGCATATTACTACATCGACCACTCATGCGCTTGCAAGGTTTTTATTACATGTGGGTTTTCCCCCATCATGTTTGTGTCGCGTTGTCGGGGACTTGTTTTGTGATCTATTGTTTAATTTCAGCCGTGTAAATAAGTTTCTTTTGTTTTTCTTTTGTTTTTCTTTTTTTATACAAAATTAATGTGTCAGATACTTTTAGAGGGATGTATGAAATGAGCACCAATAAAGAGTTGGCCAGACAGAGATTGTCCCAACAATTGACCGAACAATTAAAACAATTAACAAGACTAGTTTCAAATAGAAATTTTGTAAATTATAATTTTCAAGAGGCGTGTTCTATTTGTGGTGTTTATTCTCATGCTGCTAATGTTTGTCCATCTAGGACATATTTTCCTGAGTATTCTCCACATGTGCAATAAACATTCCCCTTCCCACCTTGGCAATCATTACTTGAGCCACCTTCGAACTCATATAAACGAGGTTGAGAAAATCATTCAAACAAAGTTTGGGGGGTGATGAGGTTATTGATGATCAGACTTGTGAGCCACGATATTATAATGATCCACCACCATCACAACATGAAAAGCAACCTTCAACCTGGTATGGATAGTGAACGATGATGGGGAAGAGTTAATGTATGATCCGACTTGTGAGCCAAGCTATTATGATGATCTATCACCACCTGAAGAGCAACCTTCAATCCTGATTAGTGTATGATGGGGAAGAGGTAGTTTATGATCCAATTTATGAGTCATTTTACTTTAGTGATATAACACCTTTGGAGGATGCAAAGGAGGATTTTGTCTATGAAATCCCCAATGATGACTCTATGGATGAATTACCTTGTGATAGTTCAAGTTGGTGTATAGAGAAGTTTGAGAATTCGGATAATGTAGAGAAAACATGGCTTGATCAGTGTATGGAGGAGATGGAGTTTGTTCTATATAATGGTGGAAATCGTTGTAAGAGACCACACATGGAAAAGCCCAAAAAGTGCAAACGTGAAAAATTCCCTTGGGCACTAAATGATCTCATATCTATAGGAATTTAAATGGATCTTGATTTGAAAGTAAGGACCTGCGAAATCATGCCAAAGGAAGGAATGTGAAATCCAAACCCCAAGCAAAATTGGGGCCATAGTTGGGCTAACAACCCTAAACAAATGCGCTTGTTGGGAGGCAACCCAAGTAGGTAAAATTTATTTGCTTTCATTTATTTTGTTGTGTCATGTCATCCTTTGAACCCAAGATATGCTTCCATTCTTTATGCTCTGAGGACATATGTTAAGCCAAAACTTAACGACTTATTTTAATACCACAAGTGCATGGTGTAGATGTAGTATAGAAATGATAAATGTGGGTCGATCCCACGAGGACAATGTCACTATAAATTAATACTTGCTTTTAAATAGTAACTATGAATAAGAATGGATTGGGGGAGTAAATTGTATTGTTAATTATTTAGAAATGAATACAAACTACTCTTCTTAAATTAAACGCTTTATAAATGAAGGAAATTCTCGGGATTGAGATTCAAGCAACATGTATCCATCAACAATTAATCATGCTTTATATAAAAGATTTTATCAAAAATCAAGGATGATACACTGGTCGTGCTATCTTCTCATGATCAAGGCATAGCACACGTATTTTAAGACTAACACATCCTTTCTCTCGATGGTTCCGTACATTAATCAAAATCCATTAAGTCCATGATAAATCCACGTATTTTCCAATTAAGGATCATCCCTAGGCAATTAATCTAATCTCGCGATTAATAGTGCCTAGTTTAATTCATATGGTTTCGTTAATAAGATTTACTGCTAAGTTCATCTCTTGATTAACTAAAATTATATAAATAAGGACGTCTCCAAAATATATGCATTAAAAGTGATATGAAGAAAATTGATTTAGGATAAAGAAGAAGAAAGAAGCATGCTTATATATGAAGAGCACATGATGTTGAGTTTCCAACCCCAATAACTAGGTGGATTGCTCACAAGCCATTACAATAATAAAAGATAAATAAAACATGAAATGATAGAGAAGAAGAGAAATATTATTCAGATAATGAAGATGGAGACAATGACTGAAAATAAACCTCAAGAACTTTATTTCTTAAAACTTAACACTCGATGAATATCTCAAAATCTGAAAATAATTGATGTCATGGAATACAAATGATACTAGAGTATGTTTACAATAGTTTTTGGATGCCTAAATCTTCTAAATACATGTCTTTATATAGGCCTTGTAGCATAAGGTCGCACCACTTCCCAAAAGGTTTTTAAAAAAGGTGCATTTAAAAAATGTCTACAGAATGATGTAACAACTGTGGCACGGGCGTGCCAATGTAAATACACGGTCGTGCAAGCTTCTGGACTGCTCTGGTTCTTCCATTTTCTTCTACAAAAGTGTGCCCCTTGCTCCCATTCATTTGTTCCACTTTGTAAATTATGTCTAAAGCTTGTATTCACACCAAAAATGCCTTAAAATCCTATTTTAATCATAAAACTACCAACCAAACATAACATACGCGTAATGTAATAAAACAAGCTAAATTAAACTAAATGTAATTAAAAATTAAACTAAATGATGTAAATATTAGACCATAAATGACTATAAAATAGTCATTTATCAACATAGCATGTTTTGAGTTTTGGGTTAGTGATCTCTTCGAGTTTGTGGGCTTATAGGGGAGTGTAAATACTGTCACCCTCCAAAAAAATAGATTTTTTTTTAAAAAAAAAATTGTTCTTTTCTTAATTTGGGATGTTGGCTAAAGTCTATGATGATTTGAGTGTGCTTTAATTTCGAATCTTATGTGTTATTATCAATATAGAGATATGATTACATTGAAACATATGCATTATTATTACTTCACCTTTCACTTTCATGTTATTTTCTTGATCATTGGTACCAACTTAGAATACCTTTATAGAATCACTTTGGCATTCTCGGGGACCCTATAACATGTTTGCATGACTGTCAATAATACATAAAATAGGCTATTCGGGAAGTGATATATGGCTATTTTTTTTAACCATATTATGAATCTTTATCTTTCTCGTCACTTATAAAATTTCAGCTAGAACCCCTTTTGAGCTTCAATAAAAATGGAAATCTCTCACAAAGTGAGAGGTTATTTTAGACCGCCATTCGCATTCATGTTGTACCCACATTATCCTACTCCTACACTTGTATACTATTTTCTCACCTTTTCAAAAAAGTAAAACTAGCGAATGAATGTGAAATTGTGGGTTGTGCTTGAGAAATCAAGGGATTGAGGGGAAAGAGGTCAACAAAGGAAAGAAAAAGGGTTATGTATTATATTGAAAAGAGAGACATGTGCAGAGTATTAAATGTAAAATATTATTCGAAATCTTTATATATATACAAAAAGATAATAAAAGAAATAAGAGATGAAGAAAATCTGAAAAGCATTGCCCTTTTGTGTTAAAGTGGACAGTGACCAAAAGAAAGAAAGGAAGGTGATCAACTACACGTGTGAAAGTATGCAAAATTCTAAGTTTGGAGGTTGAAACATTGGGTTGGCATGGGTGAGTGGCGAGATACACTCAAGTGAGGATATATTTTGAATACTTTCTATTTTCACTTGCTCGACTTCGTACGTCCTTACCTTCATTTGTAACCGTAAACCTAGCCTGCATTTTCTCAATGCATTACAAGCTATAAAACCATATTTGATCCCTAAAAAGTAGTCGGGTTGACAGTTATGGTTAAATATGCATGTGAGTGTCCTTGTGCATAATTTTCATCTTATTATCATTAGAGTATGACACAAGTGACCCTATAAAATATTTTATTTTTGTAACAATGATCTCCAATTATTCATTCATATTATCATTCTGTGGTGGAGAATTGCAATTAGATGCATCAATGTAAGTATAATCTCATGTTCATAATAATACTTGTAGATTATTTGTGTTTGTAAAGTTATGATACTTATATGGCTAACGACCCTTTATATGATTTGAACATCCCAAATTTTTTTTTCGTAGGTTAGAAATTAGTTTATTATTTTGTTTTAGTTTTTGTTTTACTAAAGGACCAACAAAAGATAAGTTTTGGGGTATTTGATGGATTTGTTTTCACCCATACCTATTTGATGCTCACCTTTGGGTGTTTTAATGGATTTTTGGATTGTTTATAAGTACAGGGAATAGAAGTAAAAAGTCATGAATTATGATCTTAATGAGTACGAAAAGGAATGATCAATAGTAGAGTGGCAAAGAAGAAAAGAATGGAAATAAACACAAGGACAATAAGGATGTGACCTTTAGCAACTATCCCTAATATATAGTACTCGACGATATCTATCCAAATATATGTGGCACATCCCAATCGGAGTCCGTATGAAGAAGTTATAACCTTCAGAAATTTGCCGATAAAAGACAAGTCAGCGAAGCACGAGGAGCGCATGCACCCAGAGGGAAGGAGCGGACGCTCCCAAATTCTAGAAAAAAATTAAGTCTCTGTCCTAAGGGGTGCGGCCACCCCCTCTAAAGGGGAGCGCACGCCCCCTTCTCTAGCAATAATTTTGTTTCCTTCTTGGTTTAGGTTTCCTCGGTTGTTCCTAATTTTGACCCATCTTCTCCCATGTATAAATAGAATACTCCAACCACGTTTTGGAACATCCCTTATGATTTTATTATTTTCTTTAGTTGTAAACAAGATCTTAAGTTTTATTCAAGGATTCAATTCAAGTTTTTATGCAATTTATGTTCATCATGAATATGAGCGGCTAAATTTTCTTTATCTGCGGAATTGAGGTAATATGTATCAATTTTTTATGTTTGAATTAATATTGAAATCAATCAAAGGTTGGGTTCATCAAAAGTTTTCTTAATCGAAGTTTCTAGCTACAATCACTCATGTGGACGTGTGAATGGCTCTTTAACAAAATCTGTGTATAAGGATTACAAGCGATTGCTTGATTTAAACAAAGTCAAACTTTTGAATGGATATAATTTAGGTTTTGACAAGTGATTGTAAAGCAAAATTGTAGGTTATTTATTCCTATGGTTTTAATAGATTCTTGAGTATTATGTGAACTTTGCAAAATATATAATATTTGAAGAAATTAACGTGTGAACGCCAAATTTTACTAAATAGAATGAACCTCAATCAGTGATTGATTGTATGATTATTTTGTATATTGGTGAGATATATATGAATTCATTTCGTAGGTTTTTCTTTCCTTGAATTTGGTAATCCTTAACTTGCTTTGTTTATTTCCTTGTTTTATTAGTTAGTTAAGTCTAATTGTTTAAGTAATTAATTAAAATCAAAACCAAACCCAGTCTTTTATTACAAGTGGGGTTTCCCCATCACTTAGGAAACACTCCCTAAACTTTGAGGCCCAAAATACAATTTCCCCATACAAAATTAGTATTCAACTTATTTCTTTACGTAGGTGAGAAATACAGAGAAGCCCTACAACAACAAAAAAAACAATTGTTAGTCTTCTTATGCCTTGTTCGACCGTACCTATGTTGATTCATTGACTGGATTTGAAAATTATTTTGGTGGATTATATTTATATATTTTGAGGTAGGAGAGACTATTCAGTATTGATTTCATTTCAGTTCTATTTCTTTTATATTCGTACCAACATTGCGCTCCATTTTATTGATACATATTTTGATTGTTCGGTCCAATTTGTACTTGATTTGATATTCCATAAAATATTGTTTCATTGTAGGCATGCTAAATGTGTTAATGTTATGAAAAATGGAGTTTGTTATATGGAATAGTCTTTGAAAGTGAAAGAGACCTTGTAGGACTTGTGTTTCAAAATCGTGTGGTGTGAGTTTTTATTTAGGAAACTAGATTTTTGATTTTCTTTTAAAGATTTAGATAGTGGGCAGATTAGGACTTTATTGATCATATCTTTTATTCTTTGTATATTAATTAGTCCATATCCTTTTAGTTATGTAGATATTCTCCAATCTCTTAACTTTTAGTATCTAACAAATCTTTATTTCTTATTAGTGTCAATCTTTGTTTTCTTGTAGGTTACTTCAAATATTGAACATCTATAAAAGCTGGATCATTGCTGTGAAAAACTTAAGCATTCTACAGAGCGAAATCAGAGAGAGAGAGAGAGACTTCATAATTTTGAGATTTATTAAGAGTGATAGTTTAGGTTGTGTGTGCAGTTGTGTCTTATATCTGAACACACATATTTCTTTTCTATTCATGTTCTTGTTGTTGTTTTCATGTTTTACTCTCCTTAAATAAGAGAGGTTGTTCACACGATCAGTTGTTAGGTTTAGAACTTGCTTGAGTATATTTGTTCTTTTCTTATTGCACTTATTTAGCATTTATTCTGTAATTAGATCTTTAATAGTGAAATCCTTTTTAGACTTAAAGCCTTGTTTGCTAGGGTTGAACCAATAAACATTTAATAATTTGTGTTATTTATTTTTCATTGCGTATTATCGATTGTGTTAACAGTTGTGTCTCACATCCGTACACACATCTAATCCACTGAGTTGTTGAATCTCACATTCCTAGCTAGGCTAAACTTTCAATTGGCGTCAGAGCCAACACTCGACTTCACTTAATCTAGATCCAGAAAGTGTAGTTATCATGGAATGTCAGAATCACCAGAATCGACCTCCAATTTTGGATGGTACCAATTACTCTTTTTGGAAGTCCAAAGTGTGTAACTACATCAAATCAATTAATGAAAGGGCATATATGAGTATCCTTGTTGCATGAAAACCTCCCACAGTGGAAAGAAAGTCTGCATCAAGTAGTGGTGACTCAATTTTTGAAATAAAACCTAAGGCAAATTGGGCTCTTGATGAAATTAACTCAGCAAATTATAATTCTAATGCTATGGGTGTCATATCTAGTCATGTCTCTGAAAATATGTATAAACTAATCACAAATGAAAGTGTCGTTAAAGAGGTATGAGACATTCTGCAAATGCAATGTGAGAGTATATCTAGTGTTAAATCCACTTTATGGATAAATTTAAAATCTTAACTAGAAGATATTATATCTTATACTGCTAAAATTTATGAAATCTCCAATGAATGCACTAGTTTATAAAAGTACATTTCAAATGTTAGATTAGTCTGCAAAATCTTAAGGACTTTGCCTAAAAGATTTAATATCAAGGTTGCTGTCATTGGAGAAACTCATGACACTAACATTGTAGGTTTGGACAAAATTGTTGGAGTCCTAATTGTTTTTGAGATTAATCTTGAAGCTCAACAAAAGAACAAGGCAATGAGTGTTGCCCTTAAAAGTCTGCAGCTATTTCAAAGGAAATAGATGACCTTTCCTCTGAAATTAATGATTTTAATATTGAGGAAGATGATATGGATGCAATCACTAAGAAATTTAACTCCATCCTGAATAACAAAAGTTGAAACAAGTTTCCTATTAAAGCCTCTCAGGAATTTGAGAAACAAGAAAATAATCCTGATGGGGGCTTCAAAAAGAAAATTTTTGATAACAAGAAAATCCCTGAATCTGTGCAATATAGGGTATTTTAATTTTCTAAAGAGTGTGCTAACACACTTAAGAAAAGAGGAATGAGTTACACTACTACTTTAAGTGGTAGTGAAGATGATGAAGTATTTGCTAACATCTCTGTGTTTGAACCTTTGTCTGTCTTTTTTAATGCCTACACTGCAGGTACAGAGGAAGAAGTGTTTGCTGATGCTGATTCAGATATGGTGACAGATGTGGATACATCTAACCTCACATCAGAGCAAACCTTCAATTATTTCTCTATAAAAGGAGATTCAGATGATGAAGGTCATGACATCCCCTATGAAGAACTCTTTGAGACCTACAAGGAGCTTCTTGCTGATTGGATCAAACATATGGATAAGATTGAAGTAATGACCATGGTAAACAAAGTTCTCACTTAAAAACTTTTTGTTAGTGAAACTGAGAATGCTAGGCTTTCAAAAGAAAATGATGATCAAAAGGATACCATTGCTAACTTTAGGTTCTAGTAACTAAGAAAGAAGTTGAACTTGAAAAGGTTAAAACTGATTTTGAGAAAGCTGGGAGTTCTCTAACCAAGTAAAACACTGAAAAAATGAAACTTGATGAAGCTTTGCCTCTTGCTAATACTGGAAAATCTTTTGGAAATTCCAAGTTTGTTAAAGAGGGCGGTGAGGTTTCAAAATCTTAAAAGAAACCATTTTGAGTCACAAAAAACCTAGGAGAAGACATTACATCTGTGATTAATTCCTTGATTTTGGGCACATTCGTCCCTTTTGTTACAAGTGGGTTGAAATGCCCAGTGCCACCTGCAATGTTGTCTAATCTTCCCCCAAGAATAGTATCTATGGATCTTGTTTTTTTGATAGTGAGTGCTCTAGGCACATGACATGTAACTAAGATGTGTTGACATAATACATATCTGTAAATGGTGGTAAAGTAAACTTTGGTAGTAGGGCACAATAAAATATAGTTGGTAAGGGAAGTTGTTGAAGGTATCCCAAAAACTTCATAATCTGTATCTTGTAGAGGGTCTTATGACTAATCTAATTATTACAATTCAATTATGTAATGATGAATTATATGTGAAGTTTGATAAAAGGATATGTGAGGTGTTTAATGAGTCTAACATATATGTCCTCACTGGTTTGAGATCATCTGACAATTTTTACAAGGTTTATGACAATTTGTCTTGTTTAAGTTCTTCTGATATTGTATTTGATGATACACTTGACCTTAAACTCAAAAATTTTGAGGATGATGTTTTAGGTTCTCTACTGGAGTGGCAATCTGCTGATACAGGAGCTGGAGATAAGAAAGGCACAGCAAAGGGAAATCAGGCATATGTGAGTTCAGATGTACAGAAGGATGTGTCTGCAGATGTGAACACAACTACTCCCACATCTGAACACACATCCACTTAAAGAACTGAGTCTGAAGACAGTTCTTCAGATTCAGAGGGAGAAGCTATTTCAGGAAGAGATCAGGTTGGGTCTGTTGATAGATCAGATGACATTTTGTCCAGAATTCAGAAATATCACCCCACTTCTCAAGTGGTTGGTGAAATGCATGATCAAAGGAAAACTGGAAGGAATGAGAAGGTAAATCACAGGCAATTGGATGTTTTATGGAGTTATACATCTTAGTATTCTAAAGTATATTGCTCTTGTTTTTTATCTAATCTAGTGGACTATGGTAGCTTAGTCTCGGCAAACAATTTTGATGATAAAAGCACCACTAGTGGGTGTTCCTACCTTGGTAACAACCCTATTTATTGGTATAATTGGATACAAAATCTTGTGTCCTTATACACAGCTGGGGCTGAATATATCGCCTTTGCAAGTTATTACGCTCAATTACTTTGGATAAATCAGATGCTGAGAGATTATGGATTAAATAGCAAATTTCTAGATGCTTTCTATGATAACAAGAGTGCCATGGACATATCAAAACACTTTGTCCAATACTACTAAATAAAACATATATATATTAGACATCACTTCAGCAGGAATCTTAATTAATAAAAATTTCTTTGTCTGGATAGATGTGTTTCTACCAATCCAAATGATATAATTTAGGACTTGTTTGATGCTCAACCTTGGTTATTTTAATGGATTTTTTGAGTGTTTATGATTATAAGGAAAGAGAGAAAAATTGCATGGATTATGCGCTTAAAGATTGCAAAAATGAATGATTAGGATCAAAGCAGCAATGAAAGAAAGAATGAATTTCAAGAAAGATAAAAAGAAGTTACCACTAAGAAACAAATTACATTAAATATTAATCGTCAATAGCTTTCCTACGATATATGGCACGTCCAAATCGGAGTTCGTATGAATAAGTTATGCCCTCCGAAAATTCGCCAATTTCTGAACGAGAACTGAAAAAGGGGCGACCGCACACCATAATACAGTGTGTCCGCACACGTGGAAGCAAAACTCGTAAGAATTCCCTGTCCACCTCTGCGACCACACACATCCTTTTGGGCGGCCACACAGCCCAGGGACCTTAGGGGAATTTTGCAAAAATTGAGGGACCTGTGAGACTTATTTCAAGGACTTTTTTTTTTGATATTTTGCAGAAATTTAAAGATTTTTATGAAATTATAAAAATATCAGGGACCATTCGGGAATTTTGACCAGCAACTTCTAATTTTCCTTTTTCAACAAGGAATCTTTATGTATTCTAATTTTGACACCTGCTTAGCTATAGTATAAATATAACAACTTCAATAACTTTTAGCTTTATGTAAATACATGCTTCATTCTACTTTTACATCTTTTAATCATGGATTAAACTCCAGATTTTTATATTCTTTATTTATTTATTTATTTATTTATTTTTGTTCTTTTTACTCTTAGTAGATAATTTCTTTAGATTAATGGATTGGATTTAACAACTATATATGATTTAATTCTTCTAATATATCTTGTTCATATTCATCAAAATAATTTTACATCCGTTTTAGGGTTTCAATTTTATGTTAAGATAATTTTGCCTCTTAACTAATTAATCCTTTCACTTGCGTGGAGGTTTATACATATGCTACAGTTGTGGTGATTAGATTTAATTGAGTACGTTTCAGAAAGAATAATATAAAGAGAGTAATATGATTGCAATCCAACCACCTAATCGTCTCATTCCCTACTTTAGTGAATGAGCCATTTAATGAGATTGATCCCTTTATTATAGGGATGGCAACGGGGGAGATACGGGGCGGGTTTGACCAAAACCGTACCCGCCCCTCAAAGAACCCCCTAGTACCGAACCCGCCCCGCCCCGCCAACTGGAGAACCCGCATCCGCCCCGCCCCGCCCCGCACCACATGTCTAAAATCAATTTTTTTGGGCTTTAGCTAGCCCAGCCATTTGAACAGCGGCCCACATGGTCCAAAATCATTTTTTTGGGCTTTAGCCCAGCCATTCAACGGCCCAACATCTACCATAAACACCATGACAAATTGTACACAAGGAAAGAAAAAACCATGAGAAACACCAGGAAAGAAAAAAACCAGGAAAGAAAAAAACCATGAGAAACACCATTCTAGCCCAGTCACATAAACCATAAACCATAAACACATTCACACCCAAGGTTCACCAAACTAAGTCTAAGTTGAGAAAAACTTAAGCTAGCTATTACAAACCAAAAGGACATAAATTCAAATATTACAAACCATAGAAAAACTTAAGCTAGCTATTACAAACCAAAAGGACATAAATTCAAATATTACAAACCATAGATAATAAATTCTAAAAGTGACAAATTATCCAATGTTGAATGTTATGAACAGAATTTGAATGTTATGGCACAAAGGATGGATTTTAGCAGATGGACTTAATTCATGGCAGTGCCACCCACTAGCTATTTGCCCTGAGGTCTGGGAATAAAACTTGAGAAGGCTGCTCGTATCCAACATTTCAAACCTACATAAATTAAAATAAAGGGTTAGATAAGATAATAATTTAAATGAGAAAAAGGAAAAGCTAAGCAAGATGAATGAACTATTAAAGTAAAATAATCTTACTTATCACTCATTAACATCCATATCATCATCACAAGTTGCAATGTTTTCTTCACTACCCACTTCCAAAGAAAGTTCTACATAGAAAATCAATATTAGATATATAGAAATAAAATTAAGATATTTGGGAAAAAAAAGAGACAAAAAATATATAATAATTACCATGTTTTTCATTTCGTAGCCAATTTTGGGTGCACATCAATGCTTCCAAGGTATTAGGAGCCAATCTACTCCGATGTGGACTAACCAATCTACCACTTGTGCTAAAAGTCGCCTCGGATGCAACACTTGTAACCGGAATAGCAAGAACATCTCTAGCAATTTTTTGTAGTGTTGGAAATTTTACTCCATTAGTCTTCCACCATCCCAAAACATCAAAGTGTAAAGTTCTTGGCAACACTAACTCATCCAAATAATGATCTAATTCCGATTTGACATCCTTATGCCTTGAAGTATTATTTACAAACATGTCAAAACCCAAAAGAGTGTCATTTGCATTCCAAGTAGCACCCGAAGAGAGAGAGGAAGATGTTCCACACACAACCTTTTCATTCGCACGCTCTTTACTTTGGTACTCATTCAACAAATCATAACAACTATTCCGAATTTTTTCAATCTCAAAAAAAGCTAACTCACCGTGTATAAGTGGCATAAAATACTCAATAAGCTTCATCTTATACCTAGGATCCAAAACACATGCAATTCCTAAGACTTCATGACATTCACTCCAATACTTATCATACTTCTCAATCATTACTTTTGCCATATTCGAGATAAAAAATTCACAATCAACAACCCAAGAGTTCAAAGCCAACTTAATTTCACAAATTTTCAAGAAAAACTCATTAGCGGTAGGATAAAGAGTTCCCGAAAACATCAATGTCGCATTATAAAATAATTTCAATTTCTCGGTGATCATTTCAACTCTTCTCCAATCTTCCTCATCCGGTAAACAAGTATAAGACCTTTCCTTTTGTTTTAATCGTGGAAATACAACTTTATATTCTAAAGCCCTTTCAAGCATGAGATAAGTTGAATTCCACCTAGTGGGGCAATCAAGAATCAAACTCTTAATGTTTTGAATGGATAGTTGACGGGCCGTATCCTCAAAATTTTGAATTCTACTACGAGACCCTATCCAATACACAACACTATTTCTTACATTTTCAACCTCCTTTTTGATAACCTCTAAACCATCCTTCACAATCAAGTTTAATATGTGTGCGCAACAACGCATGTGAAGAACTTTCCCCCTCATCATTAGTGTGCTAGGATCTAATCTATCAACAACCTTCCCCAACATAGCATCATTAGAACTTGCATTATTGACTATGACAGTTGACAACTTCCTATCAAGATTTAACTCCATAAGTGCTTCAACAAGATCTTCGGTAAGGACATCACTATTATGTGGAGGTGGAACATAAATAAACCTAAGATATAGAAAATAATGTAACATTAAATTTTTTACCAATAATTATCACTTTAATTTAAAAAAAAAAATAAGTAGAGAACAATACTCAGAGGATATTCATGCAGAAAAAAGTAGGAAATACTTCACAAGTCGATTTTGCAAAACCCACGAAGAATCAATATAATGTGCGGTAATAGCCATGTATCCTTTTTTGTTGGTTTTGCGCTCCACATATCCGTAGTAATGGAAACTCTAGAGTCCAACCTCTCCAAATCCTCAACCAACTTCTCTCTCTTGGAATGATATATCTTCACAAGATGTCGCTCTTGATCGTATTTCTAGAACGCACTTTGAACAACGGTTGGAGGTTATGTGAGTAAACACGGAATCCATGATGATTAACAATGTTTAAAGGATATTCATGCAAAACGATCATGTTCGCAAGATCTGTTCTCGACCTATCTTCATCAAAAGCAAAGGTGCGATATTCAACCTTCCCATCTTTTTTTTTCTCACCACCATGCAAAAAACATTGCCTAATGTCGACATTCTTCTTCTTTTTACACCTTGATATGTGATTGCGCAAATGAGAGGTACCTGAACTGCTACCACCTTTCAAATGTATCTTGCAATGATTACAAATTGCGACAACAACCCCATTTATTGTTGTTCTAGTCATGTCTTTCCACACATCAGATGTGAAACCCTTACTGCTTTTAGTGTTTTTTGAAGAAGAATTAGTTTCATTCAAAGATTGACTAGAGTCAACGGGTGTCCCACTTGAAAGACTTTGAGCATCAACCCCCTATCAATCATAGGTTCATCCCCCTTCTCATACATGTGCAAATCATCATCTTTATTTGCACTTTCATGTCCTTGACCAACTTCTTTAGACATCTATGAACATTAATGCAGAAAATCAATAACAAATGTAGAAAATCAATGCACAACAACATCAATAACTAGAAGAACACACATACTATACACTTTGTTTATATAAATTTCACTTGGAACAGACCTTGGAAACATCGACACTTTCAAAATCCTTAACCTTTAAAACTATCAGAAGTTACCATGGAACAGACGAACAATTGGAGTTTAAAAAAAAAAAAAATCAAAGCATTATGGTGCACTAATATAATGACCAAAAACACTTGGCAAAAGTTTTAACAATGAGTATAATAAGCTCAAAGAAGATAAAAGGATTCACTGTGCAAAAGATGTGGGGCAACAGATAAACATGAGTATGAACCTATTCCCGTGCATCATTAGTCCTTAAAACAGCAAATTCATGTCCAGATCATTAAATCGACATAAAGAGAGAGAGAGAGAGAGAGAGAGATTTACTTACCATTCTAACCGGAGGAAGATCTGGACGCGGTGGCTGGAGGAAGACGTAGAAGCGGCGGCCAGAGGAGGTTGTGGAAGCGGCGGCCGGCGGAGTGGAAGTCGCCTGAGAGAGAAGCCGGCGTGGGTTGGGTATCTAGCGCCGCATCCTCTAACCCTAGAAATCGATTTGAGATGATGAGAGAGAGAGTGAAGCCGCGTTCTTTCTGGATGTCGAATAGGTTAATGGAAATAGAATAGGGATTAGGGGGACTGTGTGATGATGTGTGAATGTATCGAAAATTTTCCCATTTTTGTTTGAAAAAATCAACGAAACGGAGTCGCCACGCCATTTTAATTTTGAGGGCCAAAACTTTGAAAAAAGCCCGAGATCAGAGATTTAGGTTCGGAGGTCATGTTACACGCCGGGAAGGACGTTAGTGTGCACCCGGAATGCCTCGTAAAACGAGTCTTCCAAGCTGAAAATCATTTGTGTGTGTGTGTGTGTGTGTGTTTTGGCCAAAATACTTTGAAACTCAGAAAAGTAAAAATAGGGGTATCTTTTCAATGCTTTAAACTGATCCCATGATTTTTTGGGGGATTTTTGGATTGAGATTTGGTACTCAAAAGACCTTTTGAAGTTGAGAGCCATTTCTGTCAGAATGAAAAAGGCAGTGGACCTTTGATTTTGAAATGGATTCAAGGGTCTTAAAACTTCATAATCTGGATAAACTCAGAGAATGAAAGTTGTTCTAGACACCTTAAATAAGATTTGTGCGAAGGAATTTTCCATTTTGGAAAAAATTTGAGGGGTCAAAACCTTCTGGAAACCTCGGATATGAGATCTGGATTCCCAGAAGCTGATGAACTAGCCTCTGAAAGAAAATTTGAAAAGAGGAGTTTTACTCACCCAAAAAATAAATTAAAAATATGTCTGGAAAGCTATGGATGTTGGCTACAAAAAGTGTTTTGTAGTCAACACCAAATTCCAAGTTCATCTGTGTCCAAAAATCAAGACAATGGACTGAGGTCTGGGAAAATTGCTACTGGACAGCAACTTCCCAAGAAGGAGAATATGATTTTAAAGGGGGTTTTCCATCCATGCTTGTCCCCATTTCCCTAGGTTTTGGTTAGTGATCACTAGACATTTTAGTGGTGAGTCAACTATACCAAACCATCCTTGGGGTACATTAGGACTAAGCATTTCATTTGCTTGGGAAGGGGATTTTTATCCTTTGAAAATGAGATTTTATGCTTGAAAATGGTTTTTAGGGTTTTGAAAATGAGTTTTCTTTGCAAGAAAGTAAGAGAACTTGAAAATAATGTTGATCTTTGTAGAAGATCATCCATGGAGATGGTCTTCCATGGTGATCTTCTTAGATCTAAAGCAAGAAGATGAAGGAACTACATTTTGTAGTTTGAAGATGCATGCATGGATGAGATTTAGGGTTAGGAAAAGGAGGGTTTACCAATCTTCCTTGTGTTCTTGAGTGTTTGGCTTGAGTGTATGAGTGTTTAGGGCTTTAACATGAGAGTGAGTGGATGAGTATGAATTGGGAAAGATTGGAGAGAAAATGGTGACAATTCAAGTGAATTCTCACTGTTTTCTCTCTATATTTCGCCGCAGGTTCGGTGCAAAATGTGTTGTGGCTCCTCATTTTTGTGACTCGGAGGGCTCAATTTATAGCCCTGAAAACCCAATCCCATCCGCGCGGACAGGGAACCCTCGTGCACTGTTCATTAAATGGAAGCTCCAGCTTTGGACAAGAGGAATATTTCTTTTTTGAAATTCAAATTAGGCGGCCAGCTTTATGTTTTAAAGATTTCTATTTATGGTTTTCTTCTTTTTTTTTTCTTTTTTGAGATTCTTTTTAAGGTTTAACCTTAAATAACAATGCCCATTTTACCCTCACTTTGTTAGAAAAGTTAGGATTGTTAGGAATTGTTAGAAATGTTATAACTTTCGTTAATTTTCTAACGAAAATTCTAACAAGCTCAAATTGGAGCACTTACGCAGGCCCCTCGGCGACGGCGCTTTTCGAAGGAAGCTGGTCGTCGATAAGAGTAAGGCTCCATATTTGTGTGATGATCGAGTGATCAGGGTGAACCTAGCGATAGGCTACCTACGTATCCCGAATGGGAATCAAGCTGATCGTAGTTCGGGTCTTTGACCCCGGAGATGATGGCGTTTTAGGTGCCTCGAACTCCGATGAGCGAGTTACTGGGCCGGAAAGGAACTCTTGGGATAAGAGATGACGGATGGCTATGACCATTTTCTGCTCTGGGATGATTGCGATTTATCGCTTTCTAGTGATAGTGTCTTAGGTGCCTCGAACCTTGGGGATGGCGTTTTAGGTGCCTCGAACCTTGGAGATGGCGTTTTAGGTGCCTCGAACCTTGATGATGATGGCATTTTAGGTGCCTCGAACCTTGAAGATGATGGCTTTTTAGGTGCCTCGGACCTTGATTTGAAATGGCCTTTCGGTGGACTGTGGACTTCGTCCGTCGCCGAAGGAGAGGGTGACCGTTTTGGTCGAGGGGCTGGACCTAATGATAGGCTACCTACGTATCCTTAAGAGGAATCAAGCCCTTTCGTAGTTCGAGTACTACTCGAGATTCCGTTGGCTTTTGGGATTCCGTTGACTTTGCTGGGGATTTTGTTAGCCTTTCTTTGGAGAAAATCGGGACGTATTCGTCGAGGAAATCGGTCTTACGTTTGACTGCCGGGGAAGATTTTGATGAAAGATACGGGATCTCGTTATCTTTCTCGGGCACCTCGGTCTTACGTTTCTTCACCGCCGGAATGATTTTGATGAAAGATACGGGATCTCGTTATCTTTCTCGGGCACTCGGTCTTACGTTTGACCGGCCGGGAATGATTTTGATGAAAGATACGGGATCTCGTTATCTTTCTCGGGCACTCGGTCTTACGTTTGAATCGCCGGGAATGATTTTGATGAAAGATACGGGATCCGTTATCTTTCTCAGGAGATCGGTCTTACGCTTGGCGTCGGGGGAAGATTTTGATGAAAGATACGGGATCTCGTTATCTTTCTCGGGGTACTCGGTCTTACGTTTTACTGTCGGGGAATGATTTGGATGAAAGATACGGGATCCGTTATCTTTCTCGGGGAGATCGGACTTACGTTTGACTGCCGGGGAATGATTTTGATGAAAGATACGGGATCTCGTTATCTTTCTCGGGGCACTCGGTCTTACGTTTTACTGCCGGGAAAGATTTTGATGAAAGATACGGGATCCGTTATCTTTCTCGGGGAGATCGGACTTACGTTTGACTGCCGTTTGATTTTCTTGACAAGGGGTTGACTTTGGTTAACTCTGTCAAATTGGGGACTGAATTGCAGAGTCCTGAAATTTTAAGGGGCAAAAGGGTCATTTTGACCCTTGCAATCCTATCCGCGCGGATAGGAGCTGAAAGTCAGGGGTATTAATTAGGGCCAACTCCCTTTTCTTCTTCCCCATTCAGTCTTTTGAAACAGACGAGAGAGAGAGAGAAAAAACCGAGGAGAAGCCATTGTTGGCCAAGAAAAGCTTCAAAAATCTTCCGATTTCTTCGATTTTTTGAGCAATGGAACACGGGGAAGGCGCTTTTCAAGGCCAAGGACGTGGCCCGGTGGCGGAGAGACGATTGGAGCTCGTCCGGATGAGGAGGCATTACAATCTTTCGCAATCGATTGCGGAGGAGCCCTACCCCGATGCTTGGCAACATTGGGCTTCGGATTCGAATATCCGAACGGTATACTTTGTAACCCTTTGATCCCTTTGTTGATTTCTTGTTTGAAATTTGAATTTTAGGTGATTTTTGAAAATTTTTTTTTTTTTTTGAAATTGAATATTGATGTTCATTGTCTTTGAATCTTGATGATTATGTGAGTAACCCAAAATGTGCATTTTGCTTGGGAAAAAGAATTGGCATTTTCGCCATTTTCTTTTTTTTTTTTTAAATTCGAAAATTGCATGTGAAAATTCGAAAATTGTGATTTTTTTTTTTTTGAAATTGAATATTGCATGTTGATGATGATGATTTTTTTTTTTTGAAATTGAATATTGATATTGATGAATGATGCAATGCATGCATTTTGTTTGGAAAGAATGGGCATTTTGCCAATATGGGATGTATGTATGTTTAGGATATATTTTTTTTTGAAAAGTGGGACGGATTTTTCCTCCCGTTGCATGTAAGATGGATGATATGCATGTATGCAAATTTTTTTTTTTTGAGATGATGGATGGTATGCATGTTATTTTATGAAAATGGGACGGAGTTTTTACTTCCGTAGGAATGCATCTTTTTTTTTTTTTTTGATGAATGCATTGGGATTTGCTGAAAACTGTCTTTTCTGTGAGAAAAATGGGGCTATGCTCATTGTATGCTGTTATGCTGTCGAAATTTTTTTTTTGTGTAAATGCAAATGCAAAATTTTTTTTTTGACATTTTCTCTCTCCTTTTTTCTTTTACAGGGCGGAAACCGTTTTGTGACGGAGCAAACAACAAAATGAAGACTCGAGGATCGGTGGAGTCCGTGATTGACTTGTGGGATCGGCTTCCGGATGCGGGCCGAGGAGCTTTGCCGAGTCCGAGACAGATTGTTGTTGAGACGGGGCTCGGGAGTTCGTTGAGTGCTCGAGGGGGCCGGTCAAGTTCCCTAAGAGCAAGGGCTTCGATGTTTGCTCTGCGCAGTCTCGGTGGGACGCGACCCACACCTTTCCACTTCTTCCGGGGCGAGGCTACGGTTACGCCCTCCGATTACGCTGCGATTACGGGCCTGTCCTTTAATGGACGCAAAGATTGAGTGGCGGGATGGCTACAGCCGATGCCGATCCGTGTGCTCTTCTCGGGATTTTCCCCTATTCCCAAAAAGGGGATGGGGATGGAGTATGCCGTGGTCTACGGTAAGATCGTGGAGACCATAGCGAGCTACGAGGCCGGGAGGAGAGGATAGGCGCCGATCGCATTGCCGTGGCCTTCTTGTGGTTTGCCTTTTTCGAGCACCCTCTTTGGGCATGCCGAGGGGACGGCAGCCTTTGCCTTGCTGAGGTCCTCGGAGGACATGGAGACGGCCGGAGATGTCTCGTGGGGAGAGGCCGGGCCGGGCAGAGCTTTACTTTGCTCTCGATAGGTACAAATGAAGGCCGTAAGCTCTTTCAGACCGCTTGAGTTTGCCCCGGAGGTATAAGCTCTCTTTTTGCTTTCCTCTTTTTTTTTTTGAGCACGCACTTTTCTTTTGCAGACCGGATTGATTGGATTTTTACCTTTCGCAGTATGGGCGTTGAGTTTTTCCATCGTCACGATGTGGCGGCACTGGCGGAGTACGTCGGGCGTATCCGGCCATGCAGCCTTGGTCCAAGCATGCCCGGGAGAAGATAAGCTCCAGGGGGCGTACGACTCGTGCACGCGGATTGCCTTCCTTTGACTCTGAGAGGCCGAGACAGATGAGGGGATGATATTCTTCCCCCGGGATCGCTTCGAGGTGGCGCACTGAAGGGCGCCGAGATTTGACTGTGCAGCGGAGGATTTTGAGAGGTCCGACCTGCGATGCATATTATCCGGGAGAGAGGGTGACGCGCCGCATGGCGTGAACTCGCCTTTGAGGACACCGGTGGAGCCTCCCGCCGATATGATGCATCCGAGCGATCGGTCCGTGACCTGGGATGATTACCGAGCCGGCCAAAGACTTCTCGGATTTCGTGGCGATTGAGCCATATGCGACATTCGTCTTGAGGAGGCCGAGGATGCCTCGTGTTCTGGATAGGGAGGGGCTTGGGATCCCGCGGTACCCTCGGACGGATTTTTCCTATATCCAGGATGGGGTCCGATTGAGGGTGCAGATCCCTCGCCCCGAGCGACTTCCACGAGCTTTCCGCCTCGTCCGGGGTATGAAGGTATGGCTTTTTACGCTTCTTTCTTTTTGTTTCATCATCTTTAGCATCACTTCTTTTTTTTTTTTTGACGCTTTGCTTTTGTGCGCTGGAGGTGGTCGTCGAGAAGCCGACGAAGCAAGTGATCGGGGCCAAGAGATTCATCAGGAGGATGGTCGCCATGCGGGGCTCCTCGAGCTAGAGCGAGGCGACCACGGCCGGCGCCCGTCGACGGAGGCTTCTATTCGCTCGTAGACTTCTTCGTAGACTCCTTTCGTCTCCTCTCCTTGATCCCCGCGGTGTTGCCTTCGGATCACGTAATTCTCGGGATCCACACGGGCAGGGACACGTATGGCAGCATGGCGGGTCGTCTTCGTACGTGCAGGAGTCCGACGCCTTCACCTTCGGATACGATTTTTTTCGCAGATCTCGGCTTGCCCTATCGTAGCGTGCGGTTGGTCCCGATGAGCCTCTTTCCGGGAGACGAGGACGATTCCCGAGCCCGAGATTTTCTGTGGCTCCTGAGGAGGCGGGCCCGAGTCGCAAGAGGGGCCGGGGGCAGACATCGGGCGCTGGAGACTCCGATTGATTTTTTTTTTTGAGATTTGAGATTGAGATTTAGATTTGTACAACTTATGCACATTTTTTCTTTTTTTTTGGATGTAATAATTTAGGATTTTATTTATGTTTGTTTGTTTTTTTTTTATGCACACTCTTTTTTTTTTGGAATGTAATAATTTAGGATTTTATTTTATGAATGCAATGCAGTATGAATGCAGTGTTGCATGAGCCTTGGTTTTTTTCTTTGCAAGGGTGTTTGGTATATGGACTGGTTTTGGGGAGATTTTTTTTGCACAGGTTTCGAGCAACCGGGACGGAATATTCCTCTTTTGGGGGAGCAGCTTGTACTGTTGCAGATTTTTTCTCGATGGAAAGCAATCATATCCGCGCGGATAGGGACCGCATCTCGACATTGTCCTTTAATTTTGCTACAGATCCGGTCTTGCTTTTATTTCAAATTCAAATATCCTCTTCAACCTCCAAATTCAAACAGACCATTTTCGGGAGAAAGAGAGAAAACCATGGAAAACTTTTAGAAAAGCTCCATCAAAATTGTCCCAAGAATCCCAAATGTCATTCTTCAACAAGTTCAAGGATTGGTCCCGGGAGATCATGCATGAGAGGAGGTCCTTCTTTGAAGAAAGGTACAAGGTGAGGTGCTTATGGTCTCTCAAGGAATTGATTCCGGATTATGAGCTTTTTGAGGGCTTCTTCCTCATTTTGGGACACTAGAAGGCATGTCTTTTGCCTTTCCTTCAACGAGATTGTTCCGACTGGAAGAATTTCGGGCCTTGCTTGGAGGTCCTGAGGTGGAAGAGATAGCGGTTCCTTTGCCCTGAGGGGCTTCTTTGCCGACAGATTGCGTCCTCCTTCATCTTTCCCTGAGGAAGCGCAAGGTATGATCCGTGGTCCCGATCATTTCGATATTTCCGGTCCTTCCCGACTGCATTTAGGGCCTAGGTTTGGTGGATGATGCCTATTGGGATGCCTTTGCACTTTGTATGTTTGGCACCCGTTCATGGTCTATTCCTTCGGGATCTCGCCATCGGTCTGGCCGGATGTTGTCGTTCACCGTCGCCCGGCGTAGATGTCGTTCCTTTGATTACGGGGAGACTTTTCATGCTCTCGAGCATTAGCTACCGGAAGGCGGTATATGCATCGGGGCAGCCTGCTCTTGACCCCGTGGCCGATGGAGCGTTTGGGGGTTCTTCGGGAAACCTCTCGATATGATCGTGCCTCGGACTTTTGCCAGAGAGGTGTTGATGTAGATTTTGATGATCGTGGCTCGTGGGAGCGTTGGATGGCGGGTCGCCGACCGAAGATATCGATGGTCGGTGCCTCACGGCGGGTGGAGACTCGCAGAGTGCTTCAGACGTGGTCTCCCGTGGTCATGCTTCCGGGCTTTCTCGCCTAGCTTCTATATTCCGCTTTAGTTCCGAGACAGCTTTGGCTCGGAGCAGTTCCTTTCGAGGGATTTTGATGATATAGCCACCTGTGGTGGTGGCTCCTGCTTCTATGGATGATCCCTCGTTGTTTCCATTTCTTTCCCGAGCATGGAGGTATGATGCCTTTCCTTCTCGGGTTATTCTCAGCGTCCAAGACCGGTGTTCCCGACCACTGCACTGGATTGGTATGAGAGGCATCCGGGAGAGACTCAGCGGCTATTTTGAGACGGCGTGAGGCCATTGTGGGTGCGGAGGACCAGATCTGCTTCGAGAGGAGGAGGGCCGAGGCGAGGGCCAACCCTCATGACAGGAGCGGAGACGCCGTGACCGACTATGAGGCTTACGTCAAGAGACAGAGAGGAGGGCTCCTATGCTACCGCCTAGGTTACAGGAGATGAGGGATGACGCTAGGGCTACTAAGGCTCGATGCAGGCCGGTTTGATAGATCCCGTCCCTATACCGAGCTTAGTAGGAGGAACACCGACATTTTTCCTGCTCGTAAAAAGAAGACTCGAAGGGGGAAGAAGAGGGGAGAGGCTGCACGAGTGGCTTGGAGTGACTCGAGTTTTCCGAGTATCCCTTTCTTGTCATGGCGCACACATTAATTTGATTATGTATCTTAGTTTTCTTTTAGCAAAGCTTGCCGCTGTAGGAATGAATCGGCTTAGACTCATCAAAGAGCTTTTAACTTGTAATGAATATTTGAATTGCTTTAGAGTTTTTCGAGACGCTTTCATGGTCTCGATCAATTGTATTGATGCCAAAGTATGGCTTTTATTTGTGCTTTAGACCGAACCGCTTCCGCCGCCACGTTCCCTCATTTTGAGGAGCTGTGTCTTCGTAGTTCAACCCGATTTTTTTTTGTTTTTTTTTTTTTTTTTTTTTTGTTGTTTTTTTTGTTGTTTTTTTTTTTTTTGTTTTTTTTTTTTGTTTTTTTTTTTTTTTTTTTTTTTTTTGGTGCAACCCTGTTTTTTACCTAGGCCGCCCTTCTCGGGTTTCAACCTAGTTGGGTATTACTCTTTTAGCACTCTTTTTTTTGTTTTTCTTTTTTTTTTTTTTTTTACGCGTAGTAACTGCAGCCTTGTCACCATTCACCGGGTGTACAAAGGGATTCCCGTCGAGGTCCGCAAGTTGCATGGCTCCTCCGAGAAGATCTTCCGGACGACATATGGCCCGACCCATACAGCTCCCATTTGCCGAGGGGGTTGATACTGACCGGGGCTTTTCTTTTAGAACGAGATCACCTTTCTCGGATCTCCCGATGCTTTACTTTCTTGTCGAAGGCTCTAGCCATTCTTCCTTGGTAGGCCCGGGATGTGTTCCATGGCCTTCAATCGGCGTTCGTCTAGTAGGGCCAATTCGTATCACGGCGACTGGAGCCATCTCGACCTCGTTGATCCGGCTTTCCAAGGAAGTATACCTGAGCGAGGGATCTCTAGCTCGATTGGGAGTAATGGCCTTCCATTCCAGTATGTGAGGGCAAACGGTGTTTCCCTGGGCTTGCCGTTCGACCGATGTTCTGTAGCCCCAGAGTGCCAGTGTAACTTCTGCCAATCTCTCGCCTGGGATGCCCATTTTCCTGATGATATTTTCCAGAGTCTTGTTTGTCGCTTCGACGGCTCCATTGGTTTGGGGCCCGTAAGGAGATGACTTGTGACGGGTTATTCGGAATTCCGCCAGCTTTTCACATTCCCTTCGAAGTGGGATCCATTATCTCGAGATGATTTCTTGTGCAACCCGTATCCGCACATGATGTTTTCTTTGATGAAGAGGGCAACTTTCCTTGAATTGAGGATTTTGTAGGACTTTGCAGAGCATCCTTTCCGATTCCTTCAAAGAAATCACCAATCAAGCGTCTCTTTAGGCTCTTCCAGCTCCCAAATTCACACTCGTCAAAATCTCTTCGGCCTGGGCTCGATTTTCCTCTTCCTGACAACCCGCTTAAAGATTTTTTTGTTGTTTGATTTTTTTTTGTTTAATGTGTCTCGCTTCTTTATCTAATGAAGTTATTATTAAGTGTTTTTTTTTTTAATTCATCATTAGTTAAAGTGGCAATCAAGGGATACTCAGAAAGGTTCGTCATTTCATTGAAAACGAAAAGGAATACAGCGCTTGCTACTGGACTCGTAGTCTTCGGGCGTAAGGCCGTCGGACGACCCTAGAGACTCGATCTTAACAAAGAGAGGCTGGGAGGACTTGTCCTAGATTGACACAAAGGGACGGGGGACCAATCCAAGCTTGGTGATCATTTCCTCCTTGGTCGCGGACGGGCACGAGAGGTTTTCCCAATTCTTTAGCGGCATCGCTGTTGGTGGCCTCATGACTCGGGAAGCTGTCTTTGTTTTTGTTTTCCTTTCTCAATTCTTTGCTATCATCTCTTGGACCGAGCCGAGATCAATCGAGTCGCACCTTTGGACTTCTTCTTCGAACAATTCTTTGCATAACCGAGACCATCCCAATCATCGAGGGAAATTCCGTGGCCTTAGCTTTTGGCCTTTGTCGGTTCGAATTCGGGTTTCGGATCTTCTGGGCGGTAGGAATAGTGGTTGTGAGCTTCTCGGCTGTTCCACCCAGTCGGGCACGCCTGCGAAGGTATACTCACTCTTCGTGGCGGTGGTAGCCCCGGGTATCTTGGGTAGGTCCGGGAACATTCTACGGACCGGGTTAGCCTTGGTTCCTCCGAACTTGTTGAGGCTATCCTGTAGCTTTAGCCATCTGCCGTAGGAGTGGGCTCTGTGATGTTTCTGGTTGTGTGGGACCCTTTACAAAGTAGTCGGCCAAATTAGGGTGAAGGGGAGAGATTTAGGGTTGTCGGCGGGACCTTTCTGTGGCGGCTTCAAATCTTTTTCCCTTTGCGGTGTCAGCTGAGGAGGCCTCATATCCCGGGCCGTGGCGAGTATTCGTCCTTTCACCTCGATGAGTTTGTGAGTTCCTTGTTGGTGCTTCCCCCAGGAGCCAGAGGCCGGGTAGATAGCTCATTTTTCTCATCATTTTCAAGACCGGTGGGATTTTATCCCGAGTGACCGTCGAGATCTATGTTGCACTCTTGGGCCTTGGGAGGCTCGGCCCAGTGAAGCCCGTTAGCATGAGACCTTCCTCGTCATGTTTGATTTCGAGAATAGGTATTCCGCCCGTATACGTGCCCTCTAAAGTGACTAAATCTCCGTAAATGGTCGTCGGATCCCCATTCGAGGCAATTTCACACCTTTGGTGGAGGCTTGAGGCGACCCCTTTGACTTGGTGCGGCCAAGGTCTTCCCGACGGGGCATTGAAAGTAATCGGGATGTCGATAACACGGAATTCCACAGGTATCAATTTACGTCCGAACCGAGAGGTCTAAAGTGGCGACTCCAGGGGCCGCTCGGGATGTTGAGTCGTAAGCTTTATTGTGAGAGAAGAAGGCTTCAAGTACGTAGTCTTGATATCAAGCAAGCTCATGATCTTTGCGGGAAGAATGTTCATTCCGGACCCATTATCAACCGGGACCCGAGGAGGCGTCGTTCAAATCCAGCTGGGTTTGTGATGAAGAGAGGCTCATTATGATCGGCCCCAAATTGAGGGAGGTCGAGATACGTGAAAGTGATTATGTTCCCGTAGTGGATGTTTCCAATCAGTGTACCACATCATCGGGAGTAGCATCAATAGGCACGAGAGTGCGAGCCGGGCTTTCTTCCGGCTTCGGCTTATGGGGATAGGACGAAGTGAGTAGAGACCGAGAGGAAATGTTGGCTGTGTTTGCTTCAGGTGAGCACGGGATCCTCTTTTCGGGATGCGGAATTTGTTGTCTTAGCATAGGGCGGCGATCTTCTTTCGGTGCTTGATACGTGGCCTTCTTATACGCCTTGGGATTTCCTTGGAAAATGCGCCGGAGCGGGTCAACAGATTAACTTCCTCATCGATCGTCTCTTATTTGGATTTCTTGATCTTGCTAAGGTCAACGGGGGAGCCCTTTTGGCTATTGGCCCTTTGGTTACGACGGAGTCTAGTGACAGTGAGGTGGCATGGGCTCCTTCTGGCGGCCCTTATAAGCTGCTTCCCAAGTCACGAGGCTTTTGGGTTTGGGGTTGTGTTGTTGCCCCTTGGATGGCCGCTTGAGCTAGGGCGTCCTCAGATTCACTCTCGTGGCCGGCCTTGCTCATAGTTATCATGCAACAAGAGTCGCTATTGTCGGGACTCGGCGGCTTTTCGATTTCATCCCTTGGATGGCCGGGAGATTATGGCTATCGGCCTCCATTTCATCGTATATCCTTTTTCTTTCAATCTTGCAAGTAGGGCAGCCACAAGTGAAGGATAGGCAACGTTCCCCTTCGGAGTTTGAGGTAGCGGCTCGATAGATGCGTGTCCAAATAAGGAGCACCCGGGGTCCATTGTCGGGCCTTGGAGCAATTAGAAAGGCGTCATGTGGATTCATAGGTATGAAGGCCCTTTGGGGAGACGTTCGGATCGATAACCCTTTTCGGTGATTGCGGGCACTCGGCTGCGCTCGAGCGGCATTTGTGACCCTTACGGTTGTTATGCCATCCGTTCTTGGGAAAGAAGAAAAAGATCCAATAACGTTTACGAATTCTTCATCTTACGGTGGTGAAACCCTCCATTTTCGACCGGTGCTTCAATAAACCCTTTCCATTCACCGGTCGAGGTTCTTATAAGGAACGTTGTGTTCTAGGATTTCGGATATGTACGGATGCGGGCGCGGGCTTTCTTGTCCCTCATCCTCTGGAGTATCCGGGCATTGGCCACAAATGCATCTTACAAGTGACACCTCGTAGAGTCTGTCTCCATTGGTATCGATCCGCATTTCTGGCGGTCCTTCGTCGTTGCTAGCGACAACCAACCATTGTGCCTAGCTCCCATGGGCTCATTTCCGGCATGATTGTTCCAGATTGTTTCGGATCGGGGCCTCGGTTGACTCTTCACTCTCGTCATCATCATCATCATCGTGTCATCGGAATCTTCTTCCCATACTACCGGGATTTCGGTGAGAGGAACGCCGATCAAACCGTTGGGGAATATGGGTGCGTGCGGCCGCAAAATTGTCATATGTTCCCATTCCCGGAAGTGGCAATTGTGACTCGGCTTCTCCTCCCGAAATTGCGGGGGAAGAGTGAGAGGGGTGGCACGTATTTGACACCGAGGTAGGATATAGAAGGAATCCTCCTCTTCCGATTCTTCTGTTCTCGGGATCATATTCGGGCTCTCCCAAAGCCAATTTGCGAAGTGTACTAGCTCCGGATGCTCTTCGGCCTCTTTCTTGATAAGCCCCGGTACGAGCGCTCGCGGAAGCTTTCTTGTTCGATTCTTCTCGATTGTTCTAACCATCTTGTGTAAATGGTTCTTTCATGTTACGAGCGGAACGGCCCCGGTTCTTCGGTATCGGCCTTCCCTTTATCCGAGAAATAGCGGGCCTCGTATTCTTGCAAGGAGTCTCGACATGAGACCAAGATGGGTTGATTCGTTCGATATCCTCAAGGCGAGGGGGAATCCGAATTCGGGATCCTCGACGAGGTTGGCCACGGGTATTTGGGGACCTTCATCGGCATCTTCGTGGGCATGCGAAGATTCTCCGCATTCAATCATATTCACACGATTATGGTTCCTTGGCGGCGGATTTTTGGCGTGTTAGGCCCTTCGGGGCCTTCCAACTTTCCTTGCTCTATTAGCCTGGATTGCCTTTTTGAGTGAAGCGGTTGTCGATCGGATGTCAGTGAGCTTGATGAAAAGCACAATACTTTGTAGTATCCACGGGAGCATTCGGATTTACGGGTTGGAAATTCTCCAAAGGCGCGGCAAGCCTTCTTTCACCGAGTCCCCTAAAGATGTCATTCGGGGGCATTCCAAAGTTTTCGAGATTTATGACCCGCGGTTGATGCAGGCTCATTTGGTTTCTGGGAGCAAAAGGAGTCGTGTTATTACATTCTGTCCCGCATAGTTAATCATCTCTTTGCCTTTAGCGGGAGCGAGGCGGTGTTTGCGGGAGGAGCCCGATATACGTAGGCGAGTGCGGCGGCCGGTTCTTTGATTGTAGGCCTTTTCAAACTTAGGCTGCGAGTTAACCATGGCCCGTAAGTGCGAGTATGGGAAGTAGGCGAGGAGGCTCTCGAGATGTGGTTTCAAGCATGAGTGGAAGATGTCCAATTGTTCCTCTTCGGAAGGAGGGATGGCCATTTCACGAGTTTCGAGATTCCACCGCTTGTAAAAGTCCCCAACATTCTCATCGGGGCCATTTGCTTTGTTGTTTGTAGGTCAACCCTATTTGTTTCCCATTCCAAGTTGGCCTTATATTTTTACGTGAAGGCATTGGTAATCTGGTCCCATGTAGCCACGGCCCGGGTTTCAAACGGAAGAACCACTTTAAGGCCTTTGGACTTCAAGGATAGGCGAAATAGTCGGCCAAGCTGGCGATTGGTACATCCTTTGGCTTTCATCGCCAAGGTATACGTGTCCAAATGGGTTTTCGGACATGCGGTCCCATCAAAGAGATCCGAGATTAGGCATCACGAATTTGTGGGGCGGAGGAACAATGGAGTCGGGTGCGTAGGCGGAAGGCGGACTTCTTGGCGATCGGTTCGGCGATCTGCGCTTTCATTTCCTTGTGTTGTTCCATGAACCGAGGCCGGATGAGGGTCTTGTGGCGGAACCATGGCATTCAAGCTAGTGGGCGAGCTAGAGAGAGGAGCTACCGGAGCGGGCGGGTGGAGGGAACGGCCGATCCGGGGGCGTAGGTGAAAACTTGTCACAGAAATTTGAGTTACCACAGGGAGCATGAGTAGGAGCTGAGCAAAAGGATAGAACCTTGCGGCTTCTTTGTTGATTTTCAGCGGCAAAGTAGGTGGGGGCGGCCCGATGTAGCCGGATAACTTGGATTTCAGTGGGGCCCGTAAGTAGGCTTGAGTGCGGGGCTTGTCCGGATTGTTGAATTGCATGGGCTTGTGGTGAAGGTGTGTAACACAGGGAATGCTTGCGGTCTGGTGATTCGGATGACAGGGATGGAGGCTTGGTAACCCATAGAAGTACGAGTGAGGAATGGATTTGTGTGAGGAGCTTGGTGAACTAGTGCATTACGAGGAGGGGCTCTGGCGTGGCCCCGAGAACCAAGTTGTGGCGGCATTCCAGCGTGGTATTCTTTGTGAAGGTCGGATTGATCGGTTCCGGGCGAGGCGGGATCCCGATTAGGCTGTGGCATTCCGAGATAGCCCCAACCATGAGAAGACATTCCGTGCGATTTTGCCCCAGCGATTTGTGCCGTCGGGCTGCATGGATCCGGTGGTGCGTGGTTGGGGAGGTGGGCGACCCGAAAATCGAGGAGCATGGGTTACGGTAGTGGCACCATAGGAGGTGGGTGGCGGCATCTGGTGTAATCGGGCGGCGAGAGTGGGGTTGGCATCCTCGTCTTCTTCCACGGTGAAGGTGCCATCGGATTGGTGGCGGCCAGACCGTGACTCTTAATAGCCTCCATAAAGGCATTTATTTGTGCTTCTGTCGTAACCTCATACGTTACGCTAGCGGATTCCCTTTGTTGCTCTGTACGAGGGGTCCGGGAGGCGGAGTGACGTTATCCCCATCATTACCGGGTGATGCGAGACATTACGAAACCCGGAGTCGGAACAAACGGTGAAGGCGACGATGCGCTTGACTCTTCCCAGCCGATCAAACGGTGACCGGTGCCCGAAACCAAGCTTTGTGCGGAGGCTGCGGGGAAAGGACACGAAGGTTCGGATGTGCAGGAATGGAAGGAGGGTAGGTGTTTGGGCTTTAGGCTCATGCAACATGCGGTTATTTGTTCACGTTTACTTAAAACATGTTTTATTAACCTAATCGGTTGGAAAAGATTGCTCTTCTTTTCGCAAACTACTACGATTCTGGATCGGTGGGCCCCGTCACTACGTCTATAAGCCCTCGTATTCCACACGTATTTCGACCTCCCGGGGTGGACGGCCCGGGCGAGGGTCCTATAGAGCAAGCGGGTCCCACCGGCCAGAAAGAAAACGATCCTAAAAGTACGGCGGGTAATCGAGTCTTAACGAGCATTCGATGTAAATTACGGACAAAGGCGACGTCAAAAGTCAAGATCATGTCCAGGGGCTCGACGAAAAGTCGGCATGATTTGGGCGATAAGCGTCCACGAATTGATCTTGACTTGTCGTCGGTTAAGCCGTAATTAGGCATGGAATATTCATTAATCCTTGATGACTCGGTGTCAATCTTTGGGAGTCGGTGTATAATTTGTGCCGATCGAGCCGAAGTCAAGGCGCCGGTCAATATCTTGGTCAAAGTCTGCGGCGGAAAACCGGCGAGAACTTCGGTGATAAGGGTCCACGAAAGATATTGAGTCGGTATGCCGACAAAGGCTTGAAAGGAAAGGTCTATACACGGACGGGGCATGACACGAACCCGGACTAAAAACCAACCGGGTCTCGGACAAAGTGTGTCACGGACAAGTGCATGGTCGACACGAGGCTCCATGGGATGTTTGGGTAGTCTGTGCTCATCCGAGAGGCGTAATAAGACCAAACGGACCGCGACAAGGATTTCCCCGGGTTAAGGACGTAGTGTGCGGTGTACGGTCACGTGCGCGTAGTGTGCAAGCGATCTATATTCTTTTACGAGTAAAATAGAGATTTTTTATGTGTCTTAAAAATATGATGCATGATTTTTTTTTTTTGAGAATTTTCTTCTTCTTTTTTTGAAAATCTTTTTTTTTTTTTGATTTTTTTGAAATTTTTAATGAGCACATAAGCACGTAAGCACGAAAATTCCGGCAGTTAGGGACATTATTCCGACGGTCAAAATTTTGACTTTCTCCGAGGCGGCCAAAACAACATGAAAAGCTGTGCAAAAATCAACACACACACAAAAATGATTTTCAAAGCGGGACGGAAGCTTGACCCTCAAAAGCTTTTTTTTTTTGAAAACGGGGATACCGGTACGTGGGATTGTTAGACCACACTTTATCCCGACTCGTGTTAGGAGGCGATAACGGGAAATTTAGTGGTTTCCACCAATATACCAAATACCATTTTTTTTTTAAAAAAAAAGCTTAGTCCCAGTAGTCGCCATTTGTGATGATGTGTGAATGTATCGAAAATTTTCCCATTTTTGTTTGAAAAATCAACGAAACGGAGTCGCCACGCCATTTTAATTTTGAGGGCCAAAACTTTGAAAAAAGCCCGAGATCAGAGATTTAGGTTCGGAGGTCATGTTACACGCCGGGAAGGACGTTAGTGTGCACCCGGAATGCCTCGTAAAACGAGTCTTCCAAGCTGAAAATCATTTGTGTGTGTGTGTGTGTGTTTTGGCCAAAATACTTTGAAACTCAGAAAAGTAAAAATAGGGGTATCTTTTCAAGTCTTTAAACTGATCCCATGATTTTTTGGGGGATTTTTGGATTGAGATTTGGTACTCAAAAGACCTTTTGAAGTTGAGAGCCATTTCTGCCAGAATGAAAAAGGCAGTGGACCTTTGATTTTGAAATGGATTCAAGGGTCTTAAAACTTCATAATATGGATAAACTCAGAGAATGAAAGTTGTTCTAGACACCTTAAATAAGATTTGTGCGAAGGAATTTTCCATTTTGGAAAAGATTTTAGGGGTCAAAACCTTCTGGAAACCTCAGATATGAGATCTGGATTCCCAGAAGCTGATGAACTAGCCTCTGAAAGAAAATTTGAAAAGAGGAGTTTTACTCACCCAAAAAATAAAGTAAAAATATGTCTGGAAAGCTCTGGATGTTGGCTACAAAAAGTGTTTTGTAGTCAACACCAAATTCCAAGTTCATCTGTGTCCAAAAATCAAGACAATGGACTGAGGTCTGGGAAAATTGCTACTGGACAGCAACTTCCCAAGAAGGAGAATATGATTTTAAAGGGGGTTTTGCATCCATGCTTGTCCCCATTTCCCTAGGTTTTGGTTAGTGATCACTAGACATTTTAGTGGTGAGTCAACTATACCAAACCATCCTTGGGGTACATTAGGACTAAGCATTTCATTTGCTTGGGAAGGGGATTTTTATCCTTTGAAAATGAGATTTTATGCTTGAAAATGGTTTTTAGGGTTTTGAAAATGAGTTTTCTTTGCAAGAAAGTAAGAGAACTTGTAAATAATGTTGATCTTTGTAGAAGATCATCCATGGAGATGGTCTTCCATGGTGATCTTCTTAGATCTAAAGCAAGAAGATGAAGGAACTACATTTTGTAGTTTGAAGATGCATGCATGGATGAGATTTAGGGTTAGGAAAAGGAGGGTTTACCAATCTTCCTTGTGTTCTTGAGTGTTTGGCTTGAGTGTATGAGTGTTTAGGGCTTTAACATGAGAGTGAGTGGATGAGTATGAATTGGGAAAGATTGGAGAGAAAATGGTGATAATTCAAGTGAATTCTCACTGTTTTCTCTCTATATGTCGCCAGAGGTTCGGTGCAAAATGTGTTGTGGCTCCTCATTTTGTGACTCGGAGGGCTCAATTTATAGCCCTCGAAACTGCAATCCCATCCGCGCGGACGGGAACCCTCGGCGTGCACTGTTCATTAAATGCGGCTCCGGCTTTGGACAAGAGGAATATTTCTTTTGAAATTCAAATTAGGCGGCAGGTTTATGTTTCCAGCATTTCTATTTATGGTTTTCTTCTTTTGTTTTTCTTTTTTGAGATTCTTTTTAAGGTTTAACCTTAAATAACAATGCCCATTTTACCCTCACTTTGTTAGAAAAGTTAGGATTGTTAGGAATTGTTAGAAATTTTATAACTTTCGTTAATTTTCTAACGAAAATTCTAACAAGCTCAAATTGGAGCACTTACAGACTGGGAGTCTGGAGTAAGGGTAATAATTAAAATGGGTGAGGGGTATTATAGTAATTACATATATATAATAGTATACGGGGCGGGGCAGGGCCCCGCGGGTTGAGGGGTGAAACCGAACCCGCCCCGTGACCCGCCGGGTTTTCAAAAAATGCTACCAAACCCGCCCCGCTACGGTGCGGATCGTCCCGGATACGGATCGGGTTCGGACAAATTATTATTAAATAGTATAGAGTGAAGATACTTGTGAAACCCAATTCGTGAATCTCTTGTTTTATCTGATTTAATCCTTGTTTTTATTTTTTTTTCTTAGTTTAATCTTTAATTTTTGCAATTAGTAGAATAATAATCAAAACAAACAAAACCTCTTGGTTACTCTGCACTGTTTAAATCAACTTGTTTGACATCCAAGTCTTTGTGGTTCGACACTCTGCTCATGCATATTATTACAGCGGTAACTAGTACACTTGCTAGGTTATTTAATTATAAGAGGGAGATTTCCTCCATCAAGTTTTTGGCACTGTTTGCCGGGGACTTGTATGAGTAAACAAGTTTGTTTAAGTAGTATAAATAGTTTTCTGTTGTTTTTCTTTTTTTTTTTTTAATTTTTAAATTTTTTATAATTAAGGTGTGAAATACTATTTGAGGGATGTATGGAATGAGCATTAATGACGAATTGGCCTATCTAGAAGTGAGCGGACAAATAGACAATTTATTTTTAAAAATATAGACATTCTTGTCGTACAAATAAATTTTGTTAATTATAATGTTCAAGAGTCATTTTCTAATTGTGGTGTTTATTATCATACTACTATTAATTGTCCGTTTATTGCATATTTTCCTGAGTATTCTTCACAAGTGTAGGAAAGGGTCTCCTTCCAGTCATAACAACCGCAATATGACTATTCCCCAAATCTATATAATCAAGTGTGGGGAAACCATTCAAACCAGACTTGGAACAGTGAGAAGCTAATGTATGAGCCACTTTATGAACCATCATATCATCCATCTCCACCACAACCTGAAGAGCAACCTTCAACCCTGATTTGGACAGTGAATGATGATGGAAAGAGGTAGTTTATGATCCAACTTGTGAGCCATGTTACTTTAGTGATTAATCACCACTACAATAAAAATAACTCTTGGAGGACGCAAAGGGGAACGCTGTCTATGTAATCTTCAATGATGACTTTAAGAATGAATTACCTTGTGATAGTTGAAGTTCGTGTATAGAGAAGGTAGAGATTGTGGAGGAAACATGGCATGAGCAAGTAATCGATGAGTTTTTGTTTGCTATAGAGGGTGGTGAGAAGAAGGAAAGTGAGGATATTCATAATGAGGATGAGGACCTTCAACCTATTAGCAATTCCAATGAAAATTTTGTCATCATTATAGTACCTACTCCTTCTTGTGAAATAAAAAGAATGATACGAGGCCACAAGTGGAAGAGACCAAAAAGCGCAAACGTGAAAAATTTCTTTGGGTGTTAAATGATCTTATATCTCGAGGAATTTACATTGGGCTTGATCTGAAAATAAGGACCCGCAAAACTGAAAAGTGGGCCAAAGGACAGAAAGTAAAGTCCAAACGTGGGCAACGATCGGTCTAATGACTTTAACTAAATGCACTTGTTGGAATGCAACCCAACTAGGTATGATTTACTTTGTTTTATTTTTATTTTTAGTTGTGTCATGTTATCATTTGAACCCAATGCATGCTTTTATTATGCTTTGAGTACATAGCATATTTTGAGTTTGGGGGTAGTCATCTTTGCGACTTCATAGGTTTATAGGGGAGTGTAAATAGTGTCACCCTCCAAAAATATAGAAAAATTAAATAAAAAATTGGTTTTTTTTTCATATTTTGGGATGTTGATTAAAGTCTATAATGATTTGACAGTGCTTTAATTTTGAATTTTAAGTGTTACCATCAATATGAGGATATGGTTACATTGAAACATCTGAATTATGATTGATTCACCTTTTATTTACATATTATTTTCTTGATCATTGTTACCAACTTAGGAAACCTTTATGGGATCTGACATTCTCGGGGTCCCTAGAACATGTTTGCATACTGTCAATAACACATTAAATAGTCTACTCGAGAAGTGATAAATTGCTATTTTCTTTGAACCCTTTTCTGAACTTTTAACTTTCTAGTCACTTAAAAAATTTCACTAGAACCCCTTTTGAGTTTCATTAATAATGAAAATCTCTCACAAAGTGAGAGATTATCTTTGATCGACATTTGCCTTTATTTTGTATCCACATTATCTTACCCCCCTTACAATTATACACTATTTTCTCATATTTTCAAGAAAGTGAAACTAGGGAAAGAATGGGAAATTGTGAGTTGTGATTGGAAAATTAAGGGTTTGAGTGGAAAGTGGTCAACGAATGAAAAAAGGGGGTCATGTATTGTATTGAAAATAGGGGCATGTGCAAAGTATTTAGTGCATAATATTTTTTGTAATCTTTATTTATACAAAGCAAAAGAAAAGAAAGAAAGAAGAAGAAAATCCGAAAAGCCTTGCCCCCTTATGTTTAGGTTGTGATTTAAAGTGACCAAAGGAAAGAAAGAAATGAGATCAACCATTTGTATGAAAGTATGCAACATTCTAAGTTTGTGGGTTGAAATATTGGGTTGGCATGGGTGAGCGGAAAGATACACTCAAAGTGAGGATATATTGTGAACACTTCCTAGTTTCACTTGCTCGACTTCGTATGTTATTTCCTTCATTTGAAATCGTGAACCTAGTCCGCGATTGTCGCTATACATTACAAGCTATAAAGCCATATTTGCTCTCTAAATAGTAGCCGTGTTGACAATTGTGGTTAAACATGCATATGAGTGTCCTTGTTCAGAATTTTCATATTATTATTTTTGGTTTATAGCATGACACAAGTGACCCTATAAAATATCTTATTTTAGTGATCATAATCTCCCACTTTTCATTCATGTTATCATTCCGTGGTGGAGAATTATAAGTTAGATGTATTGATGTAATTGTATTCTCATGTTCATAATAACTCTTGTAGATTATGCGTGTTTGTAAAGGATCTGAGACTTATATGGCTAACAACCCTTTATATGATTTGAAAATCCCAAAAATATTTTTTCTTTTAATGTTTTTATATTTTATAGTTTAGAAGGTAGTTTAATTCTTGTTTTACTCGAGGACAAGCAAAAGATAGTTTTTAGGGTATTTGATGGATGTGTTTCTACCCATCCAAATGATATACTTTGGGACTTGTTTGATGATCAATCTTGGGTATTTTAATGGCCTATTGGGAAGAAGGGGAGAAGTGCATGGATTATGAGATTAAAGATTGCAAAAAGTAATGATCCGGATCGGAGCAGCAGAAAGAATGAATTTCTAGAAAGATAAAAAGAGATGACCACTTAGCAACCAATTACATTGGGTATTACTCGTCAAAAGATTTCCAATGATATATGGCAAATACAAATCAGAGTTCATATGAAGAAGATATGCCCTTCGAAGTTTGCCAAATTCTAAGCATGTACTGAAGAAGGGGCGGCCGCACACCATAATACGGTACGCCCGCACACGTGAAAACAAAGCTCAGAAGAATTTACTGTCTACTTGTGCGACCGCACACATCCTTTTGGGCGGTCGCACAGCCCATGGACCTTAGGGGAATTTTGCAAAAACTGAGAGACATGTTGGGAATTAATTCAGGGATTTTTTTTTGGTATTTTGCAAAAATTGGAGGACTTTTATGGAATTATAAAAATCTCAGGGACCTTTCGAGAATTTCATCCAGCAACTTTTAGTTTTCCTTTTTCAACAAGGAATCTTTATGTTTTTCTAATTTTGACACCTTCTTACCCTTAGGGCTCGTTTGGTTGTCGGATAAGAATAGGCATTATTATTAGTGAGGGGATTATTAAGCCCCTCATTATTAGTGATGGTACTAATAATCCTAGTTTTAGGGAGAAGATGGCGTTTGATAGGAATGAGATTAACATGCCCATATCATATTTAATACAAATAACACTATTCATTTTCCAACTATACCCCTAACTTTAATATATATATATATATATATATATATATATATATATATATATGTATATATATATATATATATGTATATATATATATATATATATGTATATATATATATATATATATATATGTATACATATATATATATGTATACATATATATATATGTATATATATATATATATGTATACATATATATATATGTATACATATATATATATGTATACATATATATATATATGTATATGTATATATATATGTATATATATATATATATATGTATATGTATATATATATATATGTATATATGTATATATGTATATATGTATATATGTATATGTATATATATATATATATATATATATATATATATATATATATATATATATATATATACACACAACTACAATTGTGATATACCCAGAAAACAAACAATCTAGGAAAACCAGTAAATGGTGGAATCCAAACTGTTAATGATACCCTCATCAGTCCCACCTTAAGCTGCAAAATCGATACCAAAATAAATCTAGATTCATTTTGGGACAGAGTTAGCATATAAATTTGAATCATCTTGCAGAATAGTGAGTACGTATATAGGGTGATGATGAGCCAATAAATAGCCTTAACATCACTCGAGCAACCTACCTTCTTTGTTGTTCTCAATCATGAACAAGTAATTGTTGTAAATCATAAAAAGTTCACCCAGGTGTGAAAAAAAAATATCGTTTGAACTAAACCCTGAAATTCCGATTTAAAATTCCGATAAGATTTTGTCTTCGAAAGATTGAGACGTTTCTTTCATTGATGAAGAAGAACAAGAACTCAACAAAGAGAGAGAGAGAGAGAGAGAGAGAGAGAGAGAGAGAGAGAGAGAGAGAGAGAGAGAGAGAGAGATTAAGAACGCAATGGATGCTAGGGTTCAATAAGAAAGGGCATAATAGATATAAACCTTGTAATCAAATTATCCATTTTGATAGGATAAATAATACCACCATTTAGCCAGGATTATTAGTGAAGGGATAAAGTCCTAATCACATTGTTTCGGATAATTAATACTAGTGTCATATTATCAACCAAACACATGATAATTATTTTTAGTTATCCTGATCATTAATGTTATCTGGCGCTTATACTCCCTACCAAACGTCCCCTTAGTATAATAGAACAAATCTAATAACTTTTAGGTTTATGTAAATATATGTTTTTTCTACTTTTACATCTTCTTCAAGGATTCAACTTCAAGTTTTTATGTTCTTTGTTTTTGTTTTTATGATTGTTAGTTGCTAATTTCTTTAGATTCATAGATTGGATGTAACAACTATTGGATCTCTATGTTATATATGATTTAATTCTTCTAATCTATCTTGTTTTTGTTCATCACAATAGTTTTATTTCCGTTTTAAGGTTTCAACTTTATGTTAAGATAATTTTGTCTCTTTAACTAATTGGGTAAAAATCATTGCGTTTGCATGGAGGTTTATACATAAACTATTGTTGTGGTATTAGATTTAATTGAGGACATTGTGGAAAGAATAATATAAAGAGAGTAATAGGATTGCAATCCGGCCACCTAATCGTCCCAATCCCTACTTTAGTGAATGAACCCTTTAATGAGATTGATTACTTTATTATTAAATAACATAAAGTGAAAATAGTTGTGAAACTCAATCTGTGAATCTCTTGTTTAATATGAGTTAATCCTTATTTTTATTTGATTCCTTAGTTTAATCTTTCATTTTTGCAATTACTAGAATAATAATCAAAACAAACAAAACCCTTTAGTTACTTTGCAATGTTTAAATCAACTTGTTTGACAGCTAGTCTTTATGGTTCGACACCCTGCTCGTGGATACTATTACAACGATAACTATTACATTTGCTAGGTTATTTTATTACAAGAAGGAGATTTCCTCCATCATATCTAGAATTTATTGGTACTGAAAATCAATTGACTGATATATTTACCAAAACAATAGATCATGAGAGATTTTTCTCTTTAAGGAAGTCTCTTGGCTTGTGTGCTATTTGAGGATGTGGGCACAAATGTGCACACATTCATTTACACATCTGTATATTAACTAACTTAAAAAAAATAGAAAATTAAAAAATATCATGTATTAGCGTGGTCAATCTCAGTGTGGTCACTTGTTTGTTTACATATTTGACATGACTTATTACTTGATTTTTAGCACTTCATGTTCATGTTGTCTTTTTATGACTTGATATAATCTTCATAGATGGCTCATAGTGGGTGCTTGTTTTCAAAGAGAAACAACTGCTTCACCCACTAGCATGAAGTCAATACAGTGTGACCAAGAGATCTTCAAATTAATAGTTTGACACCAATCTTGGGAAGATTACTGGAAAGAGGGCTATCTTTGAGAAAGTATAAAAGTGAAAGCTACTCCAATTATGTATTTTTCCACAATAAAAAAAGGGTGGATGCATTCTATAGGATGTACAGATTGGATTATTGCCCATTAACTTCTCGTGGCTAGTTATGTCCCCAAATGTGACTTACATCCTATGCCACATTTGTACTGAGATTTGACCCATCACTTGTGTGTATAACATCGTTCTAGTCATTTTCATGTTTAGATAATTTTTAGGTGTCCGAGAAATATATATGTTTGTTTATTTTCATTATTTATAATTTTTTTTTATTTAACATGTTTTCTTATTAACAATGTCCCTCATGAAGTGTTTCTAGGTCAAGCATGTAAAGGAGAATTGTTGTGGACTGCTTTAAAGGATAAATATGGAAAGGTATGTCACAAATATTTTATTGTTATTATGGGATGTAGATAGAATATTGATTGTGATTTAATCCCTAATTTTTTGGTGATTATTCGTACAAATTTCAAGGGTCAAGGATTTGAATTGCTTCTCATCATTGTTTGGCCACCCAAGCTAAGGTATGTGTCCCCCTAAATCTGTATCTCCTCACCTGTGAAGGAAATGGAGAGTTGTGTGTTTAATTAGAAATCTCATCCGTCTCATCATTCTCTATCTCTCCTTATTCTGCAAAACACACATATACATCCACAAATTTTTTTCTCTCTCTAATCCTATTTGCAGAAGTTCTCCTATGGCTTTCATCTCCACCTGCTCAAAATTCCAGTTGAGAACTTGATTGTGAGTACAGATGTACGCATATCTGCACCTACATATGATGCTTCAATCTTATTTGGTGCTCAACCAGAGGCACTTGATGCCCAAATCCTAGTTTCTGAAGGCCACATTGCAGTATTTACAGGCTCAAATTTCTGCATCTCAAATTTATATTGAGAATTCTCTTTTCACCTGATGACTACAATTTTTGGTCAAAAAGGGGGAGAGGAATTTGACATAGAGGAACTGATAAGGTTTAGAAGAACAAACAGAAGCTGCTATACCAATTCATATGCCAGTCAATTCAGGGGAGAACAATTTGTTGACTCAATAGAAGAATTGGAGATCACATCATCTACGAGGGAGAGTAATTTTTTACTTAGCTCTCTGAATATTATGGGTGTTCCTAATTTTGTTGAACTACAAGTTTTTGTATAATATGTTTCTATACAGTTTTATGTTTATTTACACATCTTGACACACATCTAAATCAGAGGGAGCTAAGTGTAAGATCTAGTTATTTGTGTCTTATTTTCTAAATATTTGTTTTGAACAAAAAGTCCAAAATAGGGGGAGATTGATTAGTCCATATCTTTTTATTTATATTTAGATATTCTCTAATCTCCTTATTTTTTGTATCTAACAAATCTTTATCTCTTTTAGTGTTAATCTTTGTTTTCATGTAGGTTACTTCACATATTGAACATCTATAAAAGTTGGATAATTGCTATCAAGAACTCAAGAATTCTATAGAGTAAAATTAGAGAGAGAGAGACTTCATAATTTTGAGATTTATTAATAGTGCTAGTTTAGGTTGTGTGTGCATTACATCCGAATACGCATTTTTCTTTTCTATTCAAGTTCTTGTTATTGTCTTCGTGTTTTACTCTCCTTAAATAAGAGAGGTTATTCACACGATCAGTTGTTAGGTTTAGAACTTGCTTGAGTATTTTTGTTCTTTTCTTATTTCACTTATTTAGCTTTTTATTTCTGTAATCAGATCTTTAATAGTGAAATCATTTTAGCCTTAAAGTCTTGTTTACTGGGGTTGAACCAGTAAACATTTAATACTTTCTGTTATTTATTTTTCGCTGCGTATTATCGGTTGTGTAAATAGTTGTGTTTCAAATCATTACACACACCTGATCCTCTAAGTTGTTGAATCTCACATTCCTAGTTATGCTAAACTTTCAGTGTTGATGTGACTAATTATGTGACGGTCGCAGTGGACTTGGTTATTACGGTTTGTGTTATTTCACTATGTAGTGAGGACACGAACATAATTAGTGCATCACTGTGAAGTATCATCGATTGAGAACATGTTTATAAAAATGAGAGTCTTATTATTGGCATTTCCATATTTATAATTTCATGTACAATTTTATTTGATTATTGTGTTTCATTGGATTCTGTGATACTATGTATTCTCTTTCTTACTCGACCACCCAGCTCACCCCCTCTAGTTTGAGTTTTGCAGTTGACATGGATTGGGGTTGGAGATAACAAGATTTAAAATTTTGGGAGATTAGCGTAAATGATTTGAGGTTTAGTTTAGATTGAATTTGCGAACGACTTCCTTTTAAAGAGGGAAGATTGCAATATCCCAAAAAATAATTTGGTCAATTTAGTCAATAGAAAAATAAATGATACGGGTCAGGCTTAAGAATTTTATTATTATTTTGAAATGGTGGGGCCCACGTTGTAATGCCTATTTAACTGGAAAAGTGGATGTCGTTAGCCCGAGTTATATTAATCGAGCATCAAAAACAAATGAGGTAGTATAGTTGCAACGAAAAATGAGTTTAGTTATAATATCCAAACAACCTCAATAGTTGGGATACTTTTGTTGCATTTTTTCCTTCATTTTTTTACTTATACTTGTACTAAAAGAGGTATTAGTAACTAAATAAGAGTATGAATAACAATTTTTCTAAAATAGATTGTAAAGAAAGAAATTTATGTTTACGACACCAGAAGAAATTTGGAAGAAATTGAAATATAAAGTGCCAAAATAAAGACTCTCTATTCTCTATGTTCTTCTCATCCTTTTGTTAACAAATTTTTACTCCCTCCGTCCCTAAAAGATTGTCATGTTGTACATTTTGCAATTATTAAGGAAGAGCTTCACCTTCTGGTACCTTAGTAGATTTGCACTAACATTCATGCCTAAGTTTAGAAATGGGACATACTTTTTGGGACAAGTCAAAATGGCAAATGGGACAATCTTTCAGGGACGGAGGGAGTATATAACAATAAATAAGGCTTTCTTGAAATTAATGAAATGACAAATAATAAATGAACCATAATAATAATTAATAGGGCATGGAATAGACATAAATAATAAATGCGGAAATTAAACCAAACAGAATAAATATATGAAGTCGAGTGTTGTATTGGACACAATCTCCGCAAGAAGATATTGCCCCGCACTGGTACTAAAGGTTTCAGGTGGCAATCTTCTCTCAAGATAAAATGACTTATTATTATTGATAGAAGCACTTCAAATCAATAACTCGGCGAACGCAAGTGTGTTTGATACTTCCAGACTTTGAAGAAGACTTATGCAATAAGATGATCTATCTTCTAACAGATGTCGTTAAGAATTCCGTTGAATTCTATGACTGAATTCCAAATTCAGTTAGATATCTAACCGAGTTCATTAACTCAGTTAAATATGTGAATATGTGCTCCTTGTGTGAAGAGAGAAGTGATTGTGAATGAATTGAGTGAGTTTGACAATCTGGTGGGGGGTTTATATAGTTTATGAAGAGATTGGGTGCCTTTTGGGAATAGGCACAAATTGCACCTGGTGAGTCTCAGTCCTTGGATTAGATTGTGGATGAAGGGTGGAGATCTGCTGGTTCGACCCAGCAGCCCGACTCGTCTGTTCAAACAGACGCGGGTCGCGCCCTTACCCATCAGCAGCTGTTCAAACCATCACGACCCACGACCCATTCTAATCGGACCTAGCCCAAGTGCCTAAGCCCACAACCTTGTACCAGCCCAACGAGCCTAGCCAGAACCGAACCATCAACCGAATCTGGACCGAACCAGATTTACCAAGCTTGAACCGATCGAACCTCCATCGAGGCAAACTTGTCAAAAGTTTAAGGCTCCAATAGCTCCTAGCGACGATGCGAAGTGCAAAGTGTGCCCTATACCGCCCATTCCGTTCGCGCGTTTCGCGGTTCATGTGCCAATTTGAAGCTAGTCCATAATTAGTACTATTGGGCCACTAGTTGTAGGATGGCCCAATGGTCCACTTGGTTGGCTCAAGGAGATAACAACTTGATTACTCCTTCCTTGGATGGTTCCACTTAAAAACAAGCATTACTTTCCTTCTTAAAGCAATGTGGGATAATCTTTCATATCCCATAAACTCTTCATAAACCCATTTCATTTTGCATACTTTGAGCATTAATTTCTCATTCACCACAAATTTGTTTTGAGAAAGTAAATATATCAAATTAATCTACTCCAAATGTAGCTTATTAATATGCAATCAATTTTCATTTTCCTAAAATGAAACCTTATGGAATTCTTGGTCAAAAGTTGGTCAAACCTCATTTTTTCAAAACCAAAATTCCAACAATCCCCCACATGAATGACAAATTTAATGCATGCATGAATGCAGACTCGTCTAGAAATTTCGGCAAACCATTATTGCATCGGGATAGGTAGCTTGTGGACTTGAACCTTCCCTAGTGAAATACTATCAGATATACTAGCCATTCAGTAGCGTGATGCTTTAAACTGGTGACTGTATAGTGTATACCAAGACAATAGTACTCACACAATAATAGCTCTAACACGTTTTGTTCTCACGTTTTTTGTCCATTTCGGCCTTGGAGCGTGCTTGATTTCATAAGTGTTTCATTTGAAGCAGCCTTATTACTTCTCACTTATATAGGTGATCTCCTATAAAGAGTAACCTGCTATACTCCACCACTTAGGTATAGGAATCATTAAAAGCTTTAAGCTTACCATCACCACACGTCATCAGGATTTTGCTTTTAGCACTTGATGGCTTTCGAGAATAGGTTATAATAGGTTTCAAGTGCACTATTAGAATATTCATAATTTAGTTGTCTCATTGAACAAAGGGCCTGGGATCTCCATTTCTCAAGGTTGAGTGTCCACTATGGATTTCTTTGTTTGTGTGGGTTTTAACCTCATTCCCCTTACCAAACAATTTGATCTCCTATTCATACCCATTGATATGTTGATCCGAATTTGACTTCACTTATCCGATATGTGATAGTCTTAATTGAGATCAATTGTCTTATGGTATTATGTCTTTTGACCATTATGTCTAGATTACCATACTGTTTTATGCCTTTTCCTATTTCTCATTGTCGTCACAATTCTTTAGGACACCCAGGCATAAACTTATTCCAATAAGGAATCTTTTCCAAGAATTCATTAGACCATTCAGCTTTCCTTAAGCGTTGTCTAAAGCTATTAACTTGGATTCTTTATTGAATCGAGTTATCCATGTTGTCTTGGAAGACTACAATGACACCGCTCCTTCATTTATTGTAAACACATTTTCACTTTGGAGTTTATTTGTGTCTGATATTCAATTAGTATATCCTTTTCATACTATTGGAATATCTAATATATTGTAATCCGTAATCACAAGCATATCTTTATGTACTCCAAGTACCATGATTGATTACTATTCCATTTAGACTTTTAGTCTTTCTAGGATGATTAATCTTCTGAGTGATCAAATTCTCTTAGAGGTCAGTTTCTTTGAGTGGTCAGCATCTCTGTACAGGTCCGACTTCTCGAGTTGTCAACATCTCTAAGTGGTCTGACTTTTCGAGTCTACTTTCTAGAGTGTGCTTCTCAAGAATCTACTTTACAGAGTCTACCTCTCAAGAATCTACCTTCTTTAGACTTCTCAAGAATCTACTAATTCGAGAGTATATCTAATAAGAATTTATCTAACTCTCTTGACTCTAACATTTAAAGAGTCTATCATTTTAAGAATCTATCTCTTCAGATTCTATATCTCAAGAGTCTATCTTTCGAGATTCATTTGTTAAGAGATCTGTCTTTTCAGATTCACAAGTCCGTCTCATCAGAGTTTATTTCTCAAGATTATTTTCCTTAAGAAATCTATCTTTTGAATTATTACTCCCTTGACTATACTTCTTGAAAGTCTACCTTTCCAGGACCTATCTTTCAAGAGTTTTCCTTTTATAGATTCATCTTTCAATATTAAATGTTTACATTACGGAGGAAGATCAACCAACTTCCAAATATTGTACATATGATGAACTATTAATTTATCTATTAATAACTGTCTCTAACAGATTTCGTTTAATTTTCTATCATAGAAAATAAGGACCGAAAGACTATCTTCTTTTGTCCACAAAATGTGCCTAGGTTCGTCTTCTTTAAGATGAACTATTTGCACTTTCATAAGTTCTCTTTCTAGAACTTGTATATTTCATTTCAATGAAATATAATCTAAAGGAATATTTAATTCCTCATTTTTAGCTTAAGTACTTTTACTTATAGCTTGTACCCCCACATTTGAGGTGTACCCCCACATTTTAAGGTATTTATAACACGGCTTACAATTATCCTATAATTTGTAAGGAGTTTTATCAATTCCTTTCTTTGGTATCTTATTAAGAATGTAGTTCGATGAGAGTATTGCTACCCCCACAATTTGTTGGATAAGCCTGAACCTTGCATTCATCATCTCCTTAAGAGTATGATTTTTGCGTTCATCTACTCCGTTAGATTGAGGCGTATAAGTCTTCAAATAGAGAAACATATTCTCCTCATCTATCACTTTGAATCTTCTTAATTTTTATATTAAGTTGATTCTCAACTTCATTCTTATAAGTCTGAAAAGCCTCCAAGGCTTCATCCTTTCTTATTAAGAGATATTTATAGCAATATCTTGTGCAACCGTTTATAAAGTAATTAAATACTTTTTCCCACCTCGAGTTTGCACTAACTTTAGATCACAATTATTTGTGTGAGCTAACTCAAGAGGTGTCATATTTCTTATTACTAAAGAAAATGATGACTTAGTCATTTTAGCTTCTACGCAAATTTCACACTTGTCAGTTGAATCAAATTTATTGATAAGAATTAATTCTTGACTCACTAACGTCTTAATTGTGTTGAAATTCACGTAACCTAATTTATCATGCCATAAATTAGAACCGTCCAAAGGTAAACATAAGAAACACCGCTGTTCTTTGCCTCTAGGCAATGTACCCTTTATCGAGAAATAAATTTTTCTTGGTCAATACAATTTTATATGACTCAAACACATGTCTAAATCCATCCTTGCTCAACATTGATCTGGAAACTAGGTTCTTGCGAATGTCTGGGACATGCAACATATTCACGAGAGTCAGTTCTCTGTCTGAAGTCATCTTCAGCACAACCCTTCCAAGTCCCACGACGTTGGAAGTAGTAGAGTTTCTCATTTACACCTTCCTTCCATTGAAAGGAGTGTATGATGAGAAACTCTCTTTATCAGCACATATATGGTGGGTAGTACCAGCTCCAGTGTCTATCCACCATTCTCATGGGTTAACCTTCAACTTGCTAAGTTGGCTTCAAACCCCATTAATTCTCAATCAAGCCTATTCAACCTTTTGTTGATGTTGGCTTTGATTCATGTTGTCCATTTCCCTTCTTGGAATATGAAAATATCTTGCTAAGTGACCTGAGTTTACTACAGCTGCATCAGATCTTGGAATCGGTTTCTTAAAGGTTTGTTCCAAAGAGTTCCACAACTCCTTGGCTGTCTCCACGAGACATTTCTTTCGATAACAACATTACTTAGCTCACTCAATATGTACATTCTACATATGAGATTTCTATGATCCCATGCCTCTTCGGTTATCTGTCTTTGTGAATCTGGCTCGTCATCCCGGATAGTTGAGTTATCTTCTTCTACGAACTTCTTAAGACAGATGGTGGTCATCCCGGATGGCCATGTAATCTTCTTCTACTTCAGACTGAGAGTGGTCTACATGTATAACATATTTTGTTGCCACCTTTGAAGTCCGTTCCATGTTTCAACAAATATCTTGAATCACTTGCGTGATTATTGTTGTCCTTCTCATTATCTTCTAGTTAGCTTCCAATGATTTTCTAATTATCCTTCCTTGGAAACCGTCATTCTTTTCGTTAATTCTCTAACGATCATGTCCTTACGTTGTCCATCATCATTGGCTCATGTTTATCATAAAATCAAGAAAACGTAAATATCTTCTTGCGATTGTTAACAAATTTGTATATAATAATAAATAAGGTTTTCTTGAAATTAACGAAATGACAAATAATAAATGAACCATAATAATAATTAACAGGGCATGGAATAGACATAAATAATAAATGCGAAAATTAAATCAAACCGAATAAATATATGAAGTCGAGTCTTGTGTTGGACACAATTTTCGCAAGAAGATATTGTCTCGCACTGGTGCTAACGGTTTCAGGTGGCAATCTTCTCTCAAGATAAAACGACTTATTATTATTGATAGAAGAACTTCAAATCAATAACTCGGCGAACGCAACTGTGTTTGACACTTTCAGACTTTGAAGAAGACTTATGCAATAAGATGATCTATCTTCTAACAGATGTCGTTAAGAATTTCGTTGAATTCTATGACTGAATTCCAAATTCAGTTAGATATCTAATTGAGTTCGTTAACTCAGTTAAATATGTGAATATGTGCTCCTTGTGTGAAGAGAGAAGTGATTGTGAATGAATTGAGTGAGTTTAACAATCTGGTGGGGGGTTTATATAGTTTATGAAAAGATTGGGTGCCTTTTGAGAATAGGCACAAATTGCACCTGGTGAGTCTCATCCCTTTGATTAGATTGTGGATGAAGGGTGGAGATCTGCTGGTTTGAGCCAGCAGCCCGACTCGTCTGTTCAAACAGACGCGGGTCGCGCCCTTACCCATCAGCAGCCTGTTCGAACCATCACGACCCACGACCCATTCCAACCGGACCTAGCCCAAGTGCCTAAGGCCCACAACCTTGGACCAGCCCAACGAGCCTAGCCAGAACCAAACCATCAACTGAATCTGGACCGAACCAGATTTACCAAGCTTGAACCGACCGAACCTCCATCGAGGCGAACTTGTCAAAAGTTTAAGGCTCCAATAGCTTGGTTGGCTCAAGGAGATAACAACTTGATTACTCCTTCCTTGGATGGTTCCACTTAAAAACAAGCATTATACTTTCCTTCTTAAAGCAATGTGGGATATTTTTTCATATCTCATAAACTCTTCATAAACCCATTTCATTTTGCATATTTTAAGCATTAATTTCTCATTCACCACAAATTGGTTTTGAGAAAGTAAATATATCAAATTAATTTACTCCAAATGTAGATTATTAATATGCAATCAATTTCCATTTTCCTAAAATGAAACCTTATGAAATTTTTTGGTCAAAAGTCGATCAAACCTCATTTTTTTAAAACCAAAATTAATTCCAACACCTTTTTGTTTTCCTTTTACTTATACTAAAATGGTATTAGCAACTAAATATAAATATAAACAACAGTCTTTATAAAATAAATTGTATCCGTGCAAAACACGGCGCATAACTAGTTTATACAATATCTATTTCTAAATATCGATGAATGTTAAAAGAATTTGCACTCATTTTACCAAGTAAGTGCAAATGTTTGATGTATATGAAGAGATTACAAAAAAAAAAAAATTAATTAATTGTTGCATTAATAAAAAGGCAAAACTCATATCTTGGCCATCATAAGCCAATATCCGATATACCCATTGTTTTTTATTTGTTTTTAATATCACCATTGGACTTTTTTACTTTTTTCAATATCATCAATCCATCCATTAAATCATCAAAAACTTAATAAAAGTAAGTTATGTGACTGCATGTGCTTAACTTAGGTTAAGCTTTTAACGCCTTTGCTAACTTGGGGGGGGGGGAACCCCAACCATTTATACATGTACGTGAGATTCACATGTCTCACCTAACCCTAGTCAGTAAACAAACAAACATAAAAGTTGAACGTCATCAAAAAATTAACCCAAGTTAGTCACATGCGGTCATGTAGCTAACTTTTGTTAGATTCTTGACGATTTATTGACAGAGTGGTGATATTGAAAAAATCGAAATAATTGAAAAAAATTAGCGGTGACATTCCAAATATACAAAACATTGGGAACATTGAAAATTGACCTATAGTTCAGTCGCTTAAATATTATTTGTTTGGCCTAGTAAAAATGCAATTTTTCATCAAATATATTTTAATATATTGATATTTAGTTTATCATTTTATTTTATGCATTGAATGACAAAATGATTAGTTTGAAGAGTCGGTATTATGAAAAACACGTTTTACCGTAAAACGGATTTTTAAACCATGCTTGAATCAGATCGGTGATATATATCGGTATAGTCAGTGATAGTGTTTTTGAGTGTCAGATACATGTACACCGACAATCCTTATAACTAATACGGGTTATACTGATTTAATGTCAATGTTAGTGTTTTTGAGTGTCAAGTACATGCACTAACATCTCTTGTAACTAACATTGGTTATACTGATTTAATGTTAATAGTAGTGTTTTTGAGTGTTAGGTACATAGACCGACAACCTTGTAACTAACACAGGCTATACTGATTTAATATGAACGGTAGTATTCTTGAGTGTCAGATATATGTAATAGCACTCTTGGTAATCGACACTGGCAATGCGAACGAAGTTATAGTTATTTACAAAAATGTCATTGCGCATCTTAAAAGAAACGTTAGTTATTTACAAAAATACCAACGGTCCAATTCAACTCGGCTTAGACCTGATTCAAAACACGTTTTACAGTAACACACATTTTTTAAGAGATTTTGTGTAATTTGAATGATGTCTTGGTCAAAAAAAAATTGGCCCCACGACGGAAAATTTTCCCTTTCTTTAACCCTGTAATTTGAATGATGTCTTAGTCAAAAAAAAAAAAAAAAGAAAAAAATTGGCCCCACAAGGGAAAATTTTCCCCTTTCTTTACCCCTTCCCAGTTCCCATCCCCCATCTGACACAAGACTCAAAAGTATACCTATCCAAGTGCATGCATGACCAACTGAAGGCGCATCCTCTGCTTTTCAAAGTAAATTTTCAATGGAACCATGTAAATTTGAATGTCACAAGAAGTAATCCATAAAAATTGCTGTAGCAAGTACTCCCTCCGCCATAACCGTCACGAAAATCAGAACCGGGGTAACCGAAACCGGTTTGGAGTCGGGCCGGTTAAGGGTCACCAAAATGGTGAACCGGACCGGAAAAAGCCCGAAACCGGACGAAAATTCATTGTTTTTCAATAGAGCAGGAACGGAACAGGACCGGAAAAAGCCCGGAACCGGACGAACCGGGGAGAATACCGGAACCGGTTAAGGGTCATACATTTTCCGAACCGGAATCGGGCCCGGAACCGGTTTTGGTCATCCCTACTCCATGATCAACTGCAAATTTGAACGTTCATTTTGAGCAGCAAAATTGGACGTTTACTTTGGAACGGAGGGAGTTACATCAATCCACCCATGAGATAGTATTTTCAACTTCTAGAACACTGACAGAGTACCCCAGCAGTACACATAAGTTCAACTGAAAAAATAATAGTAATACATTATATTGAAAATAAGAAAGAGTACATCACAGCAAAAAACTTGCTTGAAATTGTACAGATGTCCCAAATGATGAAAATCTATGCGTAGTAATTCAAGCTTGCTTTCTTCTTTGCCTGAACTTGGATGATTCCTTCATTGAAATCTTCATGGTTCACCTAAAAACACCAACCAAGCCAGTCAGTCTCAATTATCAAGTATATGTGCAACTATTTAGTTGTGTACATTCGGAAAGGTCCAAAAAATATTGCACATCGGGCGGATGTTATGATTTCAGTTATAAAATATTTAGCAAAGGAAAGAAACAGCAATACATGTACTCTATAATGCAGGGGCGGACACAAGGCCACCCAAAGGGGTGGCTGTGAACCCCCCAAAATCAATGTTGACATGTAAAAAAATAAAAAATAAACATAAAAATAAAAAAAATATATTACTAAGTGCACCCCCCACTTACCAGCTCATCCCACCCCTTGGCAAAAAAAGGAAGAATCGATGTAGGTATTAATGTTAAAAACAATTATTTTTTTGAAGTTTTTGGGTAATGTAATTTGTGAACCCCCTTCATTTTAACCCTGGGTCCGCCCCTGCTATAATGTTTCACTAAAAAGAACCTTTACAAGTCACCTGCAGAGACTTGTTAGCATATTTCCTTCCTAAAGATGAAAAGAGATGTTTTGTGCCAAAATGAATCGTCAGACTAGGACGTGAAACCTGACCAAGCTAGTTTTATTCCACACTTGTTTTGGTTTGGTCGGTTATTGTACTAAACATTTACACCGAGGGAGATGGATATAATATACTAGTAAAAGTCCGTGTCCGAGGACACGTGTTTTTTTTTTTTTTTAATTTACAAAAAAAAAAAAAAATTTTAAGGGCAAAATGGAAAATTTGGCGTTTAAAACTGTTCATAGAACTGTTCATGGCATGGTGCCATTTATACTATAGATATATGTATATATATATATATATATATATATATATATATATATATATATATAGAGAGAGAGAGAGAGAGAGACCTCAGTAGCATCACGGCGAAGAGCTAGCATGCCAGCTTCCACACAAACAGCTTTCAGCTGTGCCCCGTTGAAATCATCGGTTGACCGAGCAAGCTCTTCAAAGTTCACATCTGGGTGAACGTTCATCTTTCGGGAATGAATCTACAATTCAGATTCATGTAAACAGATTAGAATTCCATTTAAGTGGAAAAAAGAGGTTTCTAGTGCATAAAATCGAAAATTAACAAGTCCTTAAAAAGCACACCTGCAAAATTCGAGCTCTGGCTTCTTCAGTAGGATGGGGAAACTCAATTTTACGATCCAATCTACCAGAACGCATAAGGGCAGGGTCCAAAATATCAGCTCGATTCGTTGCTGCTATCACCTGTAATTATGCACAACAAGGATAAGCCAGAGTTGAATTAGATCTTTTGAGCAATGCAAGGATTTGTTGTGCCTGTAGGCAGACGGTATGAAATGATGGCTAAGAAGTTGATAGAACAAGCCAGTATCAAACAGAGATAAAAGAAAGGCAGCAAATAATACAAACCCGGTGTAAAGCAAGTGCAAATAAAAACAAGTCTAGAACCATTTACTGATTGATTCGCAGAAAAATTACCTTAATACGGTCATCGCTACTAAAGCCATCCAGCTGATTGAGTAACTCTAACATAGTTCGTTGGACCTCCCTATCACCGCTAACTTCACTGCATAAAAGAAAGAAATTACTTTAAATATGCGTGTTCATGAAAAATCGCAGTAAATTTCCGTTCCATGAGACCTATCATCTATATACTGGGAATTGACAGGGCAGACAGCAATCAAATTCAATTGCGCCTGAAACCGTAATTTGGCAGGGCAGACAGCAATCAAAGTTCAATTGCACATGCGACTAATATGAGTACCTATCAAATCGCTTTGTGCCAATAGCATCAATTTCATCAATGAAAATGATGCATGGAGATTTTTCTTTGGCAAGCAGAAAAGCATCACGGACAAGTTTCGCTCCATCTCCAATAAACATCTGCAAGTGCAAGAAAGTTCCATTAGTCTACCAATATAATCTTCTACTATCTTCCTTATGTAGGTTAAGATCAATGTAGAGAAAGGACTATTAGATTAATAACGGAATAAAAGGAGTATTAAGAACAACAAAAATCACCATAAAGATGCATAAAATCATGCTGATAATTCAAAAGTAGCCCCTCCAAGCACAGCCCTGTGTTTGAAATTTAAACAGCTTGGCAATATATTTGTCAAGTCTGCTGACCAAGGTTAACTCAAATCCCAGAGCCATGAAAATATGACCAAAATTATGACAACAATTGATTGTAAACTACAAATAGCTAACAAACTTCACAACCCCCCGCCCAAAAATAAAAAAAAAGAATAATAATAAAAAAAAAAAAAAAAAAAGAATTCTTTGGAGATGATTTTGAAACCATTGTGTTGATACGCAGCCGGAAAAGGAAAGGGATGATAACAATACTAACAGAAGCAGCTATAAAGCCTAATTGTTAAGACATAGAACATTATTCTTTTGGTGTTGTGTTGAGGAAGAGATAAGCAATAACTTAAGAGCCTCTGTAAAGATTCAAGAGGAGTAATGCATTGAGAACATGACCTACATAATGCAAGATTTCAAACAGCCATAAGAATACAAAGATATACACCTGAACAAGCTGTGGCCCGGCTAATTTCAAGAAAGTAGCGTTTGTTTGGGCTGCGCATGCACGGGCCATTAAAGTCTTCCCAGTCCCAGGAGGTCCATACAAGAGCACTCCTTTTGGTGGACGGATACCTAGTTTCTCGAACCGTTCCTTATGAGTCATTGGCAAAACAATAGCCTCGACTAGTTCTTGGATCTGTTACAGTTAACAAAATCCGTTAGGGAGGTCTCAGAACAGAGAGTGCAGATCAGTTAACAAGAATGTCTCAATATACAGAATTTTATAGGTTAGCTCACCTGTTTTTCTAACCCTCCAATGTCATTGTAATCCTCAGTTGGTTTTTCATCAACCTCCATGGCCTTGACTCGAGAGTCGTACTCAGATGGCAATGTATCTAATATTAAGTAACTATCTTTATTCACACCCACCAAATCACCAGGCTTCAGCTTATCCGGATCAACAAGACCAACAACAGGCAGGAAGATAGTCTGCAAATCATAAGAAAGCAATGCCCCGTTCAGAAAAAAAGAATAGGGTAAATGGGTCTGAATGAAGTATCTCCAAGCTCTACTCTAAGAAGGCTACAAACGCCAGCTGGAATTAATCCTTTTCGGTACCTGGTTACATGATAATGCTAAGTAAATGGGCTCAAAGAGAGTTCCATTGAAAGTACAGTTGGCCGATTAAATCCATGAAATGTTCTGGCTTACCTGACGAGTGGAAGTTTTAAGTACAACGCATTTGCCCTTCCTCTGTGAGTCAAGATCAATATTTGCACCGTCTTCCTCAGCTTCATCCTCGGGGTTCATTTCCAAGATCTGAAGCAATGGTAAAGCACTTAAGTGAGATAAGAGCTAACTACTAAGTTCCTGCAAGGTGGCAAATGATAAGTATTCAAGCAATTTACATAATTAAAGAAAGGGTGATTTCAAATATAAGCTGGTAGTCCGAATATTGACTGGTATATTAAGATTCCTCAATTTCCTCTTTTGGAACTGAGGTTGTAAAAAGTTTTTATTAATTAAATTATAGAATTCATGATACTAATTGCAGAAAATAATCCACTTTCCAATCTCCATACTTTAATAAATCTTTCCAGGAATCCCTGTGCCTCTGAGACACACTTTATGAGGCATCTGTATGGTACTTCTTTACCTCTCACATCAAGATACAAGGGGACTGAAACAATCACTGGAACTTTGAAGTAACAGAGATAACTTCAAAAGAAAAGAAGAACCTCTTTCATGGCATAGAGTTGATAATTGGAGCTAGAAATATCTTGGTGTTATAATCAGTGGCGAAGCCACATTGATGGTTAAGGGGCCAATTGACTCCCTTTGTGTTTTAAAAGTTGCACTCTACTACCTTGAAAATTAGATAAGTTTTAATTTTTTAGCACTGAAAACAATATACTCCCTCCGTCCCAGAAAACATTACCCCTTTACTGTTGAGAACGGAAAATAAGGAATAATGTTATTAAAGTAGGTGTTGTGAGTGGGAGGAGAGAGAATGAGTGGAGAGAATAGTAAATTTGAAAAGTGTTGTGAGTATGACAAGTGGGTCCCATGCATAGTTATCAAAAGCGCGCCTAGGCCCGCGCCTAGGCTCCGGGCGCAGAGAGGCTCAGCTTTGGAGCCTGGATTGTGCTAGGCGAGGCTCTGTTTCATAGGCGAGGGATTAGGCGCGCCTAGGGCTGAAGCGCGAGCCTTGATGGTGTGCGCCTAGGCTCCGGGCACAATAATTGACCAACAATTAAATCGTAATTAAACCTAATACGCGACTATTACTCTTCTCTGCCACGACTCTCTCACGTACACGTGTCATAACTCTGTATAAGAGTAGCGATCACTAGGAACTCCTTCAAACTAACAGCGACGACCTCCGGCGACCTGGGAAGAACTCCGGCGATCTCCCTGATCACTTGATGTTGTATGTATACTATATTTTTAGTATAGTATACATACATTTATTATGACATATAACGTATGTTTGTGCTTGTTTCTTTTATGACTTATAACGTATGTTTGATTTACTACTTGCATTTGATTTATTGCTCATCTTGATGTTGTATGTATACTATATTTTTAGTATTTTAAGGCATTTTTGCGTCGTCACTCGGGCGCGCGCCCGCCTTGCGCCTTGCGCCTAGGCTCCGGGCACACCTTTTGCGCCTTGGTGCGCCTTGGGCCTTTAATAACTATGGTCCCATGAATAAAGAAGTATTAAAAAAATTCCTTTTTAGGAAAGTGTGACTTTAAAGTGGGACGCCCAAAATAGTAAAATAGGTAAGGTTTTATGGGACGGAGGGAGTACAAACTTTGACCCCCTTTCTTCGAGAAAACTTAACATTTAGTTATAATTTTGACCCTCTTTTAGCCAAATTCCTTTATTATCATAAAATATTTTTATCTAACAAGCGCCTAGACACCTGGTAAGAGGGTGTTTTAGCATAACCAGAGGTCTAGAGTTCGAGCTCTGGAAATGCAGCAACGTTAAAACTTTGTTTAAAAAGTTTTGCCGTCCTTGTGGTACTACCCGACTTTAACCAGATTAGTTGGCATCTAATGTGGTGTTCGGATGCTTGTGGTTCAGACCAAAAAATACAGTAAAAACTCTATAAATTAATAATGTCGGGGCCCGTGAAATTTATTAATTTATATAGTTATTAATTTAACGATAAATTGGTAATTATTAATTTAAAGGATTTTTAGCCAATTTGACGAATTTCAAATTTTTGTATAAACTAAATTCATTGTGTGTACGTAATAAGTTGAAAGGCATTGGAATTGGAAGTTGATGATCACTTTGAAATCATTGTACACAATTCGGAAACTCTTTAAAACTTTATGATACAATTCGAAAACACAAAACCGGAATTATTGGATGCAATAAGAATAATTAGAGATGAATTCCAACTAGATTTGAACTTTAAACAAATACACATAACTATAATATTTTCACTAAATTGTACTCCCTCCGTCCCACTTCAAGGTTCCTACTTTCCGTCCCACTTCAAGGTTCCCTTCCATAAATGGCAAGTTTTGAATATATTTATACCCTTATAATTTAATATATTAACAAAAAAACCATTCATTATACCATTATAAAGTTAACATATTTACAAAAAAAAACAATCATTAACTTACTATTCCTCCCACTAATTCTCTTTCCTATTAAATATTTTTAACTTTTATATTATCTCTCCTCTAATCTTCTACCCACTTTGAAAAAAATCAATCATTAACTACTATTCCCTACCCCATATTTAACTTTTACATTCTCTCTCCTCTAATCTTCTACCCACTTTAAAAAAAAAATCTTAAAAAACGTGAAATCCACACCAAGGAACCTTGGTGTGGGACGGAGGGAGTAATAATTATTTTTACAATTTCTAAGAATTATTAATTTATGATTTTTGTGGGACCTAAAATTATAAAGGGGTCTCTCGGAAAATTATTATCTTATTATTTTATCGATTTTTGTAATTTTTTCAATTGGCCCAAGTCGGGAAGAGACAAAATTATTATTTCAAAGATTTTATTAACTTATCGATTATTAATTTAAAGAGTTTCTACTGTAGAACATTTTTATCTGAATTCAATGCCCCCAAACAAAATCCTAGCTTCGCCACTGGTTATAATTAAACATCAGTTTCAACTCAACCTCTATGTCCTATTACGATTATCGGAAAGATAATTTCTTCATGACACTGCCAATTAGAAACTATAAGCTCCATCAGGGTATGTATCAATATAAAACCTCACATCCACATGGTATATTGCGATGAAAGTCGAGAAGTTGCATTCAGAACAAATGACAAATTGGAAAAATAAAGTTGACTAACTCAAAATGCACTTGCCAAATCAACAGATATAGTTAACACCATAGATAGGGAGTTCACCTATGAGTTGGAAAGGACCTATATTTGTTTGGAAGGAGTATTTGCTCCTTAGAATTTCAGATCAAATCCTAAATAAAGTTAGGTTTTATAGTGAGAGATACTTTCTCAGCAAATCTGACATCACAGGACAATCTCCAATAGATATATATCAGTAAGTTACATATAAGCAATTTACAATGCTAAAGACTATGTTGTACTACTCCATCTCCAAAATCAAGAGCAAATTTGAAATATTTTGGACATTCATTTTGGAACGGAGGGAGTAACAAATAAGTCAGTTTCAATAACAAAACCTAGATACAGTACAGTACAATAGCCCTAATGATATGTATTGACAGCTTGAAAATTGGGGGAACCAAAGTAAAAGATAGTAGTAAAATAAATTGAAGTACCTCAACGATGTTGCCGACCAAGTAAGGAAGTTGTTTGTTGAGTTTGATCTTCTCTTGATTTTCCTTAATCTTTTCCTTAAACGAATCCAATTCAAGATTTGTCCTCTGTAATTCTTCCTATTATTCACCAAAAAGTAAAATAGAACGAATAATCAGTTACAGAAAAACGAAAAATATCGCGAAGACAAAGGGTGAGAGAGAGAGAGAGAGATCTGAGGGAACCTTGAGGATACGAGTTTCGTTATCGAGAAGGCGAGAAGCCCTAACAATATCGTCGGTGGACATCGAAGCGAGCTGATCGTCTTCGAAACTGGTGTCTTCTACCATCGCCGTCGCCATCTCCGACCAAATCGAGGAAAGGTAGAATTGAAGAAAGGTGAAAATCCTTGGAGAGAGGGATTGGATTCTCTACTTGTGGTGGGGGTAGTTTGAGGAGAAAGGCAACTATGTTTGGGCTTGTTTGGGCCCAAATGCTTACATGTGGTTTGGATTTAAATTTCGCTAGCCCATTATTATATGCACACAACCAAAAAAAAATATGCAAATTTTATTGACATCCACTTTAGGGCATCTTCAATAGATATATATATATATGGAGTTGAGCATTTTGATATCTATGATATTATTTACATAGTATTAAACTATCATCTTCAATTAAGGATATTCATGGTCCGATTTTGTCAAAATTTTAAAAAATCAGGATTGGACCAATTTTTCGATTTTGTATAAATTTTTAGGATCAGGACGAGACTAATATATTATAGAACCGATTTTATTGATCCAGTTTCAACTATCCAATCTCTGATTCTATCCGTTCTAAGAATCCTTATCTTGAGTGTAATTAAATATCAAATCTATCCAAGAGCAGAAATCATACCAATAATCAAAGACTACAATAAATAGTTTAAAGCAAAGTATGAATCAAAAGCTCAGGTTTACAAACAGAACTTGAACCAAAAATCAAAGACTATGATTATTGCAGTATACTCTATAAACCTTTAGCTTGAAAGTAATTAATTTCACCCAGCATCATATTAGGCACATGAAAAACATAAGCAACATTAAATTGGTAAAAATTATCATTGTTCACACATAAGAGTATACTCCCTCCGTCTCCAACCAACCTAAGTGCACATTTTGATTTTTTTATGACATTTGACCATACTGTTGGGATTGGAGTCCTAAACTACAAGGAAGAAAAGGAGTCTAAGTCGGAGGAGTTGGTGAGATCAAGAAGGGAAATCTCGGAGGATCTTCTGTCGTGGAGAGCGGCCGCGCTGTGGTGAGGGCGACCGCGCTGGAGGTTCTTTCGTGGGTGCAATATCTTCTGTCGATGAGGGCGGCCGCGCAGGCCTTGAGGGCGGCCGCGCTGGGCCCGGATTTTCTGCAGCAGATTTTTATTTTGTTTTCTATTTTGATAAGATCTCTTCTTAAATTGATTTAGGGCTTCCTTGTACTGCTATATAAACATAGATACGACCTAGAACTTATTGTAGTTGGAGTAGCAACATATTAGAAGGTGTCTAATACATATTGGCTTGGCAATTGCCCCCGGACGTAGTTCATGTGTTGAATGAACCGGGTAAACAACTCTTGTGTTCTTGTGTTCTTGTGTGTGTGTTTCTTCCATTATTGTGCTTGTGGGTGTGTTGATTTCTTGTCTAGATTGCAACGGGGTATCACCAAATTCACAACAACTGGTATCAGAGCATTGGTTCGGAGGATTCAAAATCTTTTCATTAGTTGATTAATTTTGAATCGCGTTCTTGGGGATTTTGGTGAAGCAATCAGATGAAGAACTCAATCGAGAAATTCAACGGTGTGAATTTCACGTTCTGGAGGACAAGGATTGAAGATTACCTTTATTGTAAGGATCTTTATAAACCCTTGAAGGAGAAGCCCGAAGACATGTCACAAGGGGATTGGGAGACGTTGGATCGGAAGGCGTTAGGAGCAGTGAGGAGTGCCCTAACCGACGACGTTGCACGGAACGCTATGGAGGCCAAGACAACGGTGGAGTTGCTACAAACGGCTTATTTGTCGAGACATGTATGAGAAGCCATCTAATATCAATAAGGTGCATTTGATAAAGAGGTTTGCGAATGCGAAGATGTCGAGAGGGCAGACACGGCAAGTCATATCGGCAATTTCAAAGGTATGGTGGACCAATTGAAAAGTGTTGATATTACTTTCTCCGATGAAGTGCTAGCTTGTTTTCTACTAAAATTATTGCCTGATAGTTGGGAGGTTACTGTCACAATGATTAGTACGTCGAAAACATCATTGGTGTATACGGAGGTTAGAGATCTCATCCTTCAAGAGGAGTTGCGAAGGAAAGAGAAAAGGGGAGAATCTTCCGTAGATGGGGCTGCACTTAGGGTGGAGAAAAATAGGGGAAGGGGAGGACCTAAAAAGGGGAAAAAGGTCAAGTGCTACAATTGTGGCGAATTAGGTCATATCAGTTATGACTGTCCGGGTAAAGATGGTGGTGCTCACGTGGTGGATGATGGTGGAGATGTATTAATCCTAGGAGAGGAACAGTCGGGTGAAGATTGGGTGTTGGATTCTGGAGCTTCTTGTCATGCTAGTGGGGATGCAAAATCAATGGAGCGGTATAAAACTGGAGATTTTGGGGTTCTCTATCTTGGTGATGGTCAACCATTGAAGATCAAAGGTAAGGGGGATGTGATGATGAAGACATCTAACGGGGCTGTTTTACAACTACACAACGTGATGCATGTTCTGGATTTGAGGAGAAGAGTGATTTCTGTGGAACAACTTGACAGTGAAGGGTATGGTGTGTCTTTCATTGGTGGGTCTTGGGAAGTCACAAAAGGGGCTAAGGTGGTAGCTCATGGGGTTAAGGGAAAGATGTTGTACTCTACCTACAATGTCGACATTCGTTTCGGTGGGAGCAAGAGGCTAAAGAACCGGCCTATTGGTGTAAAAAGGAGAGACATCAAGAAACGGTATGTTAGGGGGGAGAAGGACACAAAGTTGATCAACATGGTGTGGATGTCCAAGTGCCCTAACAGAGAGCGTATTCAGACCGAAAGCAGACGATGCAAGAAACAAGGTGTGTCCAAGTTTCAAGGGGAAGCATTCCGAGGAAGGTGGGTCTGGAGGGAGAAGGCGAAGTTAGACTTGTGGGGAGAAATCAAGGTAGAAGCTGATTTGGGGAGGCAAGAATCATCTAACACGGAGAGGTTGAAAGGTCGCTTGGTTTCAACTCGCCTTAGTACTTGAGGAGAGGTTCGGTAATGTCAAGCCAATGTGGGGAGGGGGGAAATGTGTTCGAAGGTCTTTACTCCGTGGTGGGAGTTGATGGGTGTTTCTATGCTTATTTAGTTTAGTCTCCGGTGGGAGATTGTTGGGATTGGAGTCCTAAACTACAAGGAAGAAAAGGAGTCTAAGTCGGAGGAGTTGGTGAGATCAAGAAGGGAAATCTCGGAGGATCTTCTGTCGTGGAGAGCGGCCGCGCTGTGGTGAGGGCGACCGCGCTGGAGGTTCTTTCGTGGGTGCAATATCTTCTGTCGATGAGGGTGGCCGCGCAGGCCTTGAGGGCGGCCGCGCTGGGCCCGGATTTTCTGCAGCAGATTTTTATTTTGTTTCCTATTTTGATAAGATCTCTTCTTAAATTGATTTAGGGCTTCCTTGTACTGCTATATAAACATAGATACGACCTAGAACTTATTGTAGTTGGAGTAGCAACATATTAGAAGGTGTCTAATACATATTGGCTTGGCAATTGCCCCCGGACGTAGTTCATGTGTTGAATGAATCGGGTAAACAACTCTTGTGTTCTTCTGTGTGTGTTTCTTCCATTATTGTGCTTGTGGGTGTGTTGATTTCTTGCCTAGATTGCAACGGGGTATCACCAAATTCACAACACATACAACTACGAGAAATTGATATATTATAATTAAATTTTAAAAATTTTAATTGTTAGTGTTGTTAGTAATAAATCAATAACAACTTTTAAAATTTCATCAAAATGTTCTAATTTCTCGTTATTGTATGGTCAAATGTCATAAAAAAGTCAAACTGTGCACTTAGGTTGGGGACGGAGGGAGTATATTATAATATATAAATCATCAGTCCAGTACGGTTCATGTTTTGGTGGTGTTGGAACAAAGACATCAGAGGTTGGTTGTGTAACTTGCCCAAATTTAGGCACATCAGGCATAACCACAACAAAAATTGGTTGTACATCCAAGATTTCTTGTTGAGCATTGGGGCTTGTTTGATCCATTATTTCTGCAAAATTTGTTAGGCAGAGAGAGTGAGCAAATATGGTATGTGTGTGTGTGTGTGTGTGTGTGTGTGTGTGTGAGAGAGAGAGAGAGAGAAATTAGAGCAGGAAGAGGAAACACATATGAGATTTGAGGGATGATGGGATGGATGTGAGTCACATTTATATTCACCACTCCCTCTTTCCTTTTCAATTAAGGACTTTTACCTCACTAGAACCCTTGGCTGGCCGCGTGATGTGATTGAGTTATAAACAGCCATAAACCTTTGGAATTCACACGGATAACCATAAAAAATTGAGAGATTAAATTCAATCAAATTTCTAATTACCTTTTAGGATTACAACAGATCTTTAGACAAATCTCTTCCACAATTACCCCTTGAAATTATCAATTATTTTTCCATTAGGATCTTGGTATACAACTTTCCTTTTTATGAGAGATATTGAAAATCAAAAACATGTTAAATCAAAAAATGAATTAGATAGAAAAATGTAAGTCACATTTGGGTACACATCTGATTACAAGATGTCAATGAGAAATAATCTAATATGCACAGCCTCTAGAATGCATCCATCCATTTTTTAATGTGGATAAAGTATATAATTAGAGTAGCTTTCACTTTTCTAATTCCCAAAGATAGCCCTTTGTCCATTGATCGTTTCAAGTTTGATTTCAAACTATTATCTTGATGATCACTTGATCACATTGTACTGGCTTCATGCATATGGGTGAAGTAGATGTTTCTCTTGCTAATAAGACATCCAATGTGTGATATCTAGAAAGATTTACATCAAGTTATCATAAGACAACGTGAATAAGAAATACTCACAATCAAGTAATCAGTTATGTCAATTATGTGAGGCAAACAAGTCACCATACTGAGATAAATCGTGCAATGCATAGTTAATATACAGATGTGTCAATGGATGTGTGCACATTTGTGCTCACATTCTTAAATATCACACAAGCCAAGAAACTTACTTATAGAGGAAAATCTCATATGGTCTAAAGCATTTGTAAATATATCAGCCAATTGATTTCAGTCCTAACAGATTCTAGACACACAATTTTTTTCTCTACAAGATCCCTTATTAAATAATGTCTAATATCAACATGCTTGGTTTTGGAGTGTTGGACAGGGTTCTTTGATATGTCTAAAGCACTCTTGTTATCACAGAAGGCAGTAAGAATTTTGCTATTTAATCCATAATCTTTAAGCATTTTGGTTCATCCATAAAAGTTGTGTGCAACAACTTCCAACGGCAATATATTCAGCCTTTGCTGTTGAGAGGGATACGCAATTCTGCTTTCTACTATACCAAGAAACAAGGTTGTTTCCTAGATAGAAGCAGTCCCCTGTGGTGCTCTTTCTATCATCACTATTGACTGCCCAATCATTGTCACTATACCCTTCTAAGTTAGTGTTTGTCTCTTTGGAGTAATGTAACCCTAGGTTGATAGTCCCACTCACATATCTAATGATCCTTTTCAAGGCCTTGAGATGGATAACCTTTGGGTTTGCTTGGTACCTAACACAGAGACATACACTATACATTATGTGATGTCTACTTGCAGTGAGGTATAACAAACTGCCTATCATGCTTTTGTACACCGTCTGGTCCACACTCTGGCCATCAGTGTCATGACTGAGCCTTTGGGATGACCACATTGGTGTTTTGAGGTGATATGAGTGTTCAAGTGAGAACTTTTTCACAAGGTTCTTTGCATACTTTGATTGAGAGATGAACATACCCTCCTTGAACTGTTTGATCTGTAAGCCTAGGAACTAGTTCAAATCTCTTACCATACTTATCTCAAATGTGGAGGTTATGCTCTCCAGAAATGCAGTTAACATGATATCTGAATTAGATCCAAACACTATGTCATCCACATATATTTTTGCCACAATAATTTTCCTTTTTTCTCTTCTCACAAACAAGGTTTTATCTACCTCACCTCTCTTGAATCCTAGGTGAAGCAAATGATCAGTCAACCTACCATAACAAGCTCTAGGGACTTGTTTTAGACCATATATAGTCTTCTTCAGTTTATACACATGGTTTGGAAATTCATAATCCTCAAAACCCGTAGGTTGTTCTACATAGGCATCTTCATTCAATACCCCATTCAAAAAAGCACTCTTTACATCCATTTGATGAAATTTCAGCTTGAGGTAGCAGGCTATGGCCAACAAGAGTCTTATGGACTCAATTTTGGCAATATGTCAAAAGTTTTCTTAAAGTCAACCTCTTCAACTTGAGTATATCCCAGAGCCAAAAGTCTGGCTTTATTCAACCTCTTCAACTTGAGTATATCCCAGAGCCAAAAGTCTGGCTTTATTCCTAGTGATCACTCCCTTTTCATCAATTTTGTTTTTGAAAATCCATTTTGTACCTATGACATTTCCATGGGATGGTCTACGTACTAGGGTCCAGACATCATTTTTCTCAAACTGACTCAACTCCTCTTGCATGGCCAAAATCCAGTCCTCATCCTTTAAGGCCTCATTTATGTTTTTAGGCTCTATGTTTGAAACATAAAACAGTAACTTACCTTGGAGAAAGCAGATGAACAGCTACACAAGCTAGCTAGCTCCCTGTAATTTACCTTTCCATTTTGTCTGATCTTCAACTAATCATGCACATCTCCCACTACTTGTGAAGTGTGATGGTTTTTCTAGATTATGGATGAAATATCCCTTTATCTGTCCACACATCCATCCTGATCAGCTTCTGGGTTATCTTCTTTTTCAGAATCAGAGGAACTGTCCTCATATTCAAATGTGTGGGAGGATGTGGGGACATATATGGGTGCAGATGTGGATGTAGATATGTCTACATCCTTAGTCACATCCTTCTCTGCTTCAACATTTAATTTTGTCTGATTATCCTCCTTATTATTTGTTTGCACCATAGCTTCTGTGTATGTAACTTTCCAATCCAGCAATCAACCTGAAACATTATACTCAGCAGTTTTGAGGTTAACATCAAGTGAATCATCAAATACCACATTAGCTTATTAATAATAGTCTTTGTTTTTAGGTTAAACACCCTATAAGCTCTAGTTGAGTAACCCATGGATATTGATTTATCACTCTTGGAATCAAACTTGGACAATCATTCCCTATCATTAAGGATGTAACAGATACAGCCAAATATATGAAAATATTTTAGGGTGGGTTTCTTGCCAAAAAGGATTTGATAGGGTGTCATAGTGATCCCAAGTCTGAGGAACACCCTGTTACCAATGTGACAAGCAGTATTCAAGGCTTCTGCCCAAAACTTCTTTTAAAGGTTTTTAGAACTCAGCATAACCCTAGCCATTTTCTGTAGGGTTCTGTTTTTTTCCTTTCTGCAACTCCATTCTATTGAGGTGTTATAGGAGCAAAGAATTCATGAGTGATTCCATTGGAATTACAGAGGACAGTAAACATGGAGTTTTCATACTCAGTGCCATGGTCAGACATAAGCCTCACAGCCTTAATGTCATATAAATTTCTGACCCTTTTATACCAGTTTTGAATTCACTAATGGTCTCAGATTTCTCTCTTAAAAATATCACACGGGTGTACCTAGAGAAGTCATCAACACATACAAAAGTGTACTTTTTCCTACCAAAATTTTCTACCTCTATGGGACCTATCAAGTCAGTATGTATGAGTTCTAGAAACCTAGATGTGTGGCATTGTTGGACCTTCTTATGTGAAGACTTAGTTTGCTTTACCTTTTGCCAAGAACCACAGATTTTGTGTTCTTAAAATTTAATTTTGGAGGGTCCTTTACAACTTCAAACCTTTGGAGTTCCTCCAATTTTCTGCTGCTAGCATGCCCTAGTTTTTGGTGACACAAATTGACATCATTCACTTTAGTGCTTAGGCAAGACAAATTGTCACAAAATTTGTAACAATTATCAGCAGATCTAGGGCCTGTAAACATAAATTTGTTAGACTTATCAAACACCTCACATAAATGTTTATCAAACTTCACATGGCGATCATCATCACACAACTGACCGATACTGATCAGGTTTGCCTTGAGGCCTTCTACATAGTAGACAATGTGTAGTTTTGGGAGACCATTAACATCTAGAGTTCCCTTCCCGATGATTTTTCCTTGTGCACTACCACCCAAGTTCACCTTTCCCCCATTGATTGACTTATAGTCAGTTAAGGCATCCTGATTGCCAGTAATCTACATAGAGCACCCACTGTCAAAATACCAGGAACCAGTGACACTACTCTTGAGGGAAGAGTAGATTACATTGCAGGTAGCACTAGGTTTTATAACCCATTTCAACTTTCTTTTTATGGTACACCTGTTGATGTGTACTCAAATGTGTGTCAGGATGTGTGTGAGGACCCCGACCCGGAACCTACACGTGTCCCGAGCTGGAACGTCCTCAAACCAACCCAAATTGCCTAAACTTTTTAAAAACTTATATTTAACTTTCACATAAACACAACTATTTTATAATAATTCTACTCTTTCCCACATTTGAGGAAGAGTTGACCAACCTCGAAAGTAATAAACGATTTTTGTTACAAAAAGATGTCGAATATAAAATAGAACTTGAGTTTATGAATACAACCCTTTAAAGGAATTATACCAACATACACTTTCTACACCAACTTATACATAACCCGACAATTCCCAAAATACCACTTCTAAACTCCTTTCCGCCCTTACTTGGTCGGTCCACCTGTCTCGGAATCTAAAACATTAAAGGGAGAGGGGTGAGAATAAATCTCAGCAAGCTATTATGAATGCAGCAATATGCCATATAAGATGCAACACATAACAAGTTGCATATAACACATTGGAAAAGCTGTAAACACCTTACATTACCTTGGTTTACCTTTTCCCGTCTGAACATTAGTCGTACAACATTGGGTATAATAATACTCCAATCTTACAGTGAGCTGCTTAAGCAATACTCACATCTTATAAGACCCGTTTTTCAGGGAACCAAATAAGATAGTAGCAACTCTGTAAGGCTTTTGGCTCACTACAGATGCTATACCCCAACCTGTGGCCACAGGAGGGGACGGCCACATATATAACATAATCCGATCACATTAGGTCACACTTCCATAATTGATCGTATTATGTTATACCCCCAACATCAGCCGATTAACACATTATCAAGCACATAATAGTTACTTGAAACATAATCCACATAAAGGGATAACAATATAGCAACATGGTAAAATATACTCATGTCCAATCAATATCATAGTGCAACAGTTATTCAACACACTATGCATAATATAAACAATGTATATGAACTCAAGTAAGGCAAGGAAGTATCATCAATCCATCCTACAAGGTCATTATACAATAACACAAAGCCTCTACGAAGGTTCAAGCTTAATTTACTAAGTGGGAGTCACAATGTATAAGTGATCAACAATATTGCTAACTCATTCTGTTTCAGATTTAAAATGAAGTTACGCGTGCTTGGGCGACCGCCCATACCACTTGGGCGACCGCCCAAGTGGATTTCAAGATGACCCTAAGTTTCTGCCCTCTTGGGCGACCGCACAACTCCTCTTGGGCGACCGCCCAAGAGGCTTCCTAAGGCATACTAGTTTCTGGAAGCATGGGCGGCCGCTCATGCCCCCTTGGGCGACCGCCCAAGTCCCTCTTCAGCAAATTTCCCAGGTTTCAATCCTTTTCTACCTAGCTTCATTTCCTTTATTTTTCTCCATCATAAATTCAAGAACACCAAGAAAATCTCCTAACTTTACCAAGTTCATCTTAAATCGTGCAAACCCAAAATAAAGAAATTCTAAATTATTTATCATTATCCATTCCACCCATTTTATACCCTCTAGATCATCTTCCAAGAATCTTAATTTCAACCTAATCCATTCACCCATCATCTAACTCATATAAGGTCTCCAAGTCATGAAACAAACTTCATAAGAACAAGAATAACATTCAAGAGTTATGAACATTTAGGAGAAGGAAATCATAACAACTCACATACTAAACCATGTAACCCAAAAATGATTAAATCTTATATCATTTACCCTTTGAATCACTACCCATTTCACTATCACATTCCAAGTATAAACTTCCTAATTTAATTAAACCCATTTTCCTACCTTCTTGACCCACTTTCCTAACCAACAACAACATTCTATTTTATTACTAAATTTCTCAACATCCAAGAAAGTTTCCAAGCATCAACAACCATTTTATTAGCAAGAACAACCTTAATTAATTCATGAACATCACATAGAAGGGAGGGTCATAATAACTCACCTTAGAATAGGAGATGGATTTAGGACTTTCTTAGCTTGATGAACTCCTCTTGGTGTCCTGATTACAAAAGTACTCCCGGATTGAAAAATGATGAAGGATTGAACTTGCTAGGAGTCTTGGAAGGTGAGGTTTCAAATGGAGGTTCCATGGATTTAGAGAGAAAGTGAAGAAGAAGAAGGAGGAAGATGGAGTATAAAATGGTAAAGGGAGTATGGGGGGCCGGCTTTAAGGGGGAGAGTGAGGGAAAAAGGGGAGAAAGGTATGGTCCCCCTCACCAATGATTAAAGGCTTTCATCCTTTTACTTCTTTCCCCTACACAAACTAAAGCCTAACTACTCACATTTCATTTATTGTCAATTATTATACTTTCCCCATGGACTTTATTTAATTTCTCAATTATCTCATCCCAATATAAGAATTCCAAGATATAAAAATGAACACATAATATTAACACTAATATTAAAAGCACACAATATGATGTTAAATTAGTGCCTAGGGTTAGGGTCGTTACACTCACTCTCCCTTAAAGAAAATTCATCCCGAATTTGACTGTCACTTACCTACAAGTTCAACCCGCCTTGGTTACTTATGTATGTCTCAAACTCCAATTCCCAATTAATTTCTTCATTGCTATGATTCTTTTTCCAAGGTTTCTAATTTCATTAATAATACGATATTACAACTTAATGTTCCAAGAATACCATACAAATATCTCTAACCCGAATTTTCACGACCTCAATAAAAATATAACTAAAAGTATTACAACTTATGTCACCAAATACATTACGATATTACATTTAAAACTTTAAATACTCTATAAGCTGCCCCAAGCCAGTCTATGAGTCAAATCACCAACCTTTTCCAAAACTTCAAATGGATTAACAAATTTTTGCGCCAATCTACCTTAGGCCTTGCTTCTCTAACCTCGCCCCAACAAATTAGAGATTGATATTTTCTTCCCGAACAACGCCTCATACTGTTTTATCTCAATGTTAGAATGATAACTGTTATTATACGCACCCAACCACTGGAAATCATACGTCCTATCGACTACAAAAATCCATTGTACATGCCCGTAGCATATCCTCAGTAATAAGTAATGATTCCTCAAATTTTCACAAAGTTATACTCAATAGCAATTCCTACACTCCATAAGGATCTTCCCAATGAATGACTATCCAATCTATTTAATTCTATGGGGTTTATACAATCAAACCATCTCCTAACATATGTGAGGACTCTATCAATCAATATCTCATCAAACTATATATAATGAATAGAAAATACAATCAACTTCCTATAACAAAACAACATACTCCTTTTTTACTTTCAAGGTAACCCAATCACAAAATCCATCTTGATAATACCCTCAAGTTCAATCTAGAACTCCACATATTGTAATAAAGCTTCTAACGTCAAATTTCTATTTTCACATTTATGACCAAACCACCTTATGTCTTGACTCGCTTGAAACGCGTTATTTCCATTATCTCATCCTCAATTCTCATGATACAAACATTAAGTAACTGCCTATGACATAATAAATGTAAACATGTTAATAAGACCATGATTCCCATAAACGGAATACTAGTCGACTATATATCAGAATTCAATGCTCTAATTAAGCTCAGGTTCAGTGACAGATCAATATTCAAATCAAATGGTTGGCCGCCCACAATGGAGCTGGTCCAACTCCAACACAAAAACCGAGTCTACTGCGACCTCCACATTAATAACTCTACAATTTATCCAATCATTTCTCGGATCAAAACTTTAATACAATTAATCACTATAGGGGAACTAGGTTGCCTTTCTACTCGCTTCCGCACAAATTATATCTTTAGAATATCAAGTCTTTCTAAAAATTACAACATCTTTCAGAATTTCAAAGAATAGATAAAAAGAGATCCAATGAGACTCGAATGGTTTATTTATTTAAAATTGTCCCATACCAGTTTTAATTAACTAAACCACTCAAAATTTTTAAGAAATTTTTCAAAAGATTGATAAGTTAACAAAAATAACTCGAGTGATTCAATTATCTACAACCGTCCCATACCAGTGGTAGATAATTAAATTACTCACAGATTTTAATGTGCACAAAAACGGTTCACTGACCTTATTAAATCAATTATCCTCGAAGGGCACAATTGCTCATACCGAAGCTCAATATATAATCCAAAATTTTAGAGCACATTTAAATTAATCCTAACATAATATTCTTGTTTGACTTCTATTTATAGTGTGGCCACCACTCATAGTATTTCTACTTAGTTAAATTCTCTATAAGAAAACACAATCTCGCAATACTATTTCTATCTTCGATAAATAACACTAAAACATTTATTAAGATAATAAACTTGGTAAATCATCCTTAATTCAATAATTCCTCAGGTTTGAATATTCACTACTTTTATTTAATTTGGGCCACTCATACACTACCTTTGATATTGGTATTGTACTTAGCAACAACATATTGTAAACACCTAGTTCCCGATCAAATACCATGATTTCTTAATAAGAAGATACAACTGGAACGCACATAGATCAATCATCCCCAAATTTCAATTAACATTAACGGTATAATCTAACTCACCTCCCAATAACCATTAACAACTAAAAATCCGTATAACGTCAATATCTTCCGAGCATCACACCAATTCCTCATATGAGTCACGCAACTAAGTCAACATATACGGTGTACTCATCCTAAAGTATCCTGCCTTCCAATAAGATTTATCCTCATTTTATTTTTCTCAACTAATGATAATCGTCTCTCAAAACAAGCCATATACATATTTTACCAATTCCTGAAGTTGATCCTATAAGTCACCAATAACTACATCTATTATACATCTTCACATTTACCCCATTTATATCTCCATAACTAATACACAATCCACAAATCAAAACGGTCATACTAAATATAAATGTTGTCTTAAGTATATCCTTTAAGCAAATATTCACTGAAATTGTAACACTCCGAAAAATTCAACTAATAACCATTGAGTATCCTATTAGTTTCTAAAATCAGTCATACAATTTATCAACAAGTTATAACGAATACTTATTCTTCACAGTTACTAATTTGAGATCTCTCTAAACTATAGATAACCACCAAGTATCATCTTTTCTAAAATTGTACTAATTTATCCCTACGGAGATTTGCTAAGCTAATTATCTTCTTTATCAAATAATTTCACAAGTTGAATCATTAATTCATCATCCCAATTAGAGTCTTCTATCTAGGGATTCGAATACCAAAATAGTACTTTATATCAACTCAAAGCCTCAATATCCTGGCATGATACCTGATGGAAACCCGAAACTCACATAGGAAGCACCACTTAGTCAACTTATAGGGTGATATTACCTACAAGAATATCTGATTTTCTATTCGATTTAGTAGCAAAAATACAATCAATCTCTTCTTAGAGAATATACTTATAACACATAAGGCAAATATAGGTCAGTTCTATAAGGATTCGTACTTGCGATATCTTATAAACCATATAATCCCGCTTAGACTATTATTTTCAATACTAGTCTCATATATCTAGTCTCTACCACGAGACACCAATGTATAAATATTCACACAAGCTATACAACCATAAACCACTCTTAATTAGGCCATAGACCAACTCTAAACTAAGAGTTCACCAATTCATTTACCACCGGTACATGAGATAATTCAATTGTCTTTTACTCAAATATAACACATAATCCAAATGACCTTCACATTCCTTAGGCCCTACTTTTGATATTTACGCATATATGACATAATAGAAATTAATGACTTATCCGCCTCAACCACACACGGAGGCAAATCAAACATAGATAAGGAGACTTGCTTCTTGCGACAGTTCTCCCCAAATACAACAACTACTCAGTCAATTTAGGTCAATATAACAATAATTCACGGATTGGTATATCTACCATATCTACCGGCAATCCATGCCCACTTAATCACAACTACTATGATAATCAAGGATGATTCGAGGTACTCTCCCATCAGGGTAGAACCCCCAGTACATAAGGCAACTCTCGGGCCATTTATGCAAATAAAGATGAAATGTAATGCCACATGAGAACGAATGAACGGGGATTTATAAAAGTATGACCCCTAACTCCGGAGACAGGTAATATACCTCAAATGTTTGTGGAGGAATCTATCTCTCCATAACTCACCTTTCCTTGATTCCTTGGTTGGTCAATATCATTTTCTGTCTTTGAACAAATTCCTGCATTAAACTCTCGACGTAAGTTATCGCACACTCTCACTCAGCTAAACTCTACCCGAGAACTCTAACCGAGCTCTGATACCAACTGTGAGGACCCCGACCCGGAACCTACACGTGTCCCGAGCTGGAAGTCCTCAAACCAACCCAAATTGCCTAAACTTTTTAAAAACTTATATTTAACTTTCACATAAACACAACTATTTTATAATAATTCTACTCTTTCCCACATTTGAGGAAGAGTTGACCAACCTCGAAAGTAATAAACGATTTTTGTTACAAAAAGATGTCAAATATAAAATAGAACTTGAGTTTATGAATACAACCCTTTAAAGGAATTATACCAACATACACTTTCTACACCAACTTATACATAACCCGACAATTCCCAAAATACCACTTCTAAACTCCTTTCCGCCCTTACTTGGTCGGTCCACCTGTCTCGGAATCTAAAACATTAAAGGGAGAGGGGTGAGAATAAATCTCAGCAAGCTATTATGAATGCAGCAATATGCCATATAAGATGCAACACATAACAAGTTGCATATAACACATTGGAAAAGCTGTAAACACCTTACATTACCTTGGTTTACCTTTTCCCGTCTGAACATTAGTCGTACAACATTGGGTATAATAATACTCCAATCTTACAGTGAGCTGCTTAAGCAATACTCACATCTTATAAGATCCGTTTTTCAGGGAACCAAATAAGATAGTAGCAACTCTGTAAGGCTTTTGGCTCACTACAGATGCTATACCCCAACCTGTGGCCACAGGAGGGGACGGCCACATATATAACATAATCCGATCACATTAGGTCACACTTCCATAATTGATCGTATTATGTTATACCCCCAACATCAGCTGATTAACACATTATCAAGCACATAATAGTTACTTGAAACATAATCCACATAAAGGGATAACAATATAGCAACATGGTAAAATATACTCATGTCCAATCAATATCATAGTGCAACAGTTATTCAACACACTATGCATAATATAAACAATGTATATGAACTCAAGTAAGGCAAGGGAGTATCATCAATCCATCCTACAAGGTCATTATACAATAACACAAAGCCTCTACGAAGGTTCAAGCTTAATTTACTAAGTGGGAGTCACAATGTATAAGTGATCAACAATATTGCTAACTCATTCTGTTTCAGATTTAAAATGAAGTTCTGCAGGCTTGGGCGACCGCCCAAGTGGATTTCAAGATGACCCTAAGTTTCTGCCCTCTTGGGCGACCGCACAACTCCTCTTGGGCGACCGCCCAAGAGGCTTCCTAAGGCATACTAGTTTCTGGAAGCATGGGCGGCCGCTCATGCCCCCTTGGGCGACCGCCCAAGTCCCTCTTCAGCAAATTTCCCAGGTTTCAATCCTTTTCTACCTAGCTTCATTTCCTTTATTTTTCTCCATCATAAATTCAAGAACACCAAGAAAATCTCCTAACTTTACCAAGTTCATCTTAAATCGTGCAAACCCAAAATAAAAAAATTCTAAATTATTTATCATTACCCATTCCACCCATTTTATACCCTCTAGATCATCTTCCAAGAATCTTAATTTCAACCTAATCCATTCACCCATCATCTAACTCATATAAGGTCTCCAAGTCATGAAACAAACTTCATAAGAACAAGAATAAAATTCAAGAGTTATGAACATTTAGGAGAAGGAAATCATAACAACTCACATACTAAACCATGTAACCCAAAAATGATTAAATCTTATATCATTTACCCTTTGAATCACTACCCATTTCACTATCACATTCCAAGTATAAACTTCCTAATTTAATTAAACCCATTTGCCTACCTTCTTGACCCACTTTCCTAACCAACAACAACATTCTATTTTATTACTAAATTTCTCAACATCCAAGAAAGTTTCCAAGCATCAACAACCATTTTATTAGCAAGAACAACCTTAATTAATTCATGAACATCACATAGAAGGGAGGGTCATAATAACTCACCTTAGAATAGGAGATGGATTTAGGACTTTCTTAGCTTGATGAACTCCTCTTGGTGTCCTGATTACAAAAGTACTCCCGGATTGAAAAATGATGAAGGATTGAACTTGCTAGGAGTCTTGGAAGGTGAGGTTTCAAATGGAGGTTCCATGGATTTAGAGAGAAAGTGAAGAAGAAGAAGGAGGAAGATGGAGTATAAAATGGTAAAGGGAGTATGGGGGGGCCGGCTTTAAGGGGGAGAGTGAGGGAAAAAGGGGAGAAAGGTATGGTCCCCCTCACCAATGATTAAAGGCTTTCATCCTTTTACTTCTTTCCCCTACACAAACTAAAGCCTAACTACTCACATTTCATTTATTGTCAATTATTATACTTTCCCCATGGACTTTATTTAATTTCTCAATTATCTCATCCCAATATAAGAATTCCAAGATATAAAAATGAACACATAATATTAACACTAATATTAAAAGCACACAATATGATGTTAAATTAGTGCCTAGGGTTAGGGTCGTTACAATGTGTACACATCCTGTCATACATTTGAGATTGGTTTACACAGTCAGCCTCTTTATCAACTTTTAACTTGTAACAAAAGGGACGAATGTGTCCAGGAGCAAAGCAGCAGTGGCATGCCTTCTCCTTGGTTTTTTAGTACTCAAAATGGGTTTTACTTCAGATTTTGAAACCTCACTTCCCTCTTTTACAAATTTGATTTTTTCAAACCCAATACCAGCTTTTCCAGTTTTATCAAGAGCTAAAGCTTTATCAAGTTTCATTTTCCCAGTATTTAACTTAGTTAATATACCTTTAGCTTTTTCAAAATCAGTTTTGACTTTTTCAAGTTTAGCCTCTTTCTTGATTACCAGAACTTCAAGCTTAGCAATATAATCTTTTTTATCATCATTTTATTTTGAAAGTCTTGCATTCTCAGTTTCACAAGCAGATAGCTTATCAGAAATAATTTTATTTACCTTGGCCATTAACTCAATTTTATCCATTCTTTTGATCCAATCAGTATGTAGCTCTCTATAAATCTCAAAATGTTCTTAATAGGGGATATCCCTGCCTTCATCATCTGAATCTCCTTTTATAAAGAAACAGTTGAGAGTCAGAGTAGGTGTGTCTTCAGTTGTGTCCATGGATGTGTCCACAACTGAGTCCACATCCAGTTTTTTCCTCAGAATCACTTTCTTCTATTCCTTCAAAGTGAGCATTAAAACAAGAATAACAGTCAACCACAGATATGTTAGCTACTTCCTATTCATCCTCACTATCACTTAGGGAAGCAGTCAAGCTCATCCCCTTTTTCTTGAGTGTGTTAGCACACTCATTTGCATAGTGACCAAAGCCACGACAGGCTCTACATTTCACAGATTCAGAGGATTTCTTATTCTCTAGGTTAGGTCTCTTGAACCCACCCTCAGTGTTGACTTTAGGTTTTTTAACACTTATAGCAGGTCTGTTGGGAAACTTGCTCATCCTCTTATTTTTCAGAATTGAACTGTGAACAGAATAAAAGTGACAAGCTAGGCCCAGCGAGTAAAGCCCAATCATTTATCTATTATTGCCACCACGTTCTTAGTGGGCTAGGCCCAACGCCCATCAACACGATCAGTCGACCTAAGCTCATTGTCCGACCTACGAGGTCCCGACCTACGAGGTCCCGACCTAGCTTGGTCCGACCTAACGATCCAGATGTTATTCGGGTACGGTTCAGCCCTATCCATCAGTCAGGTCGACCTCGATCTACATCGTTACGTCGACCTACAGAGTCCTGGCGTACTTACAATTCTTTACGTAGCAAGACTCTCTACAAATCAGGAGTTATTTATGGATAAGATCTCTACCACGTATATATTCCATAAATTAGGGGATTTCATGCAATCCTACTACAAATACAACTCTCATCAACAACTATAAATACGAGGCAACATCAACCGTTCCAAGGTAATTGCTCTTTGTTATTTTGAATACACCTTGTTCATTATAATATTTGAGCTCTCATACACCGTACTTACTCTCACGCCTGAGGGTCTTCGCTGGAGACCATTCCGACTAGTCGTGGGTTCTGTGTTTCAGGTCAAGGAGCCAAGTGATTAGTCTTGCTGATTGGACGGAGATTGATAAGCACGATTCTTGCAGCATCAGTTTGGTTCCATTGCCGGGAATCGTGCGTACTTGACCTCGCAATTTCTCACAGCCCATAATCATGGTGACTTCTGACGGTCACATTTCTAAGGCCTCCGACGAACACAATGAGGGAAATATTGGTGCCAATGCGAATGCTGGAAATCGCAATGCTAACATGCCGCCTCCTCCTCCTCCTCCTCTGCTTCGTCCTCACGCAAGGGCGACACGTTCTAATAGTATTGTTGACGGAAGAGGCTTGCCTTATAATAGGAGGGAGAAAAGACCCATGGCCGACCAAGGAGTACAACCTCCTCCAAAGCGTCCTTAAGCAGGGCAAATGGCCACAGGCGACAGACCAGGTCCCTCAACCAATCCCCTCAGCAGAAAGGAGATGCTGGTGGAGAGAGCTAGAATTCTCGCAGAGTTATTGGCTATGGAGGAAGAGCCCGAACAAGAAGAAAGGAGGTCGGAGAGAGCAGCTCCCTCCCAGGTTTCTAACAGGCAGCCCGACGGAAGTGCTAGGCAAAGTGGAAGTGCCAGGCAAAATGGCGAACGACAGATTGTGCCTCATATTCGTACCCACATTCCAGTTCCACCTGACGACTTGAGAAGTCATCTCAATACAAACAGAGAGCAGGAGGAGGAGTCGAAACTAAGGCGACAAAGGGAACTGAGAGACATAGGCCTAGATCGCCTGCCAGAACTGAGAGGTCGCAGTCTCACAGAGATAGGAATGGGCGCAGGTCGCCAATCAGAGAAGAAAGGCGCAGGTCGCCAGTCAGACAGGAGAGGCACATGTCGCCATTTAACTCTGTAAGGTCGCCCTCTCACAGGGACAGAAGGAGCAGAGAGATAACTCCCCCTAAGAGTGACAGGCATAGAGCCAACTCGAGGAGGGAACCTCACCGTGAGGAAAGACAAAGATCTAACGACGTCTTCCATGCTAGGGACAACAGGCCAGATGCTAGGGAATGGCTACAGTGGAAGAAAAAGTTTGAACAGTGGGAAGTCGACAAGAAAGAGGATGCTGGAAAGGGCGAACGAAGTGACTTTTCTCTTTGACCCTTGTCCAAGGAGTTGCTCGACCGTTAACCTCCTCAAGGCTTCAGGTTGCCCATCCTAGAAAAATATTTGGGTTCAACTAATGCCAAGAGTCATATACAACATTTGGAGGCCACTATGTGTTTTGTCTCCAACGAGGACGACATGATGTGTAAGGCACTTACTAGCACTCTTACCGGGGCAGCTCTTACCTGGTTTAATGGCTTAGCACCAGGTTGCATTTCGACATGGTATTATATGAGAAAGAAATTTTTAGATCGCTTCCTAACAGCTGGAGCTCGGAAGATGACAGTCACCGACTTGAATAACTTGGTACAGGGAAAGAATGAAAGCTCGATGAGCTATTATACCAAATTCAAGGAGATGGTCGACCAGATTGAGGAAGACCTGACGGATAGGGAGGTAATCAATTGTTTCAGAAATGGGATAGCCTCTGCAGATTTGGACTACGAGCTGACAGTCCGGACCGTGTTACCCGACAAGAACTGTTCGAGAAGGCCTACAACATAGCATTGGCTGAAAAAAGAAAGGAGAAGAAGAGTGGAAAAGGCCCCAAGTCTGAGGTCGTTGATTCTGACAAGAAAGACCCAGCCAAGAACGGTGGGAATAACAAGAATGGTAAGAACAGAAATAGGGCGATTGAGAAAGTGCCTGAAGCTTTCACCCCTCTGACAGTGAGTCGTACTGAGATCCTCAACACCGTCGAGCTAGGCCCACCTGCCCCTATGAATCCAACAAACAAGTTCAGAAGGGATAATAGCAAGTACTACGACTATCACAAAGATACAGGCCACACTACGGAAGATTGTATGAGCTTGAAACGCATCATTCAAAATTGGGTCGACAGTGGGAGACTCGACATGTATGTAAAGAGACCTCAGCCTGGTGGTGGTGAGTGAGCTGTTGGCGGACAGCAAGAGCCGAGACAGCCTAGATTGAATTTGGGCGTTATTACTGAGCAAGCTAGCAACACCACCCTGAAACATAAGATATTTCAGCTTAACAAGGCTCCCCACGTGCCACCTAGAAGCTACATTAGAGACGAGATGATCAGTTTCTATCCAGACGAGCTGGGGACTAATGCAGCGGCTAGAGAGCAAGTTCTCATTATCCCAGGATTAATTGATGGGTGTACGACGAGTAGACTCTTGATAGACATGAGGGCCTACAAGGATATTCTGTTTTACAAGACGTTCAAGGAGATGGGACTCTCAAAGGAGCAGCTCGAACATTATGATGGTAGACTGGAAGGCTTTACCAACCACAGGGTCGATGCTAAAGGATAGATCGAGTTGGACGTCGATGTAGGCCAACATCCTTAAAGTGTCGTCTCCAAGGTAAAATTTATTGTCATTGATGTGAATAGTGATTATGCTGCTATTTTGGGTATACCTGGCCAGGTCGCACTTGGAATGGTGACCTCAATCCCCCATCAACGAGTTAAGTTCCCCACGTTAGCTCGAGTCGGCTGTGTACGAAGTACAGCTCGAGAATATCTTGACCATGTCCTTCGAATGAGGAAGAAGAGGGAACTGGAAATTGAAACTGCCGAGGGGTACTTTAAGATGTCAAAATCAGTCACCACAACTTCTCGACTATCTACGGTCACCTGCGTGGAAGAGGCGACTTATCACTCACATGACGAGGTCATGACTGAGTCGACATGTACCTCCGAATTCACCATGGTCGATTCAGATGCAGTTATGGTCGACCAAGTTTTCATAGGCGAGCTATGCCTACAGATCGACAATAACTCGGGGGCCACCACCAGTGAGATCGCAGCTGAGCTAGATGACATGATTGTTGAAGAAGCTCCACACTTGGGGGCCGAAGAAAGACCAAGGGTTCGAGAGATCATTATCAAGACCCTACAATTTAGAGATGGCCCGGAGCTAGAAGCTGTGGACGAGATGGAAGCAGTGATAACAAATCCTTCCTATTCCGAGCTAAAAGTTCAGATCGGTAAGTAGTTGTCAGCTGAGGAAACAGTAGAGATTGTCGAGCTACTGAAGGAGAGCACTGATGTCTTTGCTTGGCGAGTAGAGGACATGAAAGGGATAAAGGAAGAGGTCGTTGTTCACAGGTTGGAAGTCAACCCGACCATGAAGTACAAAGCACAGAAACTGAGAAGCTTCGCTCATGATAAAGAGGAGGCAATAAAACTTGAGGTACAAAAACTTTTGAGTGCAGGTATCATCAAGGAAGCTACTCATACCACCTGGCTGGCAAATGTGGTCATGGTGAAGAAGTCTAATGGCAAGTGGAGGATGTGTGTCGACTTCACCAACTTAAATTTGGCCTGCCCCAAGGATAGCTACCCTCTACCATTGATTGACAAGCTAGTAGACTCTATAGCTTGGCACACCACTCTGAGTTTCCTCGATGCCTATTCAGGTTATCATCAGATCAAGATGCACGAGGATGATGTTGTGAAGACGGCATTTCAAGCTGCTGGGGTATTTACTGCTACAACATGATGTCGTTCGGGTTGAAGAATGCAGGAGCGACCTACCAGAGGATGGTGAACAAGGTCTTTGCTTCACAAATTGGCCAAAACATGGAGGCCTACGTCAACGATATGATCATCAAAACAAAGGTCGAACGTCACGTGGTTGACCTAAAGGAAACGTTCGCCAATTTATGAGCAAACGACATGAAGCTTAACCCGAGCAAATGTGTATTTGGAGTAGCAGCTGGCAAATTCCTTGGGTTTATGGTGTCATAGCAAGGCATTGAGGCAAATCCTGAGAAGATCAAGGCTTTGGTCGACATGCAAGAGCCCACAAGTATCAAGGAGATGCAGCGACTTAATAGTAGGGTGGTAGCCATAGGTCGCTTTATAGCCAAGTCGGCAGAAAGATCTCTCCCCTTCTTCAAATCATTGAGGGGGACGAAAATTTTTGAGTGGACGGCCGAATGTCATTCGTCGTTCCAACAGCTTAAGGAATATCTCGCTACTCCACCTTTATTGAGTAGCCCGGTTGTTGGGGAAACTTTGTTCGTGTATTTATCTGTGGGCGACCAATCCGTGGCTGCTGTTCTAGTTCGCGAGGAAGAAGGGCTTCAGAAGCCCGTATATTATGTTAGCAAGGCTTTATCCGACGTTGAGGGTAGATACTATAATGCGAAGAAGGTTGCATATGCCTTGGTCGTAGCCTCCAAAAAGCTACGAGCTTATTTTCTAGCTCACCCCATTGTCATACTCACTAATGCACCCTTGAAAAGATCCTACACAGCCGGAAAGTTCAGGTCACTTACTCAATTGGTCAATTGCTCTTACAGAATTTGACATCGAGTATCGGCCTTGAAAGGCATTGAAGGCTTAGGCCTTGGCAGACTTCTTGGTCGAGCTGACGTTCACCAAGGAAGATAGCGAGGTACGAGTTCAGAAGGAGAAAGCAAAAGGAAAGGAAGCAGAGGCCCAGTCCGTCACTATCCTACCCGACGATTGCTGGAAAGTGTAGTCCGATGGTTCGGTAACAAGGAGTGTTAGCGGAGCTGGAATTGTACTGATCGAGCCAGAGTCAGGAACAGTCTACGAGAAAACATTGAGATTCAAGTTCAAAGCTTCTAACAATCAGGAAGAATACGAAGCTTTGGTCGCAGCCATCGAGTACGCCAAATGTTTTGGGGCGACCAAGATTATGGCATATTGTGATTCCCAGCTGATAGTCAACCAGGTCAGAGGAGAGTACAAGGTGCTGAACCTCACTTTGATCTAATACTGCGACCTGGTGAAGGAATTGATAAAGGACTTGGAGTTCTGGGAAATTCAGAGGATTGGTCGAGAGGACAATAAATTGGCCGACCTACTCTCAAAGCTAGCTACTTCAGATGAACCGCATGAGGAACCTATCTCCTACCTTGAACATCCAGCATACGAAAGGGTTCGAATTCAGTGCGTGGAAGATACCTTGAGAAATTGGGTTTACGACAAGTGTTGGATCGAGGAAATGAGAGCATACTTGGAGACGGGCAAGCTCCCTAAGGACGAGAAAGCAGCTCGAACCATCAAGAAGAAGGCTCCGAGATACGTTATTCAAGGAGACATGCTATTCAGGTGGTCATACACTACGCCATTGTTAAGATACATTCACCCCCAAGAAATCACTCAATTAATGCACGAGGTGCATAGTGGGGTTTGTGGTGGACACCCGGGGGCCAGAACTTTGGCTGACAAGTTGATCACTTTGGGTTATTACTGGCCACACATGAGAGCTGACGCTCACGACTTCGTTCAGCAATGCGACCAGTGTCAGAGATTTGCCAACCTACCTCATTTGCCTACGACTGAACAAACTCCGGTGATCGCTACTTGGCCATTTGATATGTGGGGCGTCGATTTGATTGGACCCTTCCCACCCGCCCGGGGAAACTGCAAGTATGTGATCGTGGATATTGATTATTTCATGAAGTGGGTCGAAGCAAAGCCACTAGCTAGAATTACAGAGGAAAACGCCATCAACTTCATTCATGACTTCATTTGGTGCCGTTTTGGGATACCTCGAGCTATTGTGTCGGACAACGGGCTACAATTCTCACGGGCCTTCGAAGAAGAAATGAATCGAGTAGGGGTCAAGCATTGGCAATCATATGTCGCCTATCCTCAAGGTAATGGGCAAGCTGAAGCTGCGAATAAGCTCGTCCTATCTGCACTTAAGACGGGTTTGGTTGGTCGACGTAGCAACCGGTTGGGACGAACTCCCCGCTCTTTGGACAGTTCGCACAACCATTCGGGGGCCTACGGGGGAAACCCCATTCGCTCTTACATATGGATCAGAGGCCATGGCACCGGCCGAGTTGCGATTTCCTACTGCCAGAGTAGTTTTCTTCGACCAAGAGCAGAACGACACCAACAGATTGATCGACTTTTAACTTGTAACAGAAGGGATAAATGTGTTTAGGAGCAAAGTAGTAGTGGCAGATGTAGTGCCTTCTCCTTGGTTTTTTAGCACTCAAAATGGGCTTCACTTCAAATTTTGAAACCTCACTTCCCTCTTTTACAAATTTGGTTTTTTCAAATCCAATACTAGTTTTTCCAGTTTTACCAAGAGCTAAAGCTTCATCAAGTTTCATTTTCCCAGTATTTAACTTGGTTAATATACTTTCAGCTTTTTCAAAATCAGTTTTAAACTTTTCAATTTCAACCTCTTTCTTGTTTATCAGAACTTCTAGTTTAGCAATAGAATCTTTTTTATCATCATTTTATTTTGAAAGTCTTGCATTCTCAGTTTCACAAGCAGATAGCTTATCAGAAAGAATTTTATTTACCTTGGTCATTACCTCAATTTTGTCCATTCTTTTTATCCAATCAGTGTGTAGCTCTCTGTAAGTCTCAAAGAGTTCTTAATAGGGGATATCCAGGCCTTCATCATCTGAATCTCCTTTTATAGAGAAACAGTTTAGAGTCAGAGTAGGTGTGTCTTCGGATGTGTCCATGGATGTGTCCACATCTGAGTCCATATCTTGATTTTCCACAGAATCTCTTTCTTCTATTCCTGCAAAGTGAACATTAAAATAAGAACAACAGTCAACCACATATATGTTATATACTTCCTCTTCATCCTCACTATCAATTAGGGAAGCAGTCAAGCTCATCCCTTTCTTCTTGAGTGTGTTTGCACACTCATGTTCATAGTGACCAAAGCCACGACTATCCCTACATTTCACAAATTTAGAGGACTTCTTATTCTCTAGGTTGGACCTTTTGAACCCACCCTAAGTGTTGACCTTAGGTTTCTCAACACTTGGAGCAGGTCTGTTGAGAAACTACTCATCCTCTTATTTTTCAGAATTGGACTGAATTTCTTAGATATAAGGGCCAAATCATCATTTTCAAGACTTGATTTGTCAATCTCTGAGGAGAGATCATCCAATTCCTTTGGAATTGCTGCAGAGCTTTAAAGAGCAAAGCTTATGGCCTTATTCTTTTTTTTTTAGCTTCAAGATTAAGCTCAAAGACAGTTAAAATACCAATAATTTTGTCTAGCCCATACAGTGTTTGTATTACTAGTTTCCTCTATTACATCCACTTTAATGTTGAACCTTTCAGGTATGGTTCTCAAGATTTTGCTTACCAATCTGGCATTTGAAATAGACTCACCAATATTGGTGCATTCATTTGATATCTCATGGATTTTAGCAGCATAAGAGTTAGTATCTCAAATTTGTCTATTAAGATTCTAAGTCTAGTAGATTTTACACTTGGAATACCCTCACATTGCATCTGCAAGATATCCCAAGAAGCTTTAGCAATGCTTTCATTATTGATAAGTTTGTACATGTTTTCAGAAACATGGCTGAAAATAGCATCTATGGCTTTTGAATTATAATTTGAAGAGGTGATTTCATCAATAGTCCAATTGGCCTCGGGTTTTCTTTCAAATATTGAATCACCAACACCTGATGCAGGCTTTTTCTCCACAGTGGGAGGTTGCCAAGCAACAATTATAAACATCCACGCTCTTTTATCAATTGATTTGATGTAGTTACGCATTTTAGACTTTCAAAAAGAATAATTGGTACCATCCAATACTGAAAGTTTGTTTTGATGATTTTGACATTCCATTATAACTACACTTTCTGGATCAACACTCAGTAATGTCGAGAGTTGGCTCTGATACCAACTGAAAGTATAGTGTAGCTAGGAAATCAGATTTCAACAGAACAGACTACAAACGTGTGTACAGATATGAGTCACAACTGTTCACACATCTAAAAATATGCAGCGGAATAAAAATAATAATACAAAGGTTTAAACGTTTACTAGTTCTGACCCAACAAACAAGATTTTAAGTTTAAAAAGGTTTTCACTATTAAAGATCTGAATTACAGACTTAAACAATGATAAGTGAAACAAAAAGATAAAAATACTAAAGCAAGTTATAACCAACTTTCAAAAATGAACAATATTCCTTTGTCAAGGGAATCCTATTATAAACAGAAAAAGAATAAAGAACTTGAATGAAATTTAGATGTGAGTTAAGATGTAAGACACAACTGCACTCACAACCTAAAAAGCTATCTCGAATCCGTGAATAATAAAGAGTTTTATCTTCCAAATAATTCTTGATGCGTACGTTCTCTTTGTGTCGTGAGTATTGTATCTATAGGCACCTTTAAAAATACCTTCAATCAATCAATATCTTCCTACTTTCTAGCAATCCAAATCGTATAATGAAACATAAGATTGACACTAACAAAGAAATAAATTTGTTAGTAACATATAAGTTATAATCTAAATAAATCACAATATATTTACATAAATAAAAGATATATACAAATATTAACAATATCATTTTATAAATATGAATCTAAATCTTTGATAGGAAAGTAAAAAATTCACTTATCAAATTTATCAATTTGTTTCAAATTAGGGAAGTCAATATTCCCTAAAAAATCTCACTCTCTCAAATTTGTATACCTTGCATTTAACCCTTGGAGATACTTAATCTTTGCATAGAAATCAAAATTCGATTTTGATATATGCCAATGCCATTAAAATTGGCCTTAAAACTAATGATAAAAAGTAAACAGAGCAAGCACGGGTACTCCTCACTCCTCCATTCTCTTATCGCGCTTCAATGGTGGAGTGTTCGATTCATCCATGCGTTCTTGCTTTTTCTTTGTGGGATCCAGATCAAAATTACAAGATCAAAATTACAAATTGTAGGTCTCACTCAATATGAAATCCATCTCGATTATCGAACACTAAAATAAAGAAATGTGGCTAAATTCGTTCCGCTCGCGGAAGCAAAAGCAGCAACTCCGATGAGTGGTGCCAAATTATGGTAAACGCCTTTTTTGTTAAGAAATTATTTTGGGTCATTTACCAAAAACTAATTTCGAAATATGGATATTATAAAAAAAAAAACACAAGTTGGATATTACCGCGCTTCAATGGTGGAGTATTTTTTTAATTTTTTTAATTTTTTTTTATTTATCTGTCAAATAACTGATAAATGCATTTATCAATTTCAGTTATACATTTATTAGTTGTTTCATAAAAAATTCAAGTACAAACTAATCTTTAAAAAACTGATAAAGGAATTTATCAGTTGTTTGATCATTTAGCATCAGTTATAAACAACTGATAAATGCATTTATCAATTATATTAACTGTGAAAAAGCAAAAAAAATAATGAATTTACTTTTGCAAATAGTATATTTTATAATATATAATATCTTAGCCAAAATCTTAAAAAAAAAAAAAAAACTCGTTTTACATTTTGCTTAGAAAAAACGTGTTTTAATTCCCCTGCTTCTAGTATTAGAGTAACAAAGTGCTAGTTAAAGAGTGTCAGTGCATGTATTATTAAGTGTCAGTGTAAAAAAGTGTCAGCGTTAGTGTAACAAAGTGCCAGTGTAAAGAGTGTCAGTGCATGTATTATTAAGTGTCAGTGTTAGCGTAAAAAAGTGTCAGTGTTAGTGTAACAAAGTATCAGTGTAAAGAGTGCATGTATTATTAAGTGTCAGTGTTAGTGTAAAAAAGTGTCAATGTTAGTGTTAGTGTTAGTGTAACAAAGTGTCAGTGTAAAGAGTGCCATTGCATGTATTATTAAGTAACGGTGTAAAAAATTATCAGTGTTAGCGTTAAAAAGTGCCAGTGTTAGTGTAAACAATTGACAGTGTGAAGAGTGCCAGTGAATATATTATTAAGTGCCAGTATAAAGGAGTGCTAGGGTAAAAAAATGCCAGTGATAGTATGAAAAGTGTCAATTTGAAGAGTGTCGGTGCATGTGTTATTAAGTGCCAGTGTAAAAATGATTTTTTCTTAAGTTTAGAAAAAAAACGCGTTTTTTATAAGATCAACTCAATATCTTTAAATAAATTAAATTACGTAGGAGCATTTTTTTTTTTCAGAAAACAGACATTTAATTAGAGAGATTTTTTTTAAAAAAATGACAAGTAATTAAATACTCCCTCCGTCCCAAAATGTTTGTCCCATTTGACTTTTTTGTTGAACTTTGACCACAAATTTATGAGAGATTAATCATGTTCATGAAATTCTAAAAGTTGTTGTTGATAATATTATTAATGGTGAATCAATAGAAATTTTTAGAATTTCATGAACATAATTAAATTGTCATATATTTGTATATATTTGTGATCAAAGTTCAACAAAAAAGTCAAATGGGACAAACATTTTGGGATGGAGGGAGTAAATGATTTGAATTATTTTTTTAATTTACCAGCTTGGTTTAATACTTCCTCCGTCCCTAAATGTTTGTCCAATTTGACTTTTCAAACATTTTAATTTAGTGATTTTGAAGCTTTAATTTGGTTATTTTTACAAACGCTTTGAAAATTATTGATAATATACACCGCCGTTATGTAATACTCCGTCCCTAAATGTTACAAGTTTTGAAAATTTAGTGATTTTGAATCTTTAATTTTGGAAATGAGACTAATTTTTTGGGACAAAGAAAAAGGGAAAATGGGACAAACATTTAGGGACGGAGGGAGTATAAATTTGTTGCTGAAGCTGGAACTATCAACATGACTTGCAAGTAAACACCTAAATAACTAAATTACATTCTTAAACCAGTGCTGTAGAGTGCATACAATATATCCTACTCTGCCCGTTCCAAAATGAATGTCAAAAAGAATTCCACATTTATCTTGATCAACCCAAATTTGATTTTTTTGGACATTCATCTTGAGACAGAAGTAGTAGTTTTTGTTTTTATTTACAAATAATATATCCTAGTTTGAACATTGTAAGAATATACATATGATATGCAGATGTATCTGATCTGCAAGAAGTGAAGCAGAAGCCGCTTCTGCAGACAATACAAACGCCTTCCACCAACTAGTACGTGACCCGTCCAATCTTTGGCTGATTCCAGTTCTCTGAGGGATGAAGATCCGCTTTTCGACAGAAACTAAAGCCGCCAGTAAATTCCCAGCCAATGAAGAATTCCGGCAATGAGTCCCCAAAACAGTATCTCTGCAAAGATAACATAAAGCAGAATCCCCACCCTTCTTGAATGCCAAACTCCTATGAAAATGTGCTTTTGAATCCAATATACCTGCATATATGTGGATAAAATATGTTACCACTTCATAAAAAAATAAAAAATACTAATAAATAAATAATTAGTAAGTTTCATTTACAAAGGCTGTCTCTGATAAAGATCTGGGAAAAATGAGCACTCCTAATATATGACTAAGAAGCTGGATAAGTACATGATGCTTTCTACTTTACAATACTAGGGCTTCCAGAAAGAAAATATTGTTTCTATTAAATTCTGATTGATGACCCGAATCCAGGTTTATTGAAAGGGAGTAAGAAATTCCAAGGAAAAATTCTTCCAAGGTCAAACCAAAAGAATGTCATCCACAAGATAAAACGATTGTGTTGTTACCAGAGGTGCAACATCCCAAGCTTGAATACCAGCTTGCAGAACGACCATACTGTAAATAAAACTTTCAAGCCCAAAACGTTAGCAGATGGTGTTCAAGCCTTTATAAACCAATGTTTTTGACACTTTTGACGTGGGATTGGGTCTCACACAAGCACTCAAGTATTTGAATTCATCACAATCCAAGCAGTTGTCTATCAACTCTCTGTCTCGTTGATAGTTTAATACTTACGAACACGTCCATGTGCCTAATAGCTTAATTGCTCGTTAGGTACCAAAAAATCATATGATTCCATTCAATGTAATTAGCACTGTTATGAGATGAAATTTGTGCTAAAACATCATGGAATCGAATCATCATTGTTGCATATACCCAAAGAGCGCTACGAGTCTTTGCAAAACCTCAAGAAGCCACAACATATTCCCCGGCTTGCATAAGAACTCTAACTCAAGCGACATCCAATGTCCCTTTCCATATATGAGAGGTCGGGTGTTCAAACCCCACCGAATGCAATTTCTAGCACTTTCAAGTGCCACTCTTGTAATAGATTAAGTCATTTATTAATAAAAAAAGCCAATTCTAAAAAATAAAAAATAAATAAAAAAATCCCCTGCTTAACGTCTATTAAAAAAACTAAGCACCCAAGTATAAACCGCTTGGATGCCATTAGAAAACGAAAACATACCAGTGTGTTGTGGGGGCTATCGTAATACCACCCGTTGATGAATCCTGCAAAGATGCCTTCTGCTGCCATAACATAGACAAGCATGGCATTCATGCCAATCCATTCAAATGGCAGAAACAAGAATCTCAAGTTCCATATATCAACCTGCCAAAAGCGGATAACTTCAAATGAGGTTCGGATTAACAGGAGGCGGGCCAAAAGTAATGCACATTAATGTCTAAGATGCATGTAAATAATTTGCTCATAAATCCTCTTTCTTTAAAACGTGAGGGCGACAAATAAAAAAAACTAAATGAACAGGCTTCAACTACCACGTGTTTTAGACTTACTCCTAACTTATATTGAAAAGGCTCGTCTCAATAAATATAGGGGTCATGTGTTAAATGTAATTATTGGGCCCTTAATTTTATAAAACCTACTCATATATATATATATATATATATATATATATATATATATATATATATATATATATATATATAAGATCCCATAACATACACAGAAAAAGTTTACACGTTATATTATTTTTAGAGGCACTAAAGTTGGTATTTTTAACAAATGGGAAACAGTTGCAAAGTTTATACAGTGTCAAAATCCCATTTTCAAAGGGTTTCACAGTTTTCAAGATGCTCTAAAAACAGCTAGATAACACTTTGGGTTAGAAATTTTTTTCATTGAACCCGAAGAAGTCAAAACATTTTCAGAAATAGCAAAAACCAATCCTGAACAAGTCATCAAAGCTCAGGAAGAAATAATTGCTAAACTTCAGGAACAGCTTTTACAGTCTGAGAAAAATACCCAGATTCAGATTGAAAACAGTATTTTAAAACAAAAACTTAAAATTCTCGAAGAAAAGCATGAACAGCTTATACAGGATTTAGAGAAAAAGGAAATTTCTACGGTTATACAGAGAAACTTTGATTGCTTCAAGGCACGATTACTTGATCTACCTTGGAGACAGACTCTTAAACCAGTTCTCGATGAATTCAAAGAGTTGGAACAAATTGTTTCTAAAAAGATTTGTACAGAATTTCCGTTGACTCTTGCGGAATTACAACAGCAGCTTATACAAATTTCATTCAATGAAAAATCCTATAAAGGAGTCACAGTTGTACAAATAATTGATTGGGAAGGAGATCCTATTTCCCTCCTCTTACTACAAGCTACTCTCATCAAAACAGATATGCCGGAAGAACAGATTATTCAACTTTACCACAATGGTATGATTGATTATCTGTAATTCAAATTAACAGCCAAGACCGAAAGCTTTCTCATCAAATTGGGAGAAAAGTTCATTCTAACAACATGCAATATCGCGTTAAACATCTATAATCCCTACATAGGATGTAAGATCTTTGCTTTCTTTTTAGTTTTACTTCTTCTCCTAGACTTAGTTTATTAATTCCACTAATTATTTTGTCTAGATCTTCCTCTATTTTAACTTTACTCGATTGTGATTTTTCAAGACTATATTCTTGTTAATAATTTATTCAATTTTTCAAATATTTGTGATAAAAGACTAATGATAAAATTGAATAAAATAGGATATGTTTTATCTGATTTCCGTCCTGAATATCTTGTGAATCCTGTAACGTCTTCCTTATTGTCTTCCGGTTTATACCTTTTCGCGTCCGCTAAAGCCTGTAGACATTCTTCTGATATATTATTAACTGTAGTTACTATTTTTTCTAAATCAAGAACTTGTTTTTCTACCTTGTGTACTAAATTTTTTGTTTCTATTTCAATTTGTTTTGGTTATGAGTGTTCTAATAAATAACTTAATTGTTGGATTTCATGTTTGGCGGGTAAATTCTTTTTAATATCTTATTACATTGTGATCTTTTTTCTATGCTTGGATAATATCCACAACTAAAACATTTTATGTAATTGTTTCCTCTTTTATGAATCCAATTATGTGTGCAATCTTCTTCTTTATTCATATAGGTGTATGTTATTTTCGTTAATTTTCTATTATCATCACTACTATATACTCCCTCCGTCCCACGATAATATGCAAAAAGACCTCTTTTGGACGTCCCACAATAATCTACACTTTCCTAAAATGGAAATGAGATCCACTTCTTTCTACTCACAACACTTTTCAAATTTACTATTCTCTCCACTCATTCTCTCTCCTATTTTACTTTTACACTCACAACACATTACCTTTATCACTTTTTACCTTGATTCCCGCACCGGCACAAAAAGTGCATACATTTGTGGGACGGAGGGAGTATACCGTAAACTGATTCATTTTCTGATACTTCTGTTTCCACGGGTTCTATTTCATATTCTTCTAATTGTTAAATTAAATTACTGTTTTCTATATTTCTATCCTTATTAGGGTATCTATTAGCTAAATGTTTTTCATCTCCGCATATGAAACATTTACATTTTCTTGTTTGTGATTTTTTAACATATCTATTCTTTGTATAGGGTTTAAAGGCCTTTTTATATGTTGTGCTTTTTTTTAATTTTTTCTTTCTTATATCATAATGTTCATATACTTGTGGTGCATAGATTGTTGTTTTAAAGAAGGCATAAGCATTCTTTTTTAATTGTTCCTGTAATGCTAATTCTTTGCATTTATCTTCTAGAATTGTAAATGTATAAGTTATTCTAGGTCCAATCCCTAGATTTTTTCTTTCACTAAACTGTTGTTTCCAGGATTCGTGGATGTATCATCCTAAATCCCTTGGTAGCTTTATAAAATATTTGTCACATAAATCGTCATTCATAGCTTGTCCTGTTTGTGATAATAATCTAGTAAAATCATAAAGTCACTAGCTTGCAGAACAAATATAGATTTCTCCCGGATGCACTTCCTTACAGACTCTAAGAAAAATCGAAGGATGTTAAAAAAGCCCAAGAAACACCAGAAATCCCAGACACTGTCAATTGGAAAAATTATCATCTTCTTGCAGAAGGACATTATATACAGATATGGGCACACAAAAATCGGGACATGTTTCTGCCATTCAGCGGAGAAGGTGATACCTTTCTCAGCATAAAAGACATCAACACTGAAGAATTCTTGGATGATGATACAAACCCAAGAACTCCAGACACTATTGACAACACACAGGGACTTTTAAGAGATCGGACGTAGGCAATGACGAAATTCACAAACAGACAAATAAGCAAAATCAATTGCCGTCCCTACGCACTACTTCATTTTGTTGTAATATTTTGACCTTTTCCTTCATGCACAATTATTGTACCACATTTCTTTATTCTTTTCATTAGTGCGTCCTTTCTTTATTGATTAGTGCGTTTGCCTTACTTAGTGCATCTTTTGTTGTTTTGTAAGTTTGTAATATCTCCCTCAATATATGGAGAGCTTCTCAAAAATTGTATATACGAACCACCCAAGAAGAGTAATAAAAATCTTTTCTCTTCCATGGCATCCTAAACGCCTCTTCATTTCTTTTAGTCTGCACCTTTACTAAGAACCTATCTCCTTGAGACTTTCATAATATATCCCCTATCAATAATAATAAAAAAAGTCTCTTCTCCTCTCAAGACACCCGCTGCATATACACTCCGGTGGTGTCACTTCTGCTTCTTCCGCTCCTCTTCTTCAAGTACGTTTTTTTCTCTCTCTCTCTCTCTCTCTTTTATTTTAATATGGATTTAACGGATAACCCGAAAAAACCGCCATACCCCCCTTAATATATACTCCCTCCGTCCCATTAATAACTTCACCTTTTGCCATTTTGGGAGTCCCATTTAAAGCTTCACCTTTCCTTTTTTGGCAAAGAATCTTTACTATTTTCTCCACTCATTCTCTCTCCTATTTCACTATTACACTCACAACACTTTTCAAATTTACTATTTCCTCCACTCATTCTCTCTCCTATTTTACTATTACACTCACAACATTTTCTTCACCCTTAATTTGCGTGTCGGGGCCAAAATGGTGAACTAAATATTGGGACGGAGGGAGTATATATATACTCCCTCTACCCCATAACAAAGTGTATAAAATTGAGTGTGCACAAGAATTAAGGAAAGACTATATATAATTAAATGTTCAAATGTATTGTGAGTAAAAAAGTAGTTGTGAACGTAGAAAGTGAGATGGATTTGCTAGTGAGGTCCACAATTAAGTGTGTGAGTATGACAAATGGGACGGAGTAAATAGAAAGCAAGCCACTTCGCAAGTTTAAAAATGAAAAATAATTACGTTTGATAGTGACATTGAGAAAACCCATGAGCCAACTTCTCTTCATGCGATGTGATTAAAGAACTTTTGTAGCCCTTCCCCAGAGAAGCGTTACATATATGTTGTCAAATTCTGATTACAAATATTTGCTGTCCAGCAGTACTTATTTATTTTAGGCGTTGAGATGATAGAATAACCTTTCTAATTAGCTACGCTAGTGTCTTTTTTCTTGCTGAAGTTTATGTAAGTGCCTTCCGTGAACAAAGAATTATGCCTGCCCAAGTTGACAACCTATCCTTTCTAATATGAACGAGTAATACACGCACACACAATCCCAAGGGATGGCCAATGATGAACATAAAAGTGTATGCGGCATTGTACATAACCCGCCTTAACCCGACTCAACCCAACCCAATTGCCGGGCCTATCCTTTCCACACACCTTTACGCCCAAAAAGAAAAAAACACAGATACAGAACAATTAGAAACGTAAGTTAATGACTTAATGTACCAGAATGTAGAGGGCTGAGAAGATCAACGCCGCTGCCCCTGAGGTAACACAAACATAGCTCAACGTGTACAGCTGTTTGTTTAAAGGAATTGCTGCATTGAGAAAAGGAAGAGATAAAAGGAGGAGTAGTAAAGATAAAGGGTGTTTACATAACTACTACCCCCTCCGTCCCGGAATGATGTTCCCAATTTTTTTTTGTCATTTTGAATAACTTTGAGCAATAATTTTAGGTTAATTTGATTGTCCTAATGAAAATCTAAAACTTATTATTGATAATAATTATAATGGTGTATCAATAACAAGTTTTAGATTTCATTAGGATAATTAAATTAACCGAAAACTATATCTAAAAGTTCATTCAAAGTGACAACCAAAAAAAGTGGGAACATCATTATGGGGGACAGAGAGTATAAAGATGTTCAAATTCTCCAATGCATCACCATTTGTGAAATGAAGGATAATTCCCAAAGTAAGGAGGGCAAAACCCATCACAATCCAATGCCTCAGTCTAGATGTATGATCCTGAAACTCACGATTTCAGAAAATAGTAATGTATGGGGCACGTAAAAGATAGTTAGATACAACCAAAGGAACAGACAGACCTTCATATGTATAAGAACATGTCCAAAGTGCACTCCAATAATTGTGGAGAGGATAGCAGATATAGAGCTGCAAAAGTGAAATAAACCCACAGAAGTTATATGCATATCCCCAATACAGGGGGACAGTAAAAACACTCGCCCATATACAGAGTTTAAATCTAATCCTAATATCATGTTTTAGAAGATGAATTCGAAAACTAGTTCAGAGAACTGCATCAATTTTGATCGATGAAAGGGGGATTTCAGTCTTATATAGTGGGTCATGTGCTTGTTTATTTAGTTACTCCCTCCGTCATAAAATAAATGTTGCACTTTCCTTTTTGGTCCGTCTCAAAATAAATGTCGCATTTCTAAATAAGGAAATGGTGTTAGTGCAATTTTACCATTGTACAAGCAATACACAAACAAGTAAAGCATGTTCCTTAAAAACGTTGACAAGTCAAATGCGAGATTTTTTATGGGACAGAGGGAGTATTTCCTATCAATTCTTAAAGGTCCTATGACAGAAGAAAGAAGTATGGCTCACAATGCACCTAAGAATTCCTTCAGGTTCAAAAGGTGCCCAACACCACAATGGAGCATCTTTCTTAAAAGGGCCCTCGTATGGGGAACTTTCTGTGCAATCCTGCAGCACTTCAAAGAGTTTTGAGAAAATTTCTAACTACTAGTACCCGTAAATAGCAAACAGACCGAATGAATAACCTGGATCAAGGGAAAATGGCAAAAAGAAGCTCACTTTATATCTCTTCCAAGCAGGATGCTGATACATGTGATTTATTCCAAGTAATTCTCTATCCACATAACCTACTGCATTACAAGGTGGATCCAGTTTCCCTCTGACATTACAAGAGATCTGAGATAACATAATTCATTTCAAATAAGACTGTTAAGTTAGGATCACATCAAGGATCAATAGTAGTTGACAAAGAACATACTATGATCTATTGTGATTTGCAGATAATATAAAGACAACCACACACGCATATTCCATAACACATTATCAATGACAATATGAGAAATATCATCTTAAAGAAGTGCTCCCTCCGTCCCCAAATGAATGTCCAAATTTCACTTTGACAGACATTTGCAAAAATGTTAAACTTAAGCATGTTTAGTAACATAAGTACATAAAAACCTTTAATGACCTCACCATATTGCATGGTGAGTCTAAGTGTGAATTAAAACTTGTTGTATAATGAAGGAGGATTTAGTAACTCTCAAAAAATTGGACATTCATTTTAGGGGTTTTTTTTTTTTTTTTTTTTGAAAATTCGGACATTCGTTTAGCGACAGAGTAACATTGTACGAGAAAGATAGCTGCAACTTACGATTACAATCTTCCCATAATCAGCGCTAGCTGTATTGTTGACTCTGAACTGCCAGTCAGGAACATAAGTTCCATAAATGGTAGCCAAGTAAACAATCAGAACACATGCTCCCATCAGCCTGGAAATTGCGGTATACAGACATTAGAGATTATTCTAGAAAACAAAATCTGAGAATATCAGCTTTTGACAAAGAGACTGATCCAGCCTTACCAGTGCCAGCAATATAACTTAAATATGGAGAGACGGCCAGCTGATAGATACTTGGCTTGTGCATTATTAGTTGCAATTTCTATTAATCCTACCACCAAATATGCCAGCGCTATTCTCTAGAAAGGATAATCAAAATTATTTCAAGTAATGAAAGTTAGTATAGCTAGTATGTATTCGGCCCCAAAATGAATGTCCCAAAAATTTCAAATTTGCTCTTGATAAATTAAATAAGTTTTTGGACATTCATTTTTATACGAAGGGAGTACTTGCTAATACTTGTCTATACGTAAAAGGTATAATACTACCTGGAGAATGCCGCACCACCTAATCTTTTTCATGTCGACACCATAAGTTAGATTGTCAGGAGCATGTGAAAACCCTCCTTCCAAATACAACATCAAAAAGTAAGATTATAAGTTAGATTGACAGGAGCATGTGAACCCTCCTTCCAAATACAACATCAAAAAGTAAGATTAGGACTTTCTCTATTGTGATAAAACATACTGTTAAGATTGTCTTAATGCAACGTGTAGGCCTGAATTAATAAATGTAAAGTGTCAATACTTTAAGTAGCCTCACAACTTTAAACAGCATGTATTCGGTATTTCTCAACAGTTCCAGGGAAATTTTGATCATAACTGTTGTGAAATTGTGGTATATCAGAGCAGTATTATCCCATACTAGTAACCGATGGCAAAAATCAACATACATGCAACAACCATATGAAAGCAATAAATAAATAAACACGTGATTTATTCACCCCTAAAAGGACTACATCTGGGGGCACTAACAAGCCAAGATATTCACTATACGCACAAATATGTCGTGTTATAATAGAGAACATATTTTTCCTCACCAAAATATTTCCACTCTATTCCCACACCCTCACACAATCACCCTAGACATGTTTTCCAGCCATCCAATGAATGCCCATGAGGACACCCCAAAGGTCGCCCCGCCTTGCCCTAGGCTCTCTTGTTGATCTCACAAATTCAATATATATATCCTAACTATTTCTCTCTAGCACATAATAATGCAGGTTATCACTTGGCTTTTATAGGATACAATCCAAACCCTACGAGGACTTAATTTCTCTCCAAGAAATATTGCCCAAGAAAAGAATCATATTTCCAAGAGGAGTTCACGCCACAAAAGGAAACCAAATTTGCACCAGAAATTTGACCCAACCGATGTTACGTCGAGTGTGCGCGGCCGTGTGCACACGCATGCCCGTGCAAACAGCGTCGAACCTGTTGTCCGCTGAACTCCAATGTGCGCAAGGGTGTGCATCAATGCACGGTCGTGCGGCTTGCCATCCTTTCGAGAACATGCCCTTCTGTCGTTTTTCCTCTTCTCCCGCTGCAACCTTGCTCCTCCGTCCATTGTTTGGCAACAACCCAACCAATCTCCCACCCGTAACAAACCATTCAGTGATTACCTCTGTCAAGCTCCCACCCGAGAATAACATCCACCTATTGTGTCTGCTACAATCAAGAATGAACCAAGTCTAATGAGTTAAAAGGCGAGCGTAGTCTTCAACATAATCCGCTTGGTTAATCCATGCTCTGAGTCAAGTAAAAGTTGAGCGTCACTTCGACATAACTGCCCTTTCCATCCACAAAGACCGGTGATCTCATTCTATACACATTCTTGATTCCTCTATGTTTCACTAACATCCCATCACACACTGTTATGGACCCGCTCCCATGTTGGTGTTTGTTGAAATCACGCTATCTAGTCGCGAACAGGGCCGGTCCTGTGATAAATGGGGCTTTAGGCCAAAAATTTGGCCAGGGCCCTCATTTTTTTATTCCCAACGGTAGATGATCAATAGCATTGAAAATGGTAATTGTAAATAATTTATTTGAGTTAATTATAAGTAATTTAAAGAAATATTGCAATAAATTTTTAATGATAATTACAAAATTGCAGTTATAAGGATAATTGCAAATTATATTTAAACCAAAACAATTCAAGAAAGCCTTTTGTGGAACAAAGGCCAAATTAGAACAATAGAGACAGAAATGTAAAATGGGAAAGTAAAATGAAGAAGAAAAATGTAAAAAAGAGGAACCGAGAATCGAACCTTGGTGGCTGAGTTGTAGAAACTTAAAGTTGACTCATCAACCATTGGGACAGTGTAGGACATTTGCTATAAAATGTAGCCCTAATTATTAGTATATATTTGGAGGCCCTAGGCAATGGTCTTGGCCTCCCTTGCCTTAGGGTCGGGCCTGGTCGCAAACCATCAACTCCTTCCCAACATACCTTTTCATGAGATTTCTCCCCCCCCCCGGCGCTTTTGGCCTTCGTCGTCCTCCACTGGAAAGCCCCCTTGCTTCCCCCCAGCGGAACCCGATGTATGTGGTATATAACGTTCTGCCTCAAGCTGCCAAGTCGGCTCCACTGACAATTCTCCAAGTCATGCAACCAAAGATGACCACCAATCTTGTCATTCCACTGTGCATAAAGTTCAAGGAAAAAATTCCCTGAGGGCTCCACTGTTCAAATTTTATTCCTTTTTAAGGAGAGGCCTTTTGTAAATCCTAAAAACAAACAGAGTTCTCCCGAAATATTAATTCCCCAGACATTCCTAGACTCCCCCTCTCCTCCTTGGTCTCACGTATTCTCCCCCTCATTTTTATCTTTTCCTTTCTCTCTTTGAAACTCTCTCTCTCCAAACATTCTCTTCTTCATCACCGGCCAACCTCCATCCACCCTTCCGGCGAACAGCGAATGGCGTCGTCCGTCTCCTTCTCCGACACTGTTTATCTTATTCGAATTCTCTCTTCCTAGATCTCCAACACTAAACCTCGGTGGACTTCTCTTTGGCTCTATTCAGCGAAACACTCCATGAATTCCGGCATCAAAAGTTATTCCAGATCCTCTCTTCCCCTTTCTTCTCCGGGCGGTGCCCCACCTCTTCTTCTCCGGTGTTGCTATTACTTCAAATCTGATCAGCTCGTACTCCAACTCAGGTCCACATCTCCAGCTACCCCTTCACGCTTTGTCTCCTAGATACGGTCGGAATTTTTCGGGTTTAGTCGGAATTTTCAGATCTGGTAGGTGGAGTATGGTATCCATTCGTTCGATTTCATTTTGTTATGGTTTTGAATGAATTTTTCTTTGATCGGAGAGAAAATATAATTGCATTTCTTTTTGTGGGGATTTACTTATGGATTTTGATTTTGTTCATCTCCTTTTGTTTTTTTTGGGATTGATTTAGCGTGTGATTGATTAATTTTTATTTATTTTTTTTTGATTGAAAAAATTGTCTTATAAGTAAAAAAAAAGACGAATTGGGCATTTGGTTGGGGGTAAAGTGGGGGAATGGAATGCCCAATTCCATTCCCCCAATTCCTTTGCCTTGTTTGGTTGAAGCTTTTTAATTTTTTTAATTCCAATGGAATGATGAATTCCTTCCCACAAAGGAATTTGCCATTCCTTCCATATATAGGAGGAATGGCCAATTCCCTTGGTAATGAAATTTAAAAAAAAAAAATTGACCAAAATACCCCCACCTACCCCCCACCCCCACCCCCACCCCCACGATTTTTTTTTTCGTACCCCTGCCTACCCCACTCCCACAATTTATTTTTCCATACCCCCGCCTACCCCCCATCCATTCCCCCGCCCCACGAATTTTTTTTTTTTTTTTTTTTGCGTACCCGACCTACCCCCCCCACCCCCCCCACGAATTTTTTATACCGCCTACCTCCCCATCCCGTCCGGCCCCCCACAATTTTTTTTGCGTACCTACCCCCAAAAAAAAATTTTTTAAAAGAAGGGTAAATTGATCATTTTATATGCTTTCATTCCATTCCTATAATTTGTATTTTCAAACCAAACATAATTTGCCAAGGAATTGAATAACAATTTCATTCCATTCCGTGCCAACCAAACGGAGGGGTTTGACCAGTTTTTTCCATTCCAATTCCTTCGTGAATTCAATTCCATTGACCATTCCATTCCTTCACTTTTTTTCCACCGAACCAAATGGCCCCTTATAATTCACTTATAAGAGTTGTAAATATAAAACTATTTTTAGTTTGCCAAAAACTTATAAAAAACGCGTTTTTTGTTAACTTAACAAAAAACGTGTTTTAAATAACGGTCTCTCACTTTCTCTCACTAAACGCACGGAGCTTCTCTCTCTGTACGCAGAAGCGTAATTCCTCCCCACCTTCTTCTCCGACCAATCCGACCAAGCCCAACCACCATTGCCGGCCTCAATCTCCTCCCTAACCAAGCTCTTCCACCGGAAATCAAACCCAATCTCAATCCCCAATCAACCGGCGACCTCCAATCAACCTTCAATCTCCACCTCCGGCGTCGCTTCCTCCCGCTCAAAGTCGAATTCCACACAAGACCAAAACCCTACCAACCGTCCCACCGAACTCGGATTTTGATGGAAGTCTCAAGCAGGGGCCTCCAATTCGTGGTGATGGAAGGACCAAAATCGATCTTAGGTGATGGGCTTGGCCGTTTGATTTTGAATGCCGGTTGGGTAGAAATTGAATGCCGGTTTGAGTTTGGGTAGAAATTGAATGCCGGTTTAATTGATTTTTAATCTTAGGTTCATATTTTTTGAGTGCCGTAAATGTTATTTTGAGTGCCGGTTGGTGATTAATCAAGTGCCGTTAGTGTATAATCAAGTGCCCGTTGGTGCATATTTGAGTGCCGTTAGTGTATAATCGAAATGCCGATCCATGTATTTTTGAATGCCGGTGCTTGTATTTTTGAGAGCCAAAGAAAATATTAGTGTAACAAAGTGCCGGTGTTAGTGTAACAGAGTGCCGAGTGTGAAGAGTGCCGGTTAAATTGTATTTAAAAGTGCCCAGTGTAAAAAGTGTCGGTTTCGGTTTAACAAAGTGCCGATGCCGGTTCTGTTTGGCGCTTTGTTAAGTACTCGGCACTTTTTTTACCGGCGCTTTGTTACATATGAACCGGCACTTTGTCACACCGGTTTGTTAAACACGCACCGGCATAAACGGGGGAACCATTAATTACGAAAATGCCACCGTTTATTTTGAACATGGTTGCCAGTAATTACAAAATTGCCACCGTTTATTTTGAAAACACGTTTTTCCTTAGCTTAAGAAAAAACTAGTTTTTTATAAGACCAACTCTTTTAGTTTTATATGTTAAGTATAAGATTATAAAAACTTATATGAAAGACTGTTCACTTGCGTTCTTCTACTAAATAACCTTCTAATATCTCTTATATGCTATATATAAGACATTCAGAGGCACAAAAGGTAACAGTAATAAGAGCAGACTTGTGTTTGACCATATAAAAGTCAACGTTAATAAAAAAATTGAAAAAAATAGGTTTTATGTAAAAAAAAGTGAAAAAATGACACTTATACTTCAATTATAAAAGGCGAATTGGTCTTATACAGTATATGAGTTCGACCGGTATTTGACTAAATAATATTAGCGTTTTTTTCTTAAAAATAAAAAAAAAAATTGATAAAAATGACTCTTATACTTGATCTATAAGAAGCGGGGTGGTTTTATACATCGGTTATAAGAGCTGACCGTTGTTTAACCGAATATGAGAGTAAACATTAATAAATTATTAATTTTTTTAATTTATTTTTGTGAAAAAAAAAGTGAAAAAATGACTCTTATACTTTAATTATAAGAGGCGAACTGGTTTTATATATCAGTTATAAAAGCTGACTGGAATTTTAGATAGCAGGGCAGTTCAGTATTTTGGCAGCGAGAGGTATTTTATAGTATTTTGGATCTGGTGTGTCCCGCATTTGGTTTAAATCTCGCCTGAGGGGCCCTTGAGGGGCCTAAAGAGAAAGTGTCTCTATTCCACCTCTGAATGTTTTTCCCGCATGTCACAATATTATCCCATGATACCCTGCTACTAAACGAAATCTGCTCTAGACCGTAATGTACCGTACCGCACCATACCTTATTGCACCAAAATTTGTACCGTTGTATCAAATTTGCACCAAATTTTGTCCCGCACGAAATTTGTGCCACACCGTACCTTGCCTCAGTACACATATTGCAAGCGCCTAACATTCGCCAAGCTCAGAAACTAATACGTTCTTTCTTTTCCAACTTCCATAATTCCAGATTTGTTGCCCAAATTCGATTCCATCGAATTTCCATGTCGAGCCATCTTCGCCCATCATCGTTGCTCCCACAATCCTCAATAACAAAGCAATCCGCCTAGATCCATGCAAAACCCTAATACCGTTTGTGATACGCAATCCTACGCTTGTTTGGATTACGCAACATTTGATCTCGAATCGATTCCCTTCCATTCCATGATTATGTAGCTATGACCCTGTCTCGAATCCTTGCATTCCCAAGCCCGTGGGATCTATGAAACCTTGATACTATTTGGTCTAATTAACATAACCCATCCGAATCTATGCAGCCGCCAATTCCGGTCCTTGTTCCGCAGCCGACATCCAATCAATTCGGACAGCCATAATCTCTAAACCGAAGCTCTGATACCAGTTGTGGAATTATGATCTATCAGAGCAGTACTATTCCATACTAGTAACCAATGGCGAGAATCAATATACATGCAACAACCATATGAAAGCAATAAAGAAATAACACGTGATTTGTTCACCTAGTTCACCCCTATAAAAGACTACATCCGGGGGCAATTACAAGTAAGGATATTCACTATAAGCACAAATCTGTCGTGTTACGATATAGAACATATTTTGCCTCACCAAAATAATTCCACCATATGCCCACACAATCACCCTAGACATATTTTCCAGCCATCCAATGAATGCCCATGAGGACACCCCAAAGGTCGCCCCTCCTTGCCCTAGGCTCTCTTTTTTATCTCACAAATTCAATATAGATATCCTAACTATTTCTCTCTAGCACACAATAATTTAGGTTATCTCTTGACTTTTATAGGATACAATCCAAACCCTACGAGGACTTAATTTCTCTCCAAGAAATATTGCCCAAGAAAAGAATCATGTTGCCAATAGGAATTCATGCCACAAAAGGAAACCAAAATCTGCCCCAAAATATCAACCCAGACGATATTATGTCTGATGTGCACCGTCCTTGTGCACACATTGGCACGCCCATACATGTAAACAGCGCCGAACCTAATGTCCGCTGAACTCCAATGTGCACGGCCGTGCGACTGCACATCACATAAAGCATCCCATTTTGTAGTTTTTCCTCTTCTCTCGCTGCAACCTTGATCCTCTGTCCATGGTTTGGCTACAACCCCAACACAAACAACATGAATTGTTAAATAATATGCATGTTCCATATTGAAACCAATAAATAACTATAACATATGATTATGTCAAACCTTTCAAGAAGTATAAATCAAAATTTTCATCATCTATGTTCTCAAAGCTCGTGGTTTGGCTAGAAAACATACCAAGGCTCTTAGAAAGATAGCCCAGAAAATCACACTTCTCAATAATAATGTTCCTAATTCTGTAGCCAAAACAGACTTAGCTTTGGCGGCCGAAGATTTTGAAAAAGACAACTTTCTCTGTGACTACTGAAATCTGCTTGAATCAAATTGAACTGAAAAGGTGACATTAGTTCAGTATGGGGGTAGTACTTCAGTATACTTCCTTTTGAGCTCAAAACCAATTAACAGGGTCTAAATTTGGAACTTTCATCTTTCATGGTTCTCAAAATAATGAATAAAATTCTCCTTCAACAGACATTTGCGTGTTGGCACTAAAATGCAATTTGAAGAAGAAAAATAACAGAAACTCCTGCAGGAAATGTAAGAAATGAAATCAGAACTAACCTTGTAACAGAATACCCCAAAATAGAAGCTTGAGAGTTCTAAGGATCACTTTTTTAACGGCCACGAGTCGATCTGGTACTCTCTACAGAAAAAAAACGATGTACGTCAAAGAGTGAGAACTCTCTAACAGTCCATTGTAATGTTACAAAAGAAAACTATACTCAAACCTTGAGAGCAAGTGTGATGGCCATTCCCACAATAAACAAAAAAAATGGCATCACAAAATCAGCAAGGTTGCAGCCGTCCCAAGGTGCATGCCCAATCATAGGCCATTCTCCTCCGGCATCATCAACCAAAATCATTAACTACAACACATTCATAATGCTATTCACAGTTAGTGTACAACATTATCAGCAAAATTGTTTAGCATGGAAATAGGGCTGTGTTTGATGTCATCCATGTACAAGTTGATCAATAAAAAGTAAGAATCAGTTTGTAGGCACACCAGCACCACGATCAAAGCCAATGAGGACATAAAATTCACAATTACATAAGAACCCAAAAAATAATGAAAAGTAAAGTTTTCAAATCTAGATTCTAATCTTGAACATTGATAATCTTGTACCTATATCGTGGTTTGTATCAATAAAAGAAAATGAATGTCCAAAAATGTCAAAATTTAAGCAAATTGAATTTTATTTTATTAAGAGAAAATTTAAAATAAAATAAAATTTGTACATTCATTTCGGGAGTAAGTACATAATAAAATATTTAATGGGACAACAGTGAAACTAGCAACTACTACTAAAGAGCAACACAATCAAGATTCAAGCGGAAGAGGAAAAGGGAATGAAGTTCTTACAGCTACAGTGAGACCTCTAAATATGTCAATTGACGCTACCCTCTTCTTCTTCTGTTCGCTGTCTTCTTCTGGAATTCCGGTGGGTTCTGAAATTACCAGACGGTGGTGGTGTTCACCGTCCGGTTTAATGTCGTCGGACATACTGATGATTAAGAAGATAGAGCTGGTCTCAACTCTTAGCGTACTGTCACAGAGTTCACTGTCGTACATCAATAACATAGTCCCTTCGTCCGGGTTAAGCTTCACCACATTTTTTTGATAAAGCACGCAAATTAATAAAGCAATTCTACCTCCGTCCCAATATAAGCTTTCCCACTTTTGATTTTGCACGCAAATTAATAAAATAAGTGGAAAGAAAAAATATTGTGAGTATAATTTGAAAATAGGAGAGAGAATGAGTGGAGGGAATAGTAAATTATAATGGTGTTGCGAATATTAAAATAATACTCCCTCCGTCCTGCCCGAAAAAGCACAAATTTCCTTTTTAGGTGTCTCATTTAAAAAAACACTTTCCCAAAAAGGAAAGTTTTTATTACTATTCCACTCACTCATTCTCTCTCCTACTTTACTTTTACAGTCACAACATTCTCTCTCCTAACTATTCCTCCCACTCATTCTCTCTCATATTTAATTTTTCATACTCACAACATTTAAACTTTTTCTCTTTCCTACATCATTTTCCTTAATTTGCGTGCGAGGTTGGTTTTGTGCCTCTTCGGACGGGACGGAGGGAGTATAAGAGAGAGAATGAGTGGAGGAAATAGTAAATATTTTTTGCCAAAAAAGAAAAGTGAAAGCTTTTAATGGGACACTCAAAATGGCAAAATGGAAAGCTTCTACTGAAACGGAGGGAGTATATATATTTAAAAATAATGGGAGTGGAAGAAGGGGTGCGAGACCACTCACATCGGTGACTCTCCTTGTGAGAGTCACCCAAAAAAAAAAAAAAAAAAGCATGGAAAGTCATCAAAATGCGTGACCTTGGGCAATTGGCCGACCTGGAGAAGGAAGAAGCGAGTGGATATGACAAGTGGGACCTATAATTTAAATGTGTGAGAGAGAAAAGTTAGTGGGTATAATAGAATATTAATAAACCTTTTCCATTTTAGGAAAAGAGAAGCTTGTAACGGGACGCCCTTTTGAGTAATTGGTGAAGCTTAAGCTGAGTCGGATGGAGTATTTTATATTTTGTCATACCCAAAACTTTTTGTTGATATATTTTATTTTTTCATATAAACTATATTTAAGTTTTTTTAATTTAATTTATTTTTATTTGTAGTTCATGTTTAAAATACTTATTTTCTTTATTTTTTTCTCATAAAGCTTACTCAAGTTGAGTAAAAAAATAACATTGGACTAATGAAGTATCAATAAAAATATTTAAACACTATTTTGCTTGTCCTAAATAAAATAGTTTTAATATAGTTTGATAATTAAACTCATAATATTTATTTTATAAATGATAATTTATTTATTTTGTATTTTTAAACTATTGTAATATAATTTTTGTTATTTAAAAAAATAAGACTACTTATTTGAAAAATAATATGAAGAAAAATATAAGTGAGAAGAAAATGATTCAAACAAATTCTTGAGTGTTAGTTGAAATGTTGATTAAATTCAGATATATATGACTTGTGATTATCAAACAAATATAAACTTTTAAAATTCAGCAATTTAATGATTTCATTTCTTTTTTTCAACTCTATTTTTTAGAGCTTAATTTTCAGTTTTATCAAACAGACCCTTATACTAGAGTCTATTTTTAACAAGGTTCTAAAAAGCGCTAGTCGACCTTAGGCGGCGAAATCGGGCCTAGCGCCTAGACGGAATCTAAATGGGGTCTAGGCGGGGCCGAGAATTTAATTATAAATTTAACATATGTTAATAAAATGTCAACAAAGGATTAAAATTTATATAATTTTTTTATATAGTAATGAAATAAATTTATAAAATTTCATAATGTAATGGATAAAAATATTTTATCTATTTTTTAGTAATACAATACAAATTTGAATCATTTGAACAACTTGGATCAATTAGCAATATGATATAGTCTAGGCCTTGTTTAATAAAAAGAAGCCCAATGTAGCCCAAACACGCCATTTTATTTTAGGTTTACAACCTCTCTCTTCCATATATATACTACCCTCCTAAATTGAAACCCTAACCAACCCACACGATCTGCCGCTGCCCCTCTCTCTTACTGAAGTCCGTTGCTTTCTCTCTCTATGGCTACCATTCAGTTCAAGCTTTAAGCTCCAATCTCCACCTCCTGAGGCAATCTCTTCTTCACCAACAAACACTCTAACTCTCTAAGCCTATCTGCCACAACCACGAACTCCTTTGTTCATCTCTTTCTAGCCTTGACGCCTTTCCTTTTTTTTCCTTCATTTTTGCTTCCGGTCGGAGCCCCTCTCCACCTCCTCCTATTCTCCTTCGCGATATGCCCGCCAAGGCACGATAAGCCTGCCTAGGCACCGACGACACCACCCAATCCCAATTGTCTGACTAGCTGAGGTCCGCCTACTTTTTCCAATTTGTACAAATGCGCGGCGTTAAACCACCGCCGAGCGCCTAGGCGCCGCCTAGACCGCGTTTTAGAAGACTGATTTTTAGTCGGGCAAACTTCAATTTAATCTACTACTCCCTCGGTCCCAAGGCCCAAGGCACAAAATGAGATGTACAAAAACATTAAGAAAACTATGTAGTGGAGTAAGGTGGCTTTTTTTCTTTTTAAGTGTTAAATTCTAAAATCTGTTTTCATGTCTGAAATTGACTGAATCGATAAAAGTCAGCGTCTGAAATCTAAATTATAAAAATGTTAAACCGTTTGGTAATTTGACTGAATGAATGGTCTGAACATGCATAAATATATCAAATTCAAATATTAACCTTTCGATATATTAAAATTTATAGCCAAAATTGAAAAGAAACCATTCTTTACAAACAAATTCAAAATTGACTCATGTATCTCACAATCAATTTCTATCTCCTTCCTTTGAATCATAACCAGACGAGAACTGTTAGAGATAAAGAAGGAGATTCACCAAATATTCAGTTACCTAAGTTGGTATTGAGCCAACTTAGGAAAGTTATCTTAGTTAGAAGTATTCTCCAATTAAAATTAGAGAGTTGTTATATAAACCCGTAAAATTGTTGAGTAAACCCGTAATATTAAAATCACCCCAAAATTTTAAAACAAACCCCCACTTTTCCCTTTATACCCCTCTCACACCCACACCCACACCCACACCCACACCCACCCACCCAATTAACTCTCTCTCATTTACTCCCTCCCTCTCACTCATCCTCACCCACAACCAAACCTAGAGAGAGAAAGAGAGACGTTTGAAATTGAAATTAGAGAGAGAAGAGAGAGACGCTGTGCGCAGAGAGAGAAGAGAGGAGAACGCTGAGAGAGAGAGAAGAAAGAAGAAGAAGAAGCAAAACCTAGGTAGAAGAAGAAGAAAACAAGCAATTTTCAACTCCAATTCAAGATTCAAGATGTCAAACCTAGAAAAATCAGGTAATTATTCTTTCTTCAATCTAAAATTACTTTATTTTTGCTTCATTTTGAGAGATTGAGATTGTGATTTTGTGAAAAATTTTGAAAATCTGGGTTTTGAAGGGTTCGGCCACTACTGGCCGATTTATTACACAAATTCGGCCACACCCTACCGAAAAAACTTAAAATTTCAGCCACCCCCGGCCGAACCTGCTCAATTTTTCGACCACCCCCGGCCGAACCTGCACAATTTTTCGGCCATGTCCAACCGAGCCATTGCCAAAATTTCGGCCACACCTGGCCGAACCATTGCTCATTTTTTTTGCCACATTGTATAGTATTTTTATAGATATTTCAAGTACAAGGGGTTGTCTTGGTAAAACCTACTATGCTATTTAAAAAGCTATGTTCTATAATCTGTGATCTTTGCTATGTATGTATTTGCATCAAGGCTAAAGAAATTATGTGTTTTCTTTTGTGGATGCTTATTATGTACTGTGCACCCCAAACTATGTTAATTTGGTCAATGAGATATTAGTCTTGTTTTTGATATGATATGTTATAAAAATTTTATGAGTTTGATTTTTTGATGTTTTCATTGCAGTTAAGCAAATGTTTACAAGGAGAAGGCGTCCAACTGCTTCCGAAAGGAGTGAAAAAGTAGCCGCACGTACACAAGGGCAAACTTCACAGAACCAAGAGCCAGTTGAGGATTTAACCGTTGATCCTCGCTTTTCGGTCTATAATGAGCCTATGGAAACCTCACCTGAGCCTCGGATAGACCTTATTCTGGCTCAAAATGATAGTGACCCGGAAGATGAACGGGAATACGAGCAGGAATATGAGCCGGAAGATGAGCCGGAAGATGAGGAAGATGAGGATGATGAGGATGATGAGGAGGGAGGTGGGGAGGTAACGTCTTATCCCGGTGGGCCTAGGTACAAAATATTACTCCTTTCCTATGAAACCCATATTGCTAAATCAATTTGGGAGGGTAAAGATGATAGAATTTTAAAATGTATTAACATGGTTTGTCCAACACGAGACAAATCTTTCTTTGTAAGGCACAATCCACTGGTTCAGGACATAATTGACCGCATCGGGATATTGACTGTAATCTTCTGATAATCGACATAAATAGTCATCAAACGATGCCTCCGTATCACCTTGGACCATTACATTCCAATGAAGAATGAACGCCTCCCAAATCTCTTGCATATCAAACATTTTCTTGCATTTTGCTAGAATATTCCTGTTGATATGCCATCGACAAAGCAAATGAGTTGTCGTTGGAAACGTCTCACGAATTGCATTCATCAAGGCAAGCTCCCTATCGGTCACGATAACATTAGGAAGACATGATTGATCCATCAAAGATTTCAACACTTCGCATGCCCACGTGTAGTTTCCTTCTTTCTCAGCCTCTAGGTATACACCAGCAATCAAGAAGGTAATTTTGGTTGAAGTCACGCCCACAATCTCAAGCAAAGGTAAGTTGTACCTATTTGTCTTGTAAGTGCAATCCATGAACAAGACGTATGGAAATGCCTTCATCAATTCAATGCTTTTCGGATGAGCAAAGAATATCTCCTTAATGACATTTGTATTCTCGCATTGCCGATATTCGAAGTGATAAGCATGCTCGGTCAATTTAAACATGAGCTGTTGGATTTGAAAACGACCCGCACGCTCAGTTGCCCTGTTCTTCACTCGCGCATTATAAATAGTCTGTATTATGGACTTGTTTTCCGAAAATTTCTCTTTTAATCCATGTAAAATATCCTTCGGCCGGGTATTTGCATGTGACAATTCTATCACGTACTCCTCTTCTGATTTAAGTAATCGACCGGCATAAGAGTAACCCAACATGGATTCACAAATAGGATGATTGTGAAAGCCACAAACCACTTTTAATTGCCATTGACCATCAACTGTGACTTGTCTGGCGTTCAACTGAAACTTACAACCGCATTTCTTTGTTCCGCTCTCTCTATTTTTCTTTTTTTTTCCCAATTCCAATATTTCAAGGTTGGCAGTTCCTTGAGAGGACAGAGAGATTGGTTTTTCCTTACAAGCGTCATTCGAGGAGCGGAATTACGGCTCCCGTTATCCGACCGACCGACTACGATGACAAACCCATGCTCTTCCCCCTTTTTACGCACCTATTCAAACATTATTTTTCGGTCTCGAAAAAACAAGGGCATTGTGAATTCTGGGGTGTAGTCTCGCAAAACGCTTTCAAAATCAACCGAGACATAGTTGTTGTCACCCAGGGAATACTGCAACAATTAAATAAAACAACAAGGGAGGTGTAAGCAGAAAAACAAAGGTTCGGCCAGTGGTGGTCGAATTTTCTTCGACGGTTCGGCTGGGTGTGGCCGAATAATTTCAAATTTTCGGCCAGTACTGACCGAAAAATTTCAAATTTTCGGCCAGTACTGACCGAAAAATAGCCCAGAATCGGCAAACCAGAGCCGATTTTTTTTGAAATTTCGGCCGGGTGTGGCCGAACCATAGCTATATTTCGGCCGGGGGTGGCCGAACCTGAACAGAAATTCGGTCACTACTGGCCGAATTGGAGCTACGAAACAGAAAATACATTTTTAACAAATTTAAATGGTTAGAAAACTTACATTATCATTCGATGGTAGAGCTGGAGCATCCATGATGAGCCTGCTGAATCTCTTGTCTTGGAACAAATGTGTATGAATTTTTTTTTGATTTTTTTTTTGGGAGAGGAAGAGGAAGGTAAGGGGGGAGGTAATTTTTTTTGGAGTATTAATAAATTAAATTTTCATTTAATAAAAGGTTAATATTTATAAGGTAAATATTTAAACAGTAAATTATCCCGATTTAAGCTCAATCAACATTTGAATTTTGAAATCAAAATTTGAATTTTCAGAAAATGGGAAAGCAATTAGTAAATAAGGAAATGTAATTCTTCAAAACTGGATCGATTAATATTTTATTTAAATGCAGATTTTTTATTTTTAATTTTTTTATTTATAATTCATTTTGAGACAGAAGAAGTACTACAATAATTATGATTCTTATACATACAAATTTATTTTATAAATTGAAATTTTTAGTATATAAATTAGAAATAGTTACAATAATATAGTCTAATAAATGAATATTTTTTTTATTTTAAGCAAAATAAAAATTGATCAATTGTTTTTATTTTGGGACGAAAGAAATATTAATGTAATGATCTATATACATGCAAGAGTCTTATAAATAGGAATTTAAAAATATAATCAAAGAGTAACGGTCCAAAAATAAATATTATTATTTTTAAATAAGTTATTTATAATTCCTTTTTGAGATGAAAGAAGTAGTACTATAATGATCCATCTATATAATATATTAAAATACAAACATTTAGACCCCTCACATTAAGCCATGTCACTATTATGACTTGACGTTATGTAATTCTCCCATTGATCTTAGTTTCAAAGATTTTATATTTAATAAATTGATTTTTCATTTAATAAAAGGTTAATGTTTATAAGGTAAATATTTATACAGTAAATTATCCAGATTTAAGCACAATCAACATTTGAATTTTGAAATCAAAAATTGAATTTTCAGAAAACGGGAAAAAATTAGAAAATAAGGAAATATAATTCTTCAAAACTGGATCGATTAATATTTTATTTAAATGCAAATTTTTTGTTTTTAAAATTTTTATTTATAATTCATTTTTCCCAAGGTGACATTATCGTGGGTAGAGTGAGGGGGATGGTTAACAAGTATTTTATTTGGTATTTTGTTATTTCATTTGGTACTTTGGGATTTATGATTAATAATCTGATTAAAACTATCAAGTTTATTTATTTTCATTCCAGTGTTGCATATGAATGCCATGACTTATTTATTTTAATAATCTTTCCTAATCAGAAAATGACTCCCAAGAGAAATTATAACATTTTGCTTGATGGCTAAAGCTTTGATAAATATATTCAAGTGAGCTACTAATATTTTATTTTGGTAAATGGTTGTCAAGTGGTTGAAACTTGAAATGTTGGTATGATTTTGACACATTTATAAACTATGGGTATGCATAATTCAGATTTATAATAATCACAACTTGAGTATTATCTGAAATACTTCATAAGGTCCTGAGTCGTTCTTTCTTGATGTATCTTGATTGTGCATTCAGAAATTTTTATATCTCCTCCATCTCTTAAAAAATCGGTGAGCAAGTGTACTCACTGATGGATGTGGTTTTACCCATTCAAAAGATATGTTTCCTAAGCTTATTTGATGCTCGAAACCTTGAGAATTTAATGTATTTTATAGTGTTTTGGAAGTACAGGGACCTAATTGCAAATTTGGAAAATTGGGAGAAAAAAATTGGTTGCAGAAAGTGCATGGGCCAAAGTAAAAATATAAAATTTTAAGGATCAAGGTGCAAGAGAAATTTTTGTAATGACCAAAATGCGATTGTGCTATTGTTGCGAGTCGGATCCAAGTGGTACAAAACAAAAAAAACAAAGGCAGCAATTCAGGGCCAAACTTTCTGTATTCTTGGGCGACAGCACAGATATATGGGCGACCGCTGAATCCTGGTTTGGGCCTAGCAGTTACATGGTGAAATTGGGCCGGCGATTTACATGGTGGAATTGGGCCTTGGCTTGGGCTGGAGTGATGGTTGTGTCTCCCACGTTTGTTGAAACGTTGACCTAGGGAAGGATTTTTATAAAAACAAAAGCAATTGATTTTAAAAGGAGGGGAGCCATGGTACTGTGTTGTGGGAGGAAATCAAGAACTACTTCGTTGTTTCATTGCTTTCAATTATTATTACTATACGATTCCAGGCTTTATTTATTTTAATTTTGTAATTTTATTATGAATATGAGTAGCTAATTATTTGATTTTCGGAGTGGGAATAACATTACATGATCTTTATGTTATAGCTTTTCATTACTAATTCAATTTCTTTCTAGAGTGGTGAAATATTTTTAATTCGTTCTAGGGTTTCACCCTAGAATTTGTGGGTATCTTTTGCTACGGTAACTCGGGCATTGATACATGACCAATATTTTACTATTTTGACCTAATTGAGGACGTAACTGAAATCAATTGGTTTAGGTTCGAATATTCTTTCGATCTTAAGGTTTTCTTGGATTATTATATTAAACGTAACTGGAAGTATAATAAAAAGAGAATATTTGAGTTGCAAATCGCACACCAAACCGTCCCAACTCATGATTTTGTGAATGAACCCTAGAATGAAATTGATGTCTTCTTTAAGTGATAAAATAGCATAAAGTGAATATATTGTGAAACCCAATTCGTGAATCCCGTTGTCATTCTTGATTTTAATCCTTTGTTTTATTTTAATTAGCTTAATTTATTTGCTTTTCAATATTAGTTTAATCAATCAAATCAAAATCAAACCCCTTTTGTTTCTTTACACTAATTAAATCAACTTGTTAATTCACTCAAGTCTCTATGGATTCGACCCTTGCTTGTGCATACTATTACAACGGTAGCTAGTACACTTGCTAGGTATTTTATTACAAGTGGATTTTCTTCCATCAAGTTTTTGGCGCCGTTGCCGGGGACTTGTTGTGATTTTTAACAAGTTTATTTAATCGGTGCATGTTTGGTAGACGTTCGCTGAACTCCCCGTTAGTTCCTGCGAACGATTTTATCAACAGAGTTGGAAGGGGCATTCCCCCTATAAGAGAATCAGATACCGAGTCTGATACTTCTGTCACCGAGACAGTTGTTGAATTAAGTGAGTTAGAAACTTCTTTCACCGAGGAAGAAGTAGAATTTAATTTGGTGATGGCAGACCAAACAATGAATGCTTTTGCCAGGCCTAGGGTCGACACATCAGGGTCGTGCATAGTGTTGGCTGATGCAGCACGGGCATATGAAATTAAAGGCCATTATTTCAACATGCTTCCCAATTTTCATGGTTTATCTGGTGAGGATGCATTGGCATTTTTGAGAGAATTCATGTCTACTGTGAGTGGGTTCCCTATAAAGGAGGGGGTTACTTCGGAACACTTGCGACTGAAGTGTTTTCCGTATGCACTGAAAGATAAAGCCAAAACTTGGCTACTTTTACTTCCTCCTAGTAGCATCACTACTTGGGATGCTTTGCATGATGCTTTTCTTACTAAATTTTACCCTTATGATGCATTGACTAATTTTAGGATGAAAATTATGGGATTTGCTCAGGAATCGGGGGAAGCCTTTCACGAGGCATGGGATAGGTTTAAGATGTTACAAATTCAGTGTCCCCACCATAACTTCCATGCTTCTATGTTGCATCAAACTTTTTATGGGGCTTTATCCCCTGAATACCAATCAATGGTAGATAATGCAGCAGGAGGTAGTTTGGGAAGCAAGACTGTCCAACAGTGCCAGGAATTGTTTGAAATGTTGAGTGCTAATTCTCAACAAAAGGGATCAAGACAACAAGGGGAGTGAATGAGGTAGGGCTAAGCAACGAGATTGCTAAGCAGTTTGCATTACTGAACCAAAGATTTGATAAATTAGCTTTGCAAAATGCTTCTTCTTCTTCTGTGCCTTCTACTGCTCATCTTGTAAATGATTTTTGTGCTAACTGTGGTTCTAACACTCATGCTACTAACATGTGTCAAAGTGGTTTGCTGTTTAATTCTGAACAGGCACATGCAATGCAAGGATTTGGCCAGCGGTTCCCTCAAAACAATAATCCTTATTCGAATACATACAACCCGGGGTGGAGGCAACACCCAAATTTTTCATGGGGAGGTAATCAAGAACAAAATAAGCCTCTTCATCCTCAACCTCCACCGGAACAGTATGAGCAGAAAAGGGAACCGTGGGAAATGGCCATGGAGAAAATGCAGGCTGAAAATAATCAATTAAGGGCGGAAAGTCAACAAGCTTCCAAGAACCATGAAGCTGCCCTTTAGAAGTTGGAGACTCAAATTGGGCAATTGGCAACCGCCCTACAAGGTCATAAGCCCGGGACCTTTCCAAGCCAACCACATCAAGCAAATGTCATTATCACCCTTCGAAATGGTAAACAGGTAGGTAGTGAGGTAACTTCTCCTTCATCTTCTTCTCCCCCTCCTGTTGTAGATAATAATGCTAATGTTGATAATAATGATGATGGTTGTGATAAGAGTACAAGTGGCATGGGGGGAAATTCTAAAGTTGATTCTCCAACCCCCAAGCCATATGTACCTCCTGTACCATTTCCTGGTAGATTTTTAAGACATAAGTTGGATTATCAAAGGAAGGAATTGATTGATATGTTTTCAAAGGTAAATATAAATCTTCCTCTTTTAAATGTGATCAAAAATGTTCCAGCTTATGCAAAAAATTTCAAAGAAATAAACTTCAGGAAATTTAAGTATGGGACGGATGAGAAGGTTTTGATGAGTGCGAATGCTAGTGCTGTGGTACAACATAGTCTTTCACCCAAATTAAAGGATCCCGGAAGCTTTCTTATTTCTATTACTATGGGGGAGTCCAAGAGGGTGAAAGCTATGTTGGACCTTGGGGCTAGCATTAATTTGCTTCCCTATTATTTGTATCTTGAGATGGGTCTTCCTGAATTAAAACCCACCACAATGGCCTTACAACTCGCTGATAGGTCCATTAAAAGACCTTTGGGCATTGTGGAGGACGTTTTAGTTCAGGTTGATTCGTTGATTATACCTGTTGATTTTGTGGTATTGGAGATGCCAAGAAGTGAAGGTAGTCGCTGTGATTCACCCATATTACTTGGGAGACCTTTCATGGCGACGACCAACACCATTATTAATGTGAGGTATGGCAAACTGTCTATGACTGTGGCTGGTGAAAAAATCGAAATTTCTGTGTTTGATGCCATGAAATATCCTAGTGATGATAGTGAGGCGTGTTCCTATGCTGATGATTGTGAAGTTTTGTCAAATGACGGTGAGAATTCTAGGGATAGTGCGGGTTCCCACTTGTGTGCCGTGAAAAATAAGGCCGACAATCTTGATTCTGGTGATGGCCCGTATCACCCCCTAGGTCGATCCCAAAAGGGTTCGGTGTCCCCATTTAAATCTTTCTTCCATCTAAAATCTAATAATGAGGCTTCATGTGCTAATGTGGAAGATTGTTGTTTTCTTGATATTTCTAACACTTTCTTTGTCAAGATGTGTGTTCAGGATACTTGTGATTTTGTGGAGGAAAATGAGGTGTCTGATTGTGATAAGAATAAGGCACCGAATGATTTTGGGGGAGAGGTCCCCAAGAAAAAGAAAATGAAGAAAAAGAAAAAGGGTAAGAAAAAAGTTAAGAAAATCCCTTGGGCTCCATCCGAGCTTATAACAAAGGGTAAATTTGTGTGGAAAGTGATGGGTGTTTGTGCCCGCGAATGTGCGAAGTGGGCCAAGGAAAGGAAAGCGAAGGCCAAAAGGAATGTGGTCACATCAAATCCCATTTAGTTGGGAGCAATGGTCGGGCTAACGACCTTAACCAAAGGCGCTAATTGGGAGGCAACCCAAGTAGGTACGTTTTTATTGCTTTATTTATTTGCTTTGTTGTGTCATATCTCCTTTGAACCCGAGGCATGTTTTTGTTCTCTTTGCTATGAGGACATAGCATATTTTGAGTTTGGGGGTAGATATCTCTCCAAGTTTGTGGGTTTATAGGGAAGTGTATATAGTGTCACCCTCCAAAAAAATAGAAAATTTTAAAATTTTTTGTTCACATTATATGTTTGGAAGTTGGCCAACGTCCATGATGATTTGAGGGTTTTGATTGAGTTTTTGCTAAGTTTGTGCCAATTTGAATATGTTAATTAGAATTGCATTAATACATGTAAAACACAATTGCACCACCATTCACTTCCATCATATTTCTTGATCATGGTCATTAATTTAGGTGTCCTTTATGAGTTCACTTTGACATTCTCGGGGGTCCTAGAACATGGTTGCACGCTTGTCAATAACAAATCAATTGATTACTTGATATTTATGGCTTTTATTTCTTTGACAACCCTCTTGTGAGCCTTCGACTTTCTCGTCACTGTTTATATATGAATTGTCACTTGATCCCATTTTGAGCCTGTTTAGAATGAATGGAACATCTAGACCACCCTTCGCCTTCATTTGACGCCTACTCTCTAGCCCTTGACACCTAGAATAGATTTATCCCACCTTTGCAAGAATGTGGAATTGGAAAAGTTCAAGTTTGGGGGTTACATTGAAAATTTAAGGGAATGTGTGAGGTCAAGGTCAAAAATTGTGAAGTGAATATGTATTGTAATAAAAGGGGGCAAGAAAAAAAAGGTTCAAGTTCAAAAAAAAAAAAGAGAAGAGAAAAGAAAAGAAAAGAAAAGAAAAAGTTTGCCCCCTAATTCTGTGTAGTATGTTTGATAAGTGACATTTATTGAGAGGGGAAATGTTTTCAATCCCAAGTGTATAAAGTATGAACAAAGTTCTAGTTTGGGGGTTGAAGCATTGGGGAAATAAAGGTGAGCGGAAAAGCTAAAATTCCGGAAGGAGTAATATGCAATGGAAGGCTTTTAATTTCACATTCTTGTGTTTGTATGTCCATTCCTTCGTTTGTAACCGTGAACCTATCTCCACAATTGTTGTGAATTTAACTTTTAGCCATATTTTTGTTCAATATTGAGTAATCGGGTTGACAAGTGCATAATTATGCATATGAGTATCCTTGTATATGAATTGTTTATCATCAATGATGGAGGGCATGTCTTAGTGAACCCATAAACAATCTTATCTTGTTGATCATGATCTCCCATATTTCATTCATCATTCAGGCCGAGGTGGAAAATTGTGGGTTAGATGCATTATTGTAATTGTAATTGCATATTCTTAGTGGCACTTGTTTAGCATATTTAAGTGAGAATCTGAGACTTGTTTGGCCGGCAACCTTGTATATATTGAGAACATAAAAAAAATAAAAAAATTATGTTGATTGTTTTTAGTTGTTAGAGTAGTTTTGTTTTTGTTTAGTTTTGTTTTACTCGAGGACGAGCAAAAGATAAGTTTGGGGATATTTGATGGATGTGGTTTTACCCATCCAAAAGATATGTTTTCTAAGCTTATTTGATGCTCGAAACCTTGGGAATTTAATGTATTTTATAGTGTTTTGGAAGTACAGGGACCTAATTGCAAATTTGGAAAATTGGGAGAAAAAAAATTGGTTGCAGAAAGATCATGGGCCAAAGTAAAAATATAAAATTTTAAGGATCAAGGTGCAACAAAAATTTTTGTAATGACCAAAATGCGATTGTGCTATTGTTGCGAGTCGGATCCAAGTGGTACAAAACAAAAAAAACAAAGGCAGCAATTCAGGGCCAAACTTTCTGTATTCTTGGGCGACAGCACAGATACATGGGCGACCGCTGAATCCTGGTTTGGGCCTAGCAGTTACATGGTGAAATTGGGCCGGCGATTTACATGGTGGAATTGGGCCTTGGCTTGGGCTGGAGTGATGGCTGTGTCTCCCACGTTTGTTGAAACGTTGACCTAGGAAAGGATTTTTATAAAAACAAAAGCAATTGATTTTAAAAGGAGGGGAGCCGTGGTACTGTGCCGTGGGAGGAAATCAAGAACTACTTCGTTGTTCCATTGCTTTCAATTATTATTACTATACGATTCCAGGTTTTATTTATTTTAATTTTGTAATTTTATTATGAATATGAGTAGCTAATTATTTGATTTGCGGATTAGGAATAACATTACATGATCTTTATGTTATAGCTTTTCATTACTAATTCAATTTCTTTCTAGAGTGGTGAAATATTTTTAATTCGTTCTAGGGTTTCACCCTAGAATTTGTGGGTATCTTTTGCTACGGTAACTCGGGCATTGATACATGATCAATATTTTACTATTTTGACCTAATTGAGGACGTAACTGAAATCAATTGGTTTAGGTTCGAATATTCTTTCGATCTTAAGGTTTTCTTGGATTATTATATTAAACGTAACTGGAAGTATAATAAAAAAGAGAATATTTGAGTTGCAAATCGCACACCAAACCGTCCCAACTCATGATTTTGTGAATGAATCCTAGAATGAAATTGATGTCTTCTTTAAGTGATAAAATAGCATAAAGTGAATGTATTGTGAAACCCAATTCGTGAATCCCGTTGTCATTATTGATTTTAATCCTTTGTTTTATTTTAATTAGCTTAATTTATTTGCTTTTCAATATTAGTTTAATCAATCAAATCAAAATCAAACCCCTTTTGTTTCTTTACACTAATTAAATCAACTTGTTAATTCACTCAAGTCTCTGTGGATTCGACCCTTGCTTGTGCATACTATTACAACGGTAGCTAGTACACTTGCTAGGTATTTTATTACAAGTGGATTTTCTTCCATCACCCACATTTTTTTTATAATAGAAATAGATATATGCGACCAAAATATGTTTGGCCATCCCAACACATATAGGCTAAATAGAGTTATTCTGAATGTAGTAAAGTAATTTTCTATGTGTACATCATACTCCCTCCGTTCCAAAATTATCGTGTCAATTTTTTTATTGTTGGATATAAACCTAATTACAGATTATGACAACAAGTAATAATAAGCCTAACTACGCCCGTCAAATTTCGACCGGTTATTCGCTAGTATTCATCAAAGCTTACACTCTTGTCATTCTACATAATTTCTAAACAAGTTGACATCTGCAAATGGTTCCTTCTTCTTCAAATGATTTTTTTTCTTGACATAATTATAGTATTGTAAGTACCCAAATCTGGCTCATGCCTTCCGGTTAAGTTTTCCGGCAATTTCCCGGACTTTTCTAAAGTTCGGGAGCAATTTCGAAACTGTTTCGAACCTTCCGAGGAATGAAGGGACTGATTTAAATTAAAAGGGCACGTTTTCCTTAATATGGAAAACCTTCTAGAAGTGCCACCTTGCATGATTTTAGAAACATGCTGAGTCATACAGGATAATGCCGCACGGCTGCATTAGGAGGGGACTCCTAGCCGCACGGCCTCATTAGCCTTATCCAGACTGCCTATAAACAGAGCCCTCCTCAACCCATTTTGACACAACAACAACATACCACATTCAGCACCAAAAGCTCTGTTCAAGCCCTGCTGCGAAAATCCAAGAAGTTGAAGAGTGCCAAGAAGCCACCTCCCTCCTCCTTGAAGCCTTTCAAGTTGGTCCATCCACTAGGCAAGATCCAAAGAAGAAGAGGTCACCACCATTGGTAACCTCTCACCCCTTTACCTTGCATTATGCTTGTTTATGTGATATAATAGCTCCTTGCATTCATATATTACTATTATCTTGCTTGGGACTTGGTATTTGTTGTTAAATATCCCATCTTTATTCATATAAATCATGCCCCCTCCCCCTTTGCATCCTTTGCATGAAATAAGCATCCTTTGCCCATAAAAATGTAATCTTTGCATTAAAGGTGCATCCTTTGCACCTAAAAATCCTTTTTTTTATATAAAAATGATATCTTTATGCATCCTTTGCATATAAAAATATAATTTTTATATTCAAAATTGCATCTTTTGCATCCTAAAACTCATTTTCACACATAAAAATGCATCATTTGCATTAAAGATCATTTCTTTGCATGAAAGAAGCATCCTTTGCCTAAAAATGCTATTTTCCTATAAAAATGCATCCTTTGCATAAAAATCCTTTCTTTACATCAAAAAGCATCCTTTGCAAATCAAAGAGCATCCTTTGCACCCAAAAAATGTCATCTTTTCACTAAAAATATCATTTTAACATGCATCCCCCATGTCCCCATTAGCAACCTTCGGAATGGACCGGTGTAAAGATCCTATCTTTACATCGTTTCTTCCATTAAAGGTGCCGCAATCTCTTTAGAAAGGGATAAACCTTGAACCTATATCTCCGATTATCGCTTGAGACGAGCATGATAGCTCCAATATAAGCTCAATCGTCTCAAGGCGTAGGATTGATGGGCTAAGGACACTCCTTTTCTAAAGAACCCCATTTTGGACTATAAAAGAGAGTCCTTCTCTCGATTACGAAAGATCCAAGGTCAAATAGCGATGATCACAAGTCCAAGATGAGGACGGGATCAAAGTCCCGAACACATAAAAATCCAAGGAATTCCGAGCGACAACCAACTAAATGGTTTGTACGTCCGGAAGACAACTTGGGACATCCCCCCCCCCCTCTTTTCAACACATGCACACAAGAAAGCAAGCAAGCAAGCACGAAAAATGGAATCTAGGGAGACTTGCTACGGCAAGGCACCTTGGGTGAACGACGATCCGTTCTTTCCAAGGGTAACTTAACCTCCGAACCCTAAAATCCTTTTTTTCAAAGTTTTGAGGAAATCAAAATGGCGTGGCGACTCCGTTTTTCAAATTAAACCGGATGTTTTCAAACTCGCGTGAATCCAATCTAAAAAAACAAAAAATTAGAATTTGGGCACACATTCACAGTTTGGCGACTCTGCTGGGGACATCCCAAAGGAGAAAAGCTTTCATTTTCAAAATAAACAATACCAGGTATATAGGTGGAAACCATTTAACCTTCATGTATCGCTCCCTAACCCGGGGCTTGGGATAAACGGTGGTTTAACAATCCCACATACCGGTATCTCTTTTCGAAAAAAAAATACTAAAAAGAAAGCTTTTTTCCTTTGAGCGGGTTAGACTCCCGTCACGGATTCCAATTATCGTGCTTGCTTTCTTTGCCTTGCATTTGCATCATTTGCATCTTGGTAATTGTGCGTACTTTGAGCAGGAAGCCTTCTCGAAGGCTAAAAGGTGCCTAAAATGTTCGGGAAGCAACACGAAATTGCAAAGGAGTGGAACACGGAAAATTGATCCATGCGGTCGTGCGGCTCAATCCTCCTTGGATTACGGCCAGGGCGGCCTCGGTGGCAATTCCACCGGGAAAAAATTGAAGTTAATGGCGGCCTTGGCGGCTTGGGGCTATTCGGTTCCAAGGCGGCGGGGCTCCCAGAAAATTTACGTGCCTTATCTGTTGCATTTTCCCTCGTCCCGAAAAATCATTCCTTTAAAACAAATTTATGAAAAATCTCTGTTTTAACTCAAAAAGAAATATTTTTAGGAGGCCGCACACTACGCGCACCTTATATATCCTGTACACTTTGCATGCACGTCCCTTTAAACCCGGAGTGGTTTTTCAGCTGCAGTCACGGACAGCCTTACGATGCTCCCGGGCGCGCACGGAATCACCCCAAACTCCCCATGGCAGCCAGTGTCGACCAATGCACAGTCCGTGTCACACGTTTCAAAAAACCGTGACTTTTTGGTTGGTTTTTGGTCTAGTCCGTGTCATATAGCCCAGTTGCATGTCCCCGTAAAGGTCAAGCCTTAGTCCATAACGGAAGTCAAGATCTTTTGCTCAAGCGAAACTCTGTCGAAATTCCGACAAGGAAAAATCGGTAGAATCTTGACTCCGACATTGACTTTGACCTTGACCTGCACGGAATGCGTAAGAGTCGAGACCGAGTCTATGCCAAAAGTCCAAAGATCTTCCGCGCAAGCGGAGCTCGGCCAAAATTCCGACAAAGAAAAAATTGGCAAGATCTTGACTCCGACATTGACTTTGACCTTGACCTGCACGGAATGCGTAAGAGTCGAGACCAAGTCCATGCCAAAAATTCAAAAGATCTTTCGCTCAAGCGAAGCTCTGCCAAAATTCCGACAAGGAAAAATTGGCAAGATCTTGACCCGGCATTGACTTCGATTTTGACTCACGCACGGCGTATGCAACAAAGTTCAATGTGACACTGTGTCATCCGACTTTTACCGCCCGACCCATGCCTATTATCTTCTCGGACATTACCGAAAAGTCAAAACGTCAATCGCGCAAGCGAAATTCTGTTAAGGCTGAAAGACGAGACTTTTCCGGTATTGCCTTGACTATAATTCGCATCGCTCGTGCGTTAAAAGTTCCTATGACCCGCTAGACCCGTTAGGAGCGATCTTCTCTCTCGGTCGGTGGGATCCGCGTGCCTATAGGACCCTCGCCGGGCATCCCACCACAGGGAGGTCGAAATACGGGTGGAATACGAGGGGCTTATAGACGTAGTGACGGAACCCGGCGATCCGGGATCTAGAGTAGTTGCGAAAAAGAAGGGCGAGAACCCCTTTTCCAACCAAATAGAAATTAATAAAAGACATTGTTTTAAGTAAACTGGAAGATTCTTAATTCGCATATTGCTTTAGCCTTCAGCCTAAACACCTACCCCGAGTCTAAACCTCTCCTATCCCTTTCCCGCAGCGAGAAAGAAGTGGGTGAGAACACCGGGTCAGCGACTTGTTAGCGCAGAATTCTCAGACAGTTTGCCAGAATCCTCAGTTTTGTCAGTCCAGAGAGTCAGAATGGCCGATTTGTGAGAGAACGATCTTGGTTTGGGTAACCGAGATGACTAGGGAAGAAGAGCTAGCCTATAACCAATGCCCTCCTCCAGTCACATATGATCCTTTGCCAAAGACTGTCCCTTTTCAGTCCTTCCCAATGTCTCAAGCCATCAGGGTCCCTTTACCCTCTCCTCCTCAGATAAGACCCAGCTTTGTTCCCTACTAACAAAGAGCAAATGCCACAGCTATCCCCGTAATGCAGCCTCTGCATTACCCCATGGGACTCTTTCCCTCCTCTCAGCCCGAGCCAAATTTCCCTACCTTGGAATCCCGGTACCAGCCTGACCTTTCTAACTTTGTCAACGCCTGTGAGTTTGCCTATCTACCAGACAGTGGCAGTGAAGAGTCAGTCGGAAATGAGAACAGGAATGGGTGGATTTACAGTGATGATGACAGTTCAGTAGAAGGAATGAACCTGGAATCCACAGAAGTGAAACCCGGAGGGCAAGATGAAGATGAAAACCACGGACCTGGAATGGGAGATGGTATCACTTCAAAATGTGTCTGTAGCCTGTGTGAAGGTTCGGAAGAGAAAAAGGATACAAGCTTAGATGAGGCAGCATACGAATTCTACATCCTAGAGTTCAATACTCCTTACAAAGACTTGGTCGGTGAATGGAGGAACTTGATCGAAGCTTTAGCTGAAAGAGGGAAATGGGCTCCACCCGTCAATCTAGAACATGTAAGCGTCATTGAGGCCAAACCCCCGTCGGGAAGAGTAGACTCCATTGCAGTGCTAAGAGTCACCCCTGAAACCTTGTCTGAAGAAGAGTGTATGGATGCCCTGGAAAGAGTCTTAAGGTTCGAAGCGACCCCGGTCCCCTTTATGTCCTACGATGACAATGATGTTTTCTTGGTAATCCCCAAGTCAGAGGAAAAGTCCAAGATACCCCTTATATGGCGCCAAGTATCCCAACCTGCTTTTGCCCTCATTAGTCATCAGAGTCAAGATGAGAGTTCTCACGAGAGTTACTGTAGTGATACTGAGGAAGACACAGTCGAAGGAACAGTAGAGGAATGGTTAGCCCAGAAGCCGAAAAGCCCAGAAAATCTTCCTGACAGTAAAGAACAGGAACCCGCCATGAGGTTTGACCCCGTAGAAATCCTTCTCGATGATGGAATTTCCCACTTCAGAAAGTGTTTGGCCAACGTCAAAGATGCCGTCAGAAGGCTGACCCCTAAAGAAAGAAGGTATATGCTTGACAGTGATGAGGAATGTGACCCCACTCTGCTGAAAAAGTTGCTAGGAGCCATTAGCAAACCTCCAGACTCTGATAATCCCTGTTGCATGCAGACCTTGAAAAGCCTGAATGAGACTGTCAAGGCTACGAGTGAAAAGGATGAAGGCTGAAATCGGCCCGAGTCGCTAAGTCAGTTAAGAATTCCAAACCCCGAGAAAGCAGAAAGCCATTAACACAGGATCGGGTTCGGAAGCCTCCTATGCCTCTGGTAGCTGTCAATCAGATTAATCAGCGAGAATTGGCCATACGCCGGAAGAGCCCGCCTCGACTTTGAAAGAGCGACGAGAATCCGCCGGTAGGAATGATGATTCGAGAGAAGTCTAATGTCTATGTGATGACTCGGTCCGGACGGATGAGTGTTGAAGCGGCTAAGGGTGACAAAAGAAATGCCGTCTACGAGCGAAAACAGGACAAAAGACCCTATAAGCCGAAGCGAGAAAAGCCGGACTCGACAAGGAGGATCCGGTGCGACTCGGTTGAAGTGTACTCGAGCCAATATCTCCTTGTGGTCCCTATTAACCTCTTCATACCTTTATAAGCTGAAACTAGAAGAAAGTTTGGCCAAGACCATGGTGCCCATAGATGTCACCCCAGATGAGGTCGTCCAGATGATTGGAAGTATCCATTATGGAAACATCATTACCTTCGACTTGGACTGCCAAAGTATGGGGCTAGTCATAACGAACCTCTTTACATCACGGTCCGGTTGGAAGAACGCCGATTGCCACGGGTATTAGTCGATGGAGGGTGCAACGATGAATGTCTGCCCGGCAAAGATGATGGACTTATTGGATCTGAAGCCCATGGATTTGAAGCCTTCTAGTCAGACTATTAAGGCCTATGACTCCACTGCACGATCAGTTTTGGGGATTGTTACTCTCAAGTTATGGTTCGGGAAAAAGGTCATGGACGTTGACTTTCAAGTGATTGACATTCCGATTTCATTTATCGCTCTGCTGGGACGCCCTTGGATCCACCAGATAAACGGGGTAGCCTCTACTCTGCACTAATGCGTCAAATTTCAGTCAAGTGATGGTACTATCACCACTATTTACGGAGACAGTGTCACGGTGGAAGGAACCGGCCTTTGGAGGTATCCCGATATTGGAAATTAAGCATGATGATGAAGGGTTTGCCTTGACCGGATTCTCTATAGCTTCTTCCAAAGCACAAGTGTGTTGCACTGACCTCACCACTACCTCCGATAAAATCCCCCTGCCATGAGAATGATGAGAAAAATGGGTTATCTTCCGGGGCTTGGATTGGGCAAAAGACTGCAGGGTCGCAATACTATCATTGATGCAAAGGAACAGACTACCAGATATGGCTTGGGATACAAACCGAACTCTCGGGATGACAGAAAAGCTAAAGGCACAGTTCCAGGAAAATGAAGTGAAGGGATCCATCTCCATCCTTACAGTTTGTCTCTGACCCATTACTTTACAAAAGGTGGGACCCAATACGGTAAAAGTGATTGCCGGAGGGAAAACCCTTCTGGAAAACGTTGATAAAGTTAGGGGAAAACCAGCAAATCCTGTTCGGAGAATGTTCCTCGACTTGCCAGACATTCCTCGAGCTACCACTACCGTTCAGAACGAGTATGTCATCAAAGGAAACCAGAACAGTGTCAAAGGGTCAGCATCCTTCTCATCCGGGGTAATGGATTTCTCCGCCTTTGAGTTAGCTCTTCCGAAGATCAGCCAGATAGAAGCTGCCAGTAGTGAAGACAGTGAGTGGGGCTTGCAAAAGTTGTTTGATGAGGAAGCACAGATCCCTGATTTGATCAACTTCAGCTCAAATGATGAGGTAGTTGCTGTAATTGGAGACGGTGGTGAAGAGCCTTTCGATCCCCACACTTTGGTGACTAAGACAGAGATGCCGTTGAAGAATTGGGAGACATTCTCAAGGCCGATAGCCAGCCGACAGCAAATGATCATGGAGCTTGGATTGGTACCACTGTCCTTCTCAACCCGGTCGTGTCAAACACCACATCGTCTATACGGTTGAGTCGGGAATCTTTGAATTCCGATCCTACGAGTCGTCAGAAGGCCTCACGCTGAGGATTATGAACATGTAATCAATGTCATATTTCCCCTTGCTTTGAATGAAATGACAGATCTTTACGAGTATCCTCTTATTGCCAACTTAACAAATGATAAATTAACTCAAAACTTAACAACGATTAATAATGAATCATTTGAACAAGATGCAAACACACTAAACGGACAATACATTAAAGAAATCTTTAAGCGAGGTTACGGAAAAAGAAGAAAACCGGGCCCAAGGCGAGGAGGTTTTGGCCGAGTGTTAACTTGGGTGCTTGTCGAGGAACCTAAAGAGACACATATTGGAAGCTTCTTCCGGGAGGTTGAAAGGGACAGACCGGTTAATCTACTCGAGAGAATACATGGACGTCTTTGCATGGTCGTACAAGGATATGGGGCTAGGCAGGTTCAATAGTAGAGCACAGAATCCCTCTAGCACCGAGATGCTAAGCCGGTGAAGCGAGCGAGAAAAATCAAGCGAGAATGGTCTGCAAGGGTCAAAGAAGAAATTGAGAAGCTACTGCGGGTAGGATTCATCGAGTCATCGAATATCCGACATGGTTGTCCAATATTGTGACCGTAACCAAGGCCAATGGGAAGGTGCGGCTGGCTTGTGTAGATTTCCGGGGATGCGAACAAGGCCCGACCCCAAAGACGATTAACCCTTGCCAAACATAGACATCCTGGTGGACTCCGCGCCAATTACGAAGTCAAATCCTTCGTTGACGACTTTGCGAGGATACAACGCCGGATCAAGATGGCCGAAGAAGACCAAGAAAAGATGTACCTTCACCACACCGTGGGAACTTGCTTGCTATACGGTAATGCCATTTGGGCTTAAGAACGCCGGGGCTACTTATCAAAGAGGCGAAGCGGCGGCTCTTTTCATGACATGATCCACAAGGAGATTGAGGTCTACGTCGACGACATGATAATCCACTCTAGAGGTGAGGATGGGCAGCACTTTGTTGACCTGCGAAAGTTCTTTGAGAGGCTGAGACAACATTCCATGAGACTAAACCCTACTAAATGCACCTTCGGAGTGACAAGGGGAAAAGTACTCGGGTATATGGTCACGGAGCGAGGTATCGAAGTCGACCCCCGAAAGATCAAAGCCATTATGGACATGAGGCCACCTCAAACCCAGACATAAGTCAAAAGCTTTATGGGCAAGCTGCGGTACATCACTGCTTTAAACCAACCGAGTTGACAGCTAGGTACGAGCCCATTTTCAAGCTCATGAAGAAGAATGTAGACACGAGTGGACCGAAGAATGCCGGGATGCCTTTGACCAAATCAAGGCGTACTTAGTACATCCTCGGTACTATGCCCCCCACATAGACGAAACCTCTTCGCTCTATCTCACTGTCACCGATACGGCAGTTGGGGCTATGCTTGCTCGGGAGAAGAAAGACTCTCGGGTAGAAAATGCCATTTACTTTGTGTACCAAAGGCTGCGGGAAGTGAGCTCAATTACTCAGCATGTGAAAAGACTTGTGCAGGACTGGTCTGGGTAGTCGATAAACTGAAGCATTATATGCAAGCCCACCCTGTGAACTTGGTCTCGAAAATAGACCCCATCAAGTACATCTTCAATAAGCCTTCCCTCTCGATGCGTCTATGTAAGTACCCAAATCTGGCTCATGCCTTCCGGTTAATTTCCCCGGCAATTCCGGTAAATTTCCCGATAATTCCCCGGACTTTCCTAGAGTTCCGGAACAATTCCGGAACTGTTCCAAACCATTTAAGGGCTGAAGGGAAGGCTTAGTAATTAAGAAACACGTTTTTCTTAATTACAAAAACCTTCTAGAATTGCCACCTTGCATGATTCTAGAAACATGTTGAGTCATTGTGGATAATGCCGCACGGCTGCATTAGCCAAGGACCTCTGGCCGCACGGCTTCATTAGCCTTATCCAGACTGCCTATAAATAGAGGCCTCCTCTACCCATTTCCATACACAGTTTTTCCAGCATAAAAACCCCCAAAGAATTCCTACGAAAATAAGAAGCTGAAGGAGTCAAGAAGCCACCTCCCTCCTCCATTGAAGCCTCCAAAGTTGGTCCTTCCACCAAGCAAGATCCAAAGGAGAAGAGGTCACCACCATTGGTAACCTCTCACTCCCTTAACCTTGCATTTTACTTTCTTTATATTGATCATTGCATTCATATAATGTCATTATCTTGCTTGGGACTTGGTAGTTATCATTAAAGATCATATCTTTATCATACCCCCCTTCCCTCTTTGCATGAAATAGGCATCACTTGCCATTAAAAATATAATCTTTGAATCAAAAGGTGCATCCTTTGCACCTAAAACCCCCTTTTTTACAATAAAAATATCATCTTTATGCATCCTTTGCTCATAAAAATACAATTTTTACATCCAAAATGCATCATTTGCGTATAAAAATCATGTCTTTATAAAAAAGGTGCATCCTTTGCATTAAAAATCATCTCTTTGCATGAACTTAGCATCCTTTGCTTTCAAAAATGAAATCTTTGTGCATCCTTTGCATAATAAATACTATTTTCCTCATAAAAGTGCATCCTTTGCATATTAAGTATCAATTTCCTCATAAAAATGCATCCTTTGCATAAAGATCACTTCTTTACATCAAAATGCATCCTTTGCAAATCAAATGCATCTTTTGCAACCCAAAAATGTCATCTTTTCACTAAAAATGTCATTTTTACATGCATTCCCCCATGTTCCCATTAGCAACCTTGGAACGGACCGGTGTAAAGATTCTATCTTTACATTGTTTCTTCCATTAAAGGTTCCATAATCTCTTTAGAAAGGGACAACCTTGAACCCTATATCTCCGATTATCACTTAAGACGAGCATGAAGCATTCATATAAGCTCGATCGTCTTAAGGTGTAGGATTGATGGGCTAAGGTCACTCCTTCCTAAAGAACCTCATTTTTGGACTATAAAAAGAGAGTCCTTCTCTCGATCACGTAAGTCCCGAGGTTAAAAAGCGATGATCACAAGTCCAAAGTGAGGACGGGATCAAAATCCCGAATACATAAAATCCAAGAAATCCCGAGCGACAACCAATAAATGGTTTGTACGTCCGGAAGACAACTTGGGACATTCCCTCCCCTTTTATTCAAATACATGCACACAAGAAAGCACGCAAGCAAGCAAGATAAACGGAATCTAGGGAGACTTGCTACGGCAAGGCACCTTGGGTGAACGACGATCCGTTCTTCCCAAGGGGTAATGATAAGTGACTATTATATAGTCATTTATCCCATTATTTATTAATCATTTCCTTAGTTTTTAGTATCATTTAGTTTGCATTTAGGTTATTTTAGCTTCTTTTATCATATATCTTCGATTTTATGCTTTTGGTAGATTTTATACTCTTAGACAGGTTTTAGAGTCAAGTTATGATGATTTTGGAGTCTTGGAAATAATCAAGTGTCAAAGCCATGGAGGGACAGCATCGAAATAAGCATAAAGGCCAAAATTCAGTCGGAGCGGCCGTGTAGGCAAAGGAGGAGCGGCCGTGCAACAATGCCCAGTTCAAAATAATTTTTGGCGCCAAGATCGCACGGCCGTGCAGTTCCCTTGACTCGGCCGTGCAGTCGATGTACCTGTTCCAAAAAGGCACCTTTTGGAGGCACCACTTTGAAGAATCCCAACCTTTAGCATAGATGTCTATATAAAGAAGCCTTTGTACTCAGTTTTAGATATCCAGAAAATCCGAAAATGTTCATAATACACATTTAGAAAGGATCATATCATACTTAGATTTTATAGCAAAATTACTCTAGCAATTTATACACAATGTTCAAAGTTTATCAAGGATTCGTGACAAATCTTGTGTACTCTTGAAGATTGTGAATGAAGATTATTTTCAGCCATTGTCTCTCTTATTATGAATAAGTATTTCTTTCCTTATCTTTATTTCTTTACTTACTTCCTTTTATTATTTCAATGGTTTGAGTAATCCTCCATTTCTTGGAGTTGGAAACTCATTTACTTATATTCATTGCTTCTTCTACATGTCATTTCAATTCTCTTCTTGTAAATCTTAATGCTTGCAATTAGGGAGACGTCTTTAATTGTATAACCTCAGTTGATCAAATGAAAAACATTGATTAGCGGAACTCTAAGAATTGAACTAGGTCGATAAATTACACAAAGTGATTTAAAGACCTAGGGATGATCCTTTAGTGGAAAATACGTGAGATTATAGACTTAATTGGTATTTTTGATTTATTTGGTACCCTCGAGAGGTGAGTCGGATTTCCCACGTGACGAACGGGATTACACTAAGCCGAACCCTCGAGAGAAAGGCCGGTGAGTCTTAAAATACATGTGCTAGTTAGCACAACTTAGCGTATCATCCTTGACTTGGCACTTTCATCTTAAAACAATTTCTTCATATTATTCTTGAATTCCTTGCAAATATGAATACGTTTATATTTGTGGAACCCTAGTCAATTGAGAGAAGTACCTAGCGGAGAATTTCGATTGACGGAACCATATGAAGGAACTAGGTTTCATTGATCACGAGAGTAGTTCAACGGCCTAGGGGTGTTCTTTGAATGGAAAGTACGTTGACTTTCGATCTTAATGGATTCTTTCTAATTGTGGTCAGCTAGAGATAAGCCGAAATGCCCGTTTGTGACAGGGCGGGAGCACCATAAACGGAAATCTCAAACAGTTAGGACATAATTAGTAAAGAATACAACGCTACTGTCCTAACCAGAAGTAGTGTAAGCCTAATGTACCATTCTTGTTATTTTGATAAAAGCCTTTTTTTAAAGCATATTTATTTGTTTTCAATCCCGAGAATACTATCATTATATGTTAGAGTAGTTTCTGTATTTTCTTAGTATTTTCTATTACAAATTCTTATCTCCCCCAATCATTATATCTATATATTTATATAAAGACAAATATCATCCCAAGGTAAACCCTGTCTCTGTGGGATCGACCCGTACTTGCACCCGCTATATTGCAATAGCCCGTGCGCTTGCGGATATTAAATAAATCGTTAGGTTTCGACCGAACAAGTTCAAACACATGCACACAAGAAAGCACGCAAGCAAGCAAGATAAACGGAATCTAGGAAGACTTGCTACGGCAAGGCACCTTGGGTAAACGACGATCCGTTCTTCCCAAGGGGTAACTTAACCTCCGAACCCATAAATCCTTTTTTTCAAAGTTTTGAGGAAATCAAAATGGCGTGGCGACTCCGTTTTTCAAATTAAACCGAATGTCTTCAAACTCGCGTGAATCCAACAAAAATTTGGGCACACATTCACAGTTTGGCGACTCCGCTGGGGATATCCCAATGGAGAAAATCTTTCATTTTTAAAATAAACGATACCTGGTATATAGGTGGAAACCACTAACCTTCCTGTATCGCTCCCTAACCCGGGGCTTGGGATAAACGGTGGTTTAACAATCCCACGTACCGGTATCACTTTTCGAAATAAAAAAAAATATAAATAAAAGAAAGCTTTTCCCTTTGAGCGGGTTAGACTCCCACCGCGGATTCCGTTTATTTTGCTTGCTTTCTTTGCCTTGCATTGCATCATTTGCATCTTGGGATTTGTGCATACTTTGAACGAGAAACAACCCGAAAATAGCAAAGGAGTGGAACCTGGAAAATTGATCCATGCAGTTGTACGGCTCAATCCTCCTTGGATTCTGACCGGACGGCCTCAATGGCAATTTCACCAGGCAAAATTGAGGTTAATCTGGCAGCCTTGGCAGTTTGGGGCTATTCAGTTCCAAGACTGACTGGGGCTCCCAGAAAATTTACGTGCTTAACTGTTGCATTTTCCCCCGTTCCAAAAATCATTCCTTTAAAACACATTTATGAAAATCTCTGTTTTAACTCAAAAAGGAACATTTTTAGGAGACCGCACACTACGCGCACCTTATATATCATGTACACTTTGCACGCACGTCCCTTTAAACCCGGGATGGTTTATCAGCTGCAGTCACGGACAGCCTTACGATGCTCCCGGGCGCGCACGGAATCATCCCAAACTCCCATGGCGGCAAAGTGTCGACCAATGCACAGTCCGTGTCACACGTTTCAAAAAACCGTGACTTTTGGTTGGTTTTTGGTCTAGTCCGTGTCATATAGCCCAGTTGCATATCCCCGTAAAGGTCAAGCCTTAGTTCATAACGGAAGTCAAAATCTCTCGCTCAAGCGAAACTCTGTCGAAATTCCGACAAGGAAAAATTGGTAGAATCTTGACTCCGACATTGACTTTGACCTTGACCTGCACGGAATGCGTAAGAGTTGAGACCGAGTCTTTGCCAAAAAAATCCAAAGATCTTTCGCTCAAGCGAAGCTCTGCCAAAATTCCGACAAGGAAAAATTGGCAAGATCTTGACCCGGCATTGACTTCGATTTTGACTCACGCACGACGTATGCAACGAAGTTCAATGTGACACTGTGTCATCCGGCTTTTACCGCACGACCCATGCCTATTATCTTCTCGGACATTACCGAAAAGTCAAAACGTCAATCGCGCAAGCGAAATTCTGCCGAAATTCTATCAAGGCTGAAAGACGAGACTTTCCCGGTATTGCCTTGATTATAATTCGCATCGCTCGTACGTTAAAAGTTCCTATGACCCGCTAGACCCATTAGGAGCGTTCTTCTCTCTCGGTCGGTGGGATCCGCGTGCCCTATAGGACCCTCGCCCGGGGCTGTCCACCCTGGGAGGTCGAAATACAGGTGGAATACGAGGGGCTTATAGACGTAGTGACGGAACCCACTGATCCAGGATCTAGAGTAGTTGCTAAAAAGAAGGGCAAATCCCCTTTTTCAACCAAATAGAAATTAATAAAAGACACTGTTTTAAGTAAACTGGAAGATTCTTAATCTGCATATTGCTTGAGCCTTCAGCCTAAACACCTACCCCGAGTCTAAACCTCTCCTATCCCTTCTCGCAGTGAGAAAGAATTGGGTGAGCACACCGGTACAGCAGTTTGACGGCACAAAGATCTCAAGTAACCCGTCAAAATCTTCGAGTCTCAGTTTTCCAGTGTCAAAATGGCCAACGTGGTAGTCAACAATGGTAATGACCAAGTAGTCATAGAAGGCCATCCCAGTTCAACCCAAGCCCCATATCTGGTATGATGTATGCGACTGTGAGGATTGTCTGGAATACGAGTATCAAGAATGGATTAATGAGGACGCTCCTTCAAGAAAGAAGAAGAGGAAGTCCACGCAACAGAAATTAAAGGAAAGGTATGAAGCCGTGGACAAGAGCATCGGAACTCCAGGGGAGCCTTCAGGCAAGTTTGATTACTACGTCGGTTATGCCAAAGAGCCCGCCAAGGAACCCATCATTCAAAGCACGCCCGGCTGATACCCCTATGGTCGGTGACCTCTTGAAGCGAGAAAGTGCTGAATTTGTGGCCATCGTGAAATTCAATGAGAAGTTAGCGATTTAGAAGCGAGAATACGAAAGCCTATTGAATACGTGGCCGATCAAGGAAGAATCAAGATCCCTTCGAAGGAGACTTCATCAAGATTATCCAGGCCAACCTCCTCCGTGGCTATACTGACAAGGTCGTAGTGTCCAAGATCAGTAAAGAGAAAATGAGTTATCAGCAGTGCATTGATAAGATGAGCCAGACTCTTCAGTCAATGAGTCCAGTTGTCACAAACGAGCTCGCCGAGAGACTACATCAAGCTACTCTAGCTCCCCTCACCATCTTTCCACGGTACCGGCCTGTCAATGATTTCTGGCAAGTTTTTGATCAGTTTGAAGTCTCCAATTTCTGAAGAATGTTGACAAGACTGCTACTCCCCGGGGCAACAGCATGAAGGAGTGAGATCCCGGTCCAACCCTTGTCAAACACCCTCGAGTCAATAAGTAGTGTAAGATCCAGAGTCAGTAGGGTCCAAAATCAGTTGAGTCAGGAATCTTTGAATTCCAGTCCTCTGAGTCATCCGAAGACCTCACGCCCGAGGATTATGAATATATAATCGATGTCATCTTTCCTCTTGCTTTTAATGAAATGACAGATCTTTCGGATTATCCCCTTATTGCCAACTTAACAAATGATAAATTAACTCAAAACTTAACAACAGTTGATAATGAATCATTTGAATAAGATGCAAACACACTAAATGAATAATACATTAAAGAAATCTTTAAGGTGTTTCGTAAAAGAGAAAAACCGGGCCCAAGCCGCCGAGGAGGTTTTGACAAGTGTGAACTTGGGTACCGTCGAGGAACCTAAAGAGACACAGATTGGAAACTTCTTCCGTGGGGTTGAACGGGATGACATCGGTTAATCCGCTCGTAGAATACATGGACGTCTTTGCGTGGTCGTACAAAGATATGCCGGGGCTAGACAGGTTCAATAGTGGAGCACGTAATCCCTCTAGCACCGATGCTAAGCCGCAAAGCATAAATTGAGGAAAATCAAGCCAGAGTGGTCTCTACAGGTCAAAGAAGAAATTGAGAAGCTACTGCGGGTAGGATTCATCAGAGTCATCGAATATCCGACATGGTTGTCCAATATTGTGACCGTCACCAAGGCCAATGGGAAGGTGCGCTGCTGTGTGGATTTGGGGATGCGAACAAGGCCAGCCCCAAAGATGATTACCCCTTGCCAAACATAGACATCCCAGTGGACTCCACCGCCAACTACGAAGTAAAATCCTTTGTTGACGGCTTTGAGGCTACAACCGATCAAGATGGCCGAAGAAGACCAAGAAAAGACGGCCTTCACCACACCGTGGGGAACTTATCGCTATACGCAATGCCATTTGGGCTCAAGAACGCCGGGGCTACTTATCAAAGGGCAGCGACCGCGCTTTTTCATGACATGATCCATAAGGAGATTGAGGTCTACGTAGATGACATGATAATCCACTCCAAAGGCAAGGATGGACAACACTTTGTTGACTTGCGAAAGTTCTTTGAGAGGCTGAGACAACATTCCATGAGACTAAACCCTGCCAAATGCACCTTCGGAGTGACAAGGGGAAAAGTGCTTGGGTATATGGTCACGGAGCGAGGTATCGAAGTCGACCCCCGAAAGATCAAAGCCATTATGGACATGAGGCCACCTCAAACCTGCATTTAAGTCAAGAGCTTTATGGGTAAACCGCAAAGACATCACCCGTTTCGTCAACCGCTGACCACTATGTGCGAGCCCATCTTCAAGCTCATGAAGAAGAATGTAGATACAGAGTGGACTGAAGAATGCCAGGATGCCTTCGACCAGATCAAAGCATACTTAGTACATCCTCTAGTACTATGCCCCTCACATAGACAGAAACCTCTTCTGCTCTATCTCACTGTCACTGATACGGCAGTTGGGGCTATGCTTGCTCAGGAAAAGAAAGACTCTCGGGTAGAGAATGCCATTTACTTTGTCACTTAAGCCTGCAGGGAAGTGAGCTCAATTACTCCGCATGTGAAAAGACCTGTGCAGGACTGGTCTGGGTAGTCGGCAAGTTGAAGCATTATATGCAATCCCACCCTGTGAATTTGGTCTCGAAAATGGACCCCATCAAGTACATCTTCGATAAGCCTTCCCTCTCGATGCGTCTAGCAAAGTGGTCGTTCTTCTTAGCAGAGTACGACATCAGCTACGTGACCAGAAAGGCCATCAAGGGTCAAGCATTGTCAGACCATTTGGCAAACTTCCCCAGTAATGAGGACCGTGGGCCTGAACCCCAATTCCCAGATGAAGGGATCTTTGCAGTCGAGCCCGAAAACCGATGGCAGCTTTTCTTTGATGGAGCTGCTAACAAAAGAGGAAATGGCGTAGGGATGCTACTGGTCGATCAGAAAGATGAGCATACACCCATAGCTCTCAAGCTGAACTTCCCTGCCACGAACAATGTTGCCGAGTACGAAGCCTGCATTGCTGGTTTAGAGGCTACTTTAGAAAGGAATGTAAAGGAGCTCGAAGTTTATGGAGACTCACTACGATCATCAACTGTGTCTCCAACAAATGGAAGACTATGGATCCTAATCTTCGCCGGTATCATGCCCATATGGAGGAGTTGACTGGACAGTTCAGAGAAGTGACTTTCCACTACTTGCCAAGGGAAAAGAACAGATTCGCAGATGCCCTCGCTACTTTAGCCTCAGTGGTAGAGATCCCCGAAGGAAAAGCCATAAAACCCTTCAGAGTGGGTAGAAGAGAAGCCCCACTTTCGTTATGAAGTAGACACGGGACCCGAGCCTATCAAGGAACCGTGGTACAATCAAATTTACCAGTTCCTCAAAGATGGAGAGTCAGCTTTCAAAGATAAAGAAGGTAGACCAAAAGAAGGTGTCAAAGCCAAGAGCTTGCAAGCCCTGAAAAGGTTGGCCTCCCATTATGTCATTCTAGGAGGCAACCTGTACAAGAAGCGGTATCAAGGACCACTCCTCTTATGCGTCACTCAAGAAAGGGCCAAAGAGTTGATGACTGAAGTCCACAATGGTCCCCGGCAAATTCTCATATGAATGCTAGAGCCCCGATGCAAATGATCCTCGAATGGGTTACTACTGGATTTCCATGGAGACAGACCGTGTCCAAGATGTCCGAGCGTGCGACAAATGCCAACGGTTTGCCAACCTCAACCATCTCCCGCCTCACGACTGCATTGCATGACGACTCCCTGGCCGTTTGCAACTTGGGGTATTGACATGATAGGAAAGATAGCCCCGAAAAGGAAGCAATGGGCATGAATTCGTGTTGGTACAATGGCGGCCGACTACTTAACCAAGTGGGTAGAGGCCAAGTCCTACAAGGTCCTCACTTCCAAGAAGGTGGCCCGGTTTATCAAAGAAAACATAATGTGTAGATATGGGGTGCCCAATGAGATCATTTCGATAATGGGTCACACTTTGAAGGGGACTGCGGTAGATTGCCGTCGAGTTCGGGATCACTCGCCACAAGTCGTCCCCGCATGGACCTCGGACTAATGGAGCCGTGGAAGCCGCTAATAAGACGCTCGAACGGATCATCCGAAAATGGCCACCCGTGGTCGTGATTGGCCGAAAAGCTGCACCTAGCACTCGGGGCTATAGAACGTCTGTCGAACGGCCACGGGAGAAACCCCTTTTGCCCTAGCTTACGGGATGGAAGCGGTGTTACTAGTGGAGTTGGAAATCCCGTCATTAAGGGTCCTCTGGAAAACAAAGTGTCAATGAAGTAGAATGGTTGTGTAGCCGGCATGATGAGTTGGCCTGCTCGATGAAAGAAGGCTTAAAGCCATGGAGCATACCCGAGCCTATCGGAGGCGAATGGCCGGAGCATTTGACAAAAAGGTCAAGGCCGGGGACATCAAGATGGTGACTTAGTGTTGAAAGTGAAGCCCCTACCGAGACAACCCCGAGGAAAATGGGAACCCGTTTGGATCGGCCCGTACTGGTGCGAGAAGATACTATCGGGAGGAGCCATGAAACTTGCGGACACTGGACGGCAATCCCTTTGTCCACCCGGTCAACGGTGATAAGCTCAGAAGGTACTATGTCTAAGAAATAAAAAAAAAAAAAAGAAAAAGAAAAAATATATTAGTGCAAAAAGAGTAATACCCAGCTAGTCTGAACACCCAAAAAGGGCGGTCTAGGCAAAAACGGGGTTGCACATAAAAAAAAAAAAAAAATCTTAGTGCAAAAGAGTAATGCCCGGCTAGGCCGAAAACCCAAAAAGGGCGGTCTAGGCAAAAGCAGTGCACATAAAAAAATAGAAAAAAGAGTTCACCAGAATGAACTACGAAGACCTGAGCCCCTTAGTCTTTCTTGTAAAAGAGGAACATAGGCAGCCATATATGGTTCGGTCTAAATAATAAAAAGGGGCGATCAAGTTTCCATGAAATGTGTCCTAAACAATAAATAATAAAGGATATTCAAGTTTTCATAAAACGGGTCCTGAGCAAATCAATAAGACATTTGAGTTTTCATAAAATGTGTCTTGATTAATTTCTAAGATAATATTTCTTGTTCATTACAAGTTAAAAACTTCTTGATGAGCTCAAGCACGGTCTACTCTTGACTCTGCTAACCTGCTACAAAGATCTAAAATACAATAAAATGCCTAATAAAACTACTGTGTTTGCAAAATGGCAATAAGGGAATCCTAAGAAAAGATCTGTCAGTCGTCATTATTTGAGTCTTCTTTGGTCTTCTTCCCTTTACCTCGACCCCGTCGAGTTTTCTTTCTCTTCTTCTCTATGATGTCGGTCTCCCTCATTCCGATCTCAGGTATCCTCACTGGAGCCTCCATCAAACATGTGTCAATAAGTGCCCTCTCTACCCGAGCACGAGTCCGCACTTCCTCCCTCGAGCCTCGGTCAAAGGAGCGACCTCGGACAATCTCTTGTATCGAGCCTCCATATCTCGATCGAGTCACCCGTGGTTATGGCGACTCGCCTTAGCCTCAGATCTCCCTCGAGTCCTACTCGAGTCGTGATCGGCTCCCAATAAAGCCCGACGTCTCTCCCCCAATATGACACAGTCGCTCCCATCTCCCTCTCGTACCAATCCAAGTAGGCAGTGGTCAAGATGGTACTCTTCACCGCTCTGAAGATAGCCACGGGTGGAAAGCGGCGTAAGTCCAAGCCCTCGAGAAGAATGAGAAGGCATTTGGATCTCTCATATCAAATGGCACCACCTCCATGGTACGGATGTCCTCCCAATCGCCCAATGGCTCCTGTAAGGCCCCGAAGCTGCCTGGATACCAAGCGGGGTATGTAGAAGGATGACCGGCGAGAACCACTGGAACCCTCACTATATAGGACTCCTGAAATATCCTCTGATCCGCAACCTCCGGTGAGGTACCCACCGGTGGATGTCCGAAGTGGATAATTTAGCCATCATCGGCTCCCGGCTACCCTGGTCCTGCTGTCGAGGTGCACCTCTCAGAAATCACCCAAGGGCACCGAGTCGGCAAAGCCCTGGCAAATCCCCAAGCCTCTCTGCGGCCATAAAGTCGATGCAGTAGGGCTCCCGGACCTCATGAAATGGTCTCCCCTAGCCATCTGTCAATGTCATGCAAAGTCTCCCCCAAAACCGGTGGGACAATGTCCTTCCCGGCCACTGCAATCTCGACCATGTCTAAGAGACCACCATGACAGATCCCCACGGACTCGGCGGTGAACGAGAGAAGAAAATATGCAGAGGATAAAGGCATCCATAGCCACCATGGTCGCAGCCATAGCCGGAGACCCAAACCTGCCCGGGATATCAGAAAGGTCAATCCTATCTGGGGCTATTATCATCTCCTCAGCCTCTCCCAGAGAAATTTGCAGAAAAGATGCAAGCTTTGCCGCCACCGGCACGTCTTCGATCAGCGGAATCGATATATCCTCAATTTCTGGACCCCCAATCAAGGCTCGGAAGTCTTCATGCGTTGGGACAATCTCATTGTAAGAAAAGCAGTAAACATGTCTCCGGACGTCCCAAAACTTCTTCTTTGCTCTCAAAAGGTCCCAATCGGGCGGGAGATCCCTCAAATGCCATAAAGACTTGATCTTGAAGGTAGAATCAAGCAACCCCTTGTGAGATTGGAAGTTATATCTCACCCAAGACTGAAGATCGGACAGAAAGCGGTCTCTTTTCCCCCTTTGCAATCTAACGGGCTTCTCCATCACAAAATGATCAAAGGTGGTGTCTTTAGGTCCAATATGTGCTCTGGGAACAGTTGGGACAAGTCTAAGTTGAAAATGAAATGAAATGGCCAATCCTTGGTTTTATTACGAAAATAACCGGTCCAGGACAGGCGTGAGCCGCACGGCCTCATTTGCTCCAGAGACCATGCCGCACGGCTTCATTTACCTGATGTAAGTGGCAAATCTGCAGCAACCAAGTTGCTGCCCAAAGGGAGTTTTCACCCCACTTTTCCAACCAAAACCTGTACAAAAACATGTTCAAAGACCATCCAAGCATTTATATATCATTATATATCATTTTGGCCCAGTTTCAGCCCCGATTCCAAGCAAAAAACCGCCCCGAGGCTCAAGTAATATGCAAATTAATAAAAGCATAAAATAGAAAAGCAAATAAAACAGTATTACATTGTTTTCGCCCCATCGGCGCCCAAATAAAGCAAAAAATAAACAAAATGTGCATAAAACTTGTTCATTGTTTGTTTTTCATCCTAAGTCAATTCTAGAGACCTCCTAGGCCTCCGATCCTTCCTCTTCATCGCTGCTCAGCTCATAAACAGTTGCCTCTCTCATCAAATCCTCCGCGTCGCTCACATCTGAAAGGTGGACATTATCGTGCTCGTACTCAGCCAGCTGCTCCAAGATGTCAGCATTGGGTCCCCGTCCCCGAGGCATGGCACTGGAAGAGTACTCCGAGGCTGAAGAGGTGGATGTTGTGCCCCCGACATGCCTTCTCTTGCGCCCGGGCTCCTGCACGTCCGCTGCCTTTGAAGTGCGGGCCGGCTTCCTCGAAGGGACCGGCACATGTCCTTCCGGCCCCTATTCTCGCCCTTTGACCAACTGTCGTAAGTGCGAGTGGAACACGAGAAAAAGGAGAAGAACATCTCATAATTGCAAAAAGCAAAGAAATCTGAAAAAGGGAAAAGACCCTAAAGTGTACTTACGGTCTTTGTCCGGCAAGGTATACTGGGGCTCCCTAGCGTTGGGGACAGGTATCCTCAACCTCCTGGGTACTTCGTGGACCACATATGAAAGGTGCGCAGGAGGGATCGGCGGGTCAGAAGGCTCGGTCTCCCCATATCCCTGAGTGACCGCCAGCTTCACTAGATTCTGTGGCGTCCTCAGTCGCTGCTCCACAAACACAGCATATGGGGTATCCATATCAAAATACTCCTCAGCGGCCATACGCACGATATCTAGCAATGTCGTCCTCCGACCAATCCAGGCTGTAGCATCCGTCTTTGGAGGATCTGAGGAGTAATGGCGTCGAGGGAGGGACATGACCATCTTTGCTGGAAAATCGGTCCCCGGATAGATGACATCACATGTCGGCCCGGTCAACCATCTCCTGCGCCTCGTCGCCTCCACGGCCTCTCCTAGCGAGAATCTTTGGATACACCTTGCGGGTAGAAGTCCACTCCATCGTGCCCATCCTTGTTGATAATTGGCCTCACCATCTTATAGTCAAAGGTGATCCGGGTCTTCCGGTGAACTTATCTCTCGCATCTCCCCTCCAGCGGTTCATAGCAGGAAAGATGGTGACATCACTCTGTTGGTTCCACGGAAAGAACCTGATCACCTCACAAAACCAGATCTGCATGTTCAAAACATCAAAGAGGTTATTTTCTCTCATAAAAAGTCTCAAAGACAGAAAAGTAAAGAGAAAGGAAAGAGAGACTACCTCGAGAGCAAAAGAGAAACAATTCATGGAGGCAGCCTTGTTACGGCTGTACAGATCCAGGGAGAAGTATAGCTCCGCCAATCCGGCCTCGCCCCATGAGACCGTCCCAATCCCATCAACATCCTCCAGAGAGTCGAGGAGGCAAGTCATAGCCAGAGTCCCAGAATTGGCAAAATGGTGACCGACAGCATCAACCACACAAAGGCTCTAGCAAGCTGGTGGGCAGTCACCTCACTAGCAGCAAAATCCCGCATGCGGTTACGGAGTCGCCACCTCGACGTTCCTCGTCTCCATTCCTAGCCCCTTGGGAACAAGCTCAAACCCGACCAAAGCCCTGAACTCCTCCGCCGTGATATGGTCCCTCCAAGTCACAGGCCTCCCGGTGAACTGTAAGCCCGTGATAGCAGTAAAATCGGCCGGAGTCACCGTCAGCTCCCCCCAGCTAAGGTGAAAGCTGTGGGTGGTGTTCCACCAAAACTCAGATAGGGCCTGTACCAAGCCCTTGCTCTTTGAGGTAATGTGAATACCTCTGCCAATGGCCTCAATAAATAAATCCAAGCCGGTAGCCCTCACCAGCTGCTTAGGGTTCGCCCCATTCTTCTCAAAATCGGGCATCCTCTCCCACAGCTTTACTGCGACCTCAGAAGGCCCTCTAGACTTGTTCTCCTGTAGACAAGCACAGCCAAAGAAATGCGTCAGTCTTTTTCAAAAAAGCATGCATATATTCAAAAGTGCACATACTTTCAAAAGAAAATCATTCATGAAAAATTTTCTAGCATCCTTTGCATCGAAAACGTGTCTTTCATCACTTGAAACACATCGTGTCAAGCACATTGCTTTCTTAAGCACAAAATCACAATTTTCAAAATTATTTGCACATAAGCATTAATTTTTTCTCAAAAAACGGCATGCATGAATCCTTTTCATCATCCAAAATCTAGTTTTCTCATCCATGATCCAAAATTGACCTAGTTCTAGCACATGCAAGAACTCCGTCACAATTATTCTTCTTACTTTTTTTCAAAAAAAAAAAGGGTCATTCTCATTATTTTGTCAAGTAAATTGCACATGCATATTCTTTCATCTCCTTAGCCTCATAGGTTAATCATCAAGATTTGAAAATCATTCAAAAATTCTAGGAAATTCCTAAAGCTTGGGTCAAGCCCTAAACCAATCAAAATTCAATCAAAATCGACGGAATTGAGCAAACCAAGAAAGCTTACCCCAACCGATTGAGGGTTTGTCGATTTGTGCTCCCTTCTACCCGGATAGAGCTCCGATGGAGGCGTAAGGAAGTCATACTTCCTCTCCGTGCGAACGAGCTCCTTCCTCCTCCTTCTCGCGGCCGCGGAGATGTTCCTTCTAGCTTGCCTTGGCATTGGATTCCCCTCCGGATCCATCCTAAATCAATAGAGGCAAAAAGATTGAAGGATTTTGAAAATTCTTCCTCTCTTCTCTCTCTCTTTCTCGGCAGTTTAAGGGCGGCAATAATGCCCAATGCCCGTTCAAATCTGTTTTAAATAATCTGGAAAAATCAGACTTCTAGCCGTACGGCTTCTTTTGCCCCCATCTCATGACGGGCGGCCTCTTTCGCTCTGAACAGAAATTACCTTTTTGCCCCTGGACTTTCCACTTGGGCATGTAATTCCCGTTATCTTTTAACTAAGATAACGTCGTTTTCAAAAGATATCCCTTATCTCTTAAGCAAATAAGCTTTCTTCCCCAGTCGCCTCCGTTACTCCCGTTATAACGGAATGACGCTAGGTGACAACCTCTGAATTGTCAGAACTCTAAACTTTAGCTACCTCTATCACAAATAGTGAAGTATGCTCAAGTTCTCTAAACTTAAGCTACCTCTATCATGAATAGTGAAGTATGCTCAAGTTTTCCAAACTTTAGCTACCTCTATCTCCTCGATAGTGAAGTATGCTCAAGTTCTCTAAACTTAAGCTACCTCTATCACAGATAGTGAAGTACGCTCAAGTTCTTCAAACTTAAGCTACCTCTATCACCGATAGTGAAGTATGCTCAAGTTCTCTAAACTTAAGCTACCTCTATCTCCTCGATAGTGAAGTATGCTCAAGTTCTTCAAACTTAAGCTACCTCTATCTCCTCGATAGTGAAGTATGCTCAAGTTCTTCAAACTTTAGCTACCTCTATCTCCTCGATAGTGAAGTAAGCTCAAGTTCTCCAAACTTTAGCTACCTCTATCCCAGATAGTGAAGTATGCTCAAGTTCTCCAAACTTTAGCTACCTCTATCTCCTCGATAGTGACGTAAGCTCTAGTTCCCTCAGGTGACAACCTCCATTAATTGTCAATCAGGTGACAACCTCCATTAATTGTCAACCAGGTGACAACCTCCATTAATTGTCAACACTTCAAGGATCCTAGACATCGTTCCTAACTATCTAGTGATGCTTGAACTACGATCAAGGCTTGATTCCTCCGGGATACGTAGGTAGCCTTTCATAAAAGGTCCAGCCATCCGACCACTTTGGTCACCCTATTCCTTCGTCACTCCTCAGTGATAAAGTAGCCCCTCATAAAGGTCTTTACATCCGACCACATTGGTCACTTCTAGCATATCCCCAGTAGGATCAATTGCTTGACCTCCTAGGTCATTTTCTCTGCTATTTTCCCATCAAGAGACCAGTTTTCTCTTCTCTATTCCTCAGCGGATCTTTTCAGAACTACGGCCTGGCTTGATTCCCACTCGGGATACGTAGGTAGCCTTCCAGAGGTTCAGCCACTCGACCACCTTGGTCACCCAATCCGTCTCGGCATTCGTCAGATCGGATCCTTTTCTATCGACAACCCCACTCGCCCTGCAAGTGACGTTGCCGAGGGGCTTTTGTAAGTACCCAAATCTGGCTCATGCCTTCCGGTTAATTTCCCCGGCAATTTCGGTAAATTTCCCGGTAATTTCCCGGACTTTCCTAGAATTCCGAAACAATTCCGGAACTGTTCCAAACCATTTAATGGCTGAAGGGAATGCTTAGTAATTAAGAAACACGTTTTTCTTAATTACAAAAACCTTCTAGAATTGCCACCTTGCATGATTCTAGAAACATGCTGAGTCATTGTGGATAATGCCGCACGGCTGCATTAGCCAAGGACCTCTGGCCGCACGGCTTCATTAGCCTTATCCAGACTGCCTATAAATAGAGGCCTCCTCTACCCATTTCCATACACAGTTTTTCCAGCATAAAAACCCCCAAAGAATTCCTACGAAAATAAGAAGCTGAAGGAGTCAAGAAGCCACCTCCCTCCTCCATTGAAGCCTCCAAAGTTGGTCCTTCCACCAAGCAAGATCCAAAGGAGAAGAGGCCACCACCATTGGTAACCTCTCACTCCCTTAACCTTGCATTTTACTTGCTTTATATTGCTCATTGCATTCATATATTGTCATTATCTTGCTTGGGACTTGGTAGTTATCATTAAAGATCATATCTTTATCATACCCCCCTTCCCCCTTTGCATGAAATAGGCATCACTTGCCATTAAAAATGTAATCTTTGAATCAAAAGGTGCATCCTTTGCACCTAAAACCCCCTTTTTTACAATAAAAATATCATCTTTATGCATCCTTTGCTCATAAAAATGCAATCTTTACATCCAAAATGCATCATTTGCATATAAAAATCATGTCTTTATAAAAAAGGTGCATCCTTTGCATTAAAAATCATCTCTTTGCATGAACTTAGCATCCTTTGCTTTCAAAAATGAAATCTTTGTGCATCCTTTGCATAATAAATACTATTTTCCTCATAAAAGTGCATCCTTTGCATATTAAGTATCAATTTCCTCATAAAAATGCATCCTTTGCATAAAGATCACTTCTTTACATCAAAATGCATCATTTGCAAATCAAATGCATCTTTTGCAACCCAAAAATGTCATCTTTTCACTAAAAATGTCATTTTTACATGCATTCCCCCATGTCCCCATTAGCAACTTGGAACGCACCGGTGTAAAGATCCTATCTTTACATCGTTTCTTCCATTAAAGGTTCCATAATCTCTTTAGAAAGGGACAACCTTGAACCCTATATCTCCGATTATCACTTAAGACGAGCATGAAGCATTCATATAAGCTCGATCGTCTTAAGGTGTAGGATTGATGGGCTAAGGTCACTCCTTCCTAAAGAACCTCATTTTTGGACTATAAAAAGAGAGTCCTTCTCTCGATCACGCAAGTCCCGAGGTTAAAAAGCGATGATCACAAGTCCAAAGTGAGGACGGGATCAAAATCCCGAATACATAAAATCCAAGAAATCCCGAGCGACAACCAATAAATGGTTTGTACGTCCGAAAGACAACTTGGGACATTCCCTCCCCTTTTATTCAAACACATGCACACAAGAAAGCACGCAAGCAAGCAAAATAAACGGAATCTAGGGAGACTTGCTACGGCAAGGCACCTTGGGTGAACGACGATCCGTTCTTCCCAAGGGGTAACTTAACCTCCGAACCCATAAATCCTTTTTTTCAAAGTTTTGAGGAAATCAAAATGGCGTGGCAACTCCATTTTTTCAAAATAAACCGGATGTCTTCAAACTCGCGTGAATCCAACAAAAATTTGGGAACACATTCACAGTCTAGCAAAATGGTCCTTTCTTCTTGGCTGAATACGACATCAACTACGTGACCAGAAAGGCCATCAAGGGTCAAGCATTGTCAGACCATCTGGCAAGTTTTCCCAGTAATGAGGACCGTGGGCCTGAACCCCAATTCCCAGATGAAGGGATCTTTGTAGTCGAGCCTGAGAACCGATGGCAGCTTTTCTTTGATGGAGCCGCTAACAAAAGAGGAAATGGCGTAGGGATGCTACTGGTTGACCCGAAAGATGAGCACACGCCCATAGCCCTTAAGTTGAACTTTCCTGCCACGAACAATGTTGCCGAGTACGAGGCCTGTATTGTTGGTTTAGAAGCTGCCTTAGAAAGGAATGTCAAGGAGCTCGAAGTTTATGGAGACTCAGCCCTGATCATCAACCAGGTCTCCAACAAATGGAAGACTGTGGACCCTAATCTTCAGCGGTATCATGCCCATATGGAGGAGTTGACTGGACAGTTCAGAGAAGTGACTTTCCACTACTTGCCAAGGGAAAAGAATAGATTCGCAGATGCCCTAGCTACTCTAGCCTCACTAGTAGAGATTCCCGAGGGAAAAGCCATAAAACCCTTCAGAGTGGGTAGAAGAGAAGCCCCGGCTTTCTGTTGTGAAATAGACTTGGGACCTGAGCCTATCAAGGAACCCTGGTACAATCAAATTTACCAGTTCCTCAAAGATGGAGAGTCAGCTTTCAGAGACGAAGAAGGTAGACCAAAGGAAGGTGTCAAAGCTAAGAGCTTGCAAGCCCTAAAAAGGTTGGCCTCCCATTATGTCATTTTAGGAGGCAACATGTACAAAAAGCGGTACCAAGGACCACTCCTCTTGTGCGTCACTCAAGAAAGGGCCAGAGAGTTGATGACCGAAGTCCACAATGGTCCCTGCGGTCCTCATATGAATGCTAGAGCCCTGATGCAAGTGATCCTCAGAATGGGTTACTACTGGATTTCTATGGAGACAGACTGTGTCCAGCATGTCCGAGCGTGCGACAAATGCCAACGGTTTGCCAACCTCAACCATCTCCCGCCTCATGACCTGTACTGCATGACGACTCCTTGGCCGTTTGCAACTTGGGGTATTGACGTGATAGGGAAGATAACCCCGACAGGAAGCAATGGGCATGAATTTGTGTTAGTAGCCATCGACTACTTCACCAAGTGGGTAGAGGCCAAGTCCTACAAGGTCCTCACTTCCAAAAAGGTGGCCCAGTTTATCAAGGAAAACATAATGTGCAGATATGGGGTGCCCAATGAGATCATTTCTGATAATGGGTCGCACTTTGAAGGAGACTGCGATAGGTTACTGTCAGAATTCAGAATCACTCGCCACAAGTCGTCCCCGTACAGACCTCAGACTAACGGAGCCGTGGAAGCTGCTAATAAGACTCTCGAACGGATCATCCGGAAAATGGCCACCCGTGGTCGTTATTGGCCTGAAAAGCTGCACCTGGCACTCTGGGGCTACAGAACGTCTGTCAGAACAGCCACAGGAGAAACTCCTTTTGCCCTAACTTACGGGATGGAAGCGGTGTTACCAGTGGAGTTGGAAATCCCGTCATTAAGGGTCCTCCTGGAAAACAGTGTCAACGAAGTAGAATGGCTACGTAGTCGGCATGATGAGTTGGCCCTGCTCGATGAAAGAAGACTAAAAGCCATGGAGCACACCCGAGCCTACTAGAGGCGAATGGCCAGAGCATTTGACAAAAAGGTCAAGGCCAGGAACATCAAAGAGGGCGACTTAGTGTTGAAAGTGAAGCCCCCTACCAGAGATAACCCCCTGGGAAAATGGGAACCCGTTTGGATCGGCCCGTACGTGGTGCAGAAGATACTATCGGGAGGAGCCATGAAACTTGCAGACCTGGACGGCAATCCCTTTGTCCACCCAGTCAACGGTGATAAGCTCCGAAGGTACTATGTCTAAAAAAAAAACAAAGAAAAAAAGAAAAAAAAGGAAAAAGAAAAAATATTAGTGCAAAAAGAGTAATACCCAGCTAGGCTGAAAACCCAAAATGGCGGTCTAGGCAAAAAAACAGGGTTGCACATAATAGAAAAAAATCTTAGTGCAAAAAGAGTAATGCCCACTAGGGCCGAAACCCAAAAAGGGCGGTCTAGGCAAAAAACAGGGCTGCACATAAAAAAAAAGAGTTCACCAGAATGAACTACGAAGACCTGAGCCCCTTAGTCTTTCTTGTAAAAGGGAAACGTAGACAGCCATTTATGGTTCGGTCTAAATAATAAAAAGGGCGATTAAATCTCCATGAAATGCGTCCTAAACAATAATAAAGGGCATTTAAGTTTTCATAAAACGGGTCCTAATCAATAAGATATCTGAAATTTCCTTGAAATTGTGTCTTGCGTAATTTCTAAGATAATATCTCTTGTTCATTACAAGTTAAAAACTTCTTAATGAGTTCAAGCACGGTTTACTCTTGACTCTGCTAACCTGCTATAAAGATCTAAAATACAATAAAATGCCTAATAAGCTACTGTGTTTGCAAAATGGCAATAAGGGAATCCTAAGAAAAGATATGTCAGTCGTCATTCACTGAGTCTTCTTTGGTCTTCTTCCCTTTACCTCGACCCCGTCGAGTTTTCTTTCTCTTCTTCTCCAAGATGTCGATCTCCCTCATCCCGATCTCTGGTATCCTCACTGGAGCCTCCATCAAACCGGTGTCAATAAGTGCCCTCTCAATACAGGCACGAGTCCGCACTTCCTCCCTCTGAGCCTCAGTCAAGGGAGCGACTTCAGAAAGCCTCTTATATCGAGCCTCCATATCTTTGATAAGGTCACCCGACTGGTTATGGTGACTCGCCTTAGCTTCTGTCTCCCTCAGAGTCCTGCTCGAGTCACCGTCAGCCCCCAATAAAGCCTAACGCATCTCTCCCAATATGACCTGAGTCGCTCCCATCTCCCTCTCGTACCAATCCAAGTAGACCGTAGTCAAGATGGTACTCTTCCTGCTCCTGAGGATAGCCCTGGGTGGGAAAACGGTGTATGTCCAAGCCCTCGAGAAGAATGAGAAGCTGGATGGATCCCTCATCTCTAATGGCACCACCTCCACGGTACGGATGTCCTCCCAATCGCCCAACGGCTCCTGTAAGGCCCCGAACTGCCTGGATACCAAGCAGGGTATGTAGAAGGATGACCAGCAGAACCCTGGAATCCTCACTATATAAGACTCCTGAAATGTCTTCCTGGTCTGCAACCTCCAGTGAGGTACCCACCAGCGAATATCCGAAGTAGATAACCTAGCCATCATCAGCTCCCAGTCACCCTGGTCCTGCTGTCGAGGTAAACCCCTCCGGGAAATCACCCAAGGGCACTGAGTCGGTAAAGCCCCTGGCAAAGCCCCGAGCCTCTCCTGCAGCCACAAAGTCAACATGGCCGGACTCCCAGACCTCATGAAATGGTCTCCCCTAGCCATCCTATCAATACCATGCAGGGTCTCACCCAAAACCAATGGGACAACGTCCTTCCCAGCCCTGCAATCCCTAACCATGTCCAAGAGACCACCATGACAGATCCCCACGGACTCAGCGGTGAACAGAGAAGAGAATATGCAGAGGATAAATGCAGATATAGCCACCGTGGCCGTAGCCATATCCGGAGACCCGAACCTGCCCGAGATATCAGAAAGGTCAATCCTGTTCGGAGCTATCATCATCCCCTCAGCCTCTCCCAGAGATATGTGCAGAAAAGATGCAAGCTTTGCCGCCACCGGCACATCTTCGATCAGAGGAATCGATATAGCCTCAATTTTTGGACCCCCAATCAAGGCTCGGAAGTCTTCATAGGTTGGGACAATCTCATTGTAAGAAAAGCAGTAAACGTGTCTCCGGACGTCCCAAAACCTTGATGCTGCTCTCAAAAGGTCCCAATCGGGCGGGAGATCCCTCAAATGCCATAAAGATTTGATCTTGAAAGAAGAATCAAACAGCCCCTTGTGAGATTGAAAGTTATATCTCACCCAAGATTGAAGATCGAACAGAAAGCGGTCTCTTTTCCCCCTTTGCAATCTATCGGGCTTCTCCATTGCAAAATGATCAAAGTTGATGTCTTTAGGTCAAATATGTGCTCTGGGAACAGTTGTGACAAGTATAGAGTGAAAATGAAATGAAATGGCCAAGCCTTGATTTTGTTCTAAAAATAACCAGTCCAGACAGAACTGTGAGCCGCACGGCTTCATTTGCTCCAGAGACCAGACCGCACGGCTTCATTTGCCTGATGTGAGAAAAAATCTGCAGCAACCAAGTTGCTGTCCAAAGGGAGTTTTCACCCCACTTTTCCAACAAAAACCTGTACAAAAACATATCCAAACACTAACCATGCAGTTATGTGTCATCACAAATCATTTTGGCTCAGTTTCAGCCCCAATTCCAAGCAAAAAACTGCCCCGAGGCTCAAGTAATATGTAAATTCATAAAGCATAAATTTAAAAAGTAAATAAAACATTAATACATTGTTTTCGCCCCATCGGCGCCCAAATAAAGCAAAAAATAAATAAGTTGTGCATAAAATTGTTCATTATTTGTTTTTCCTCCTAAATCGATTCTAGAGACCTCCTAGGCCTTCGATTCCTCCTCATCACTACTCAACTCATAAAAGCTCGCCTCTCTCATCAAGTCCTCACTGTCGCTCACGTCGGAAAGATGAACATTCACATGTTCATACTCCACCAGATGCTCCAGGATGCCGGCATTGGGTCCCCGTCCCCGAGGCAAGGTGCTAGAGGAGTACTCTGAAGCCGATGAGGTGGATGTCGTGCCCCCTACGTGCCTCCTTTTGCGCACAGGCTCCTGCACGTTCGATGCAGCCTTTGAAGCACAAGCCAGCTTCTTCAAAAGGGACCGGCATACATCTTTCCAGCCCCTATTCTGCCTGACCAAGCCATCATAAGTGCGAGCTGGAACCTGAGAAAAAGAGAAGAAAATCTCAGAAAAATCTCGGAATTGCAAAAAGCAAAGAAGTCTAAAAAAGGGAAAAGACCCTAAAGTGTACTTACGGTCTTTGTCCGTGGCAGAGTATACTGGGGCTCCCTAGTGTCGGGGACAGGTATCCTGAACCTCCTCGGTACCCCGTTGACTACATAAGAGAGATGAGCAGGAGGCATCGGCGGGTCAGTAGGCTCGGCCTCCCCATATCCCTGAGTGACAACCAGCTTCACTAGCTTCTGTGGCGTCCTCAGTCGCTGCTCCACAAAGACAGCATATGGGGTATCCAGATCAAAATACTCCTCAGCGGCCACGCCTGCCTGATATCTCGCTATCTTATCCGCCGACCAATCCCTGGGCTGCAGCATCCGTGCTGGAGGATCATGGGGGGTAATGGCATCCAATGGAGGGATATGGCCATGCTGCCTAGAGAAATGGTCCTCCAGATAGATGACATCACATGTCAGCCCGGTCAACCACCGCCTCTGTCTCGTCGCCTCCACGGTCTCTCCTAGCAAAATCTCTGGATATCTCCCCCAAGGATAAAAGTCCACTCCGTCGTGCCCTTCCCTGTTGATGACTGGCATCACCATCTTGTAATCAAAGTTGATCCGGGTCTTCCCGGTGAACTTATCCCTCACATCTCCCCTCCAGCGGATCATAGCGGGAAAGATGGTAGCATCGCTCTGCTGGTTCCACGGAAAGAACCTGATCACCTCGCAAAACCAGACCTGCATGTTCAAAACATCAAAAGGGTCATTTTCTCTCATAAAAGTCTCGAGACAAGAAAATAGAAAAGGAAAGAAGGTGAGAATACCTCAAGAGCGAAGGAGAAGCAATCCATCGAAGCAGCCTTATTCCGGCTGTACATGTCCATGGAGAAGTAAAGCTCCACCAATCCGGCTTCGCCCCAAGAGACCGTCCCAATCCCATCAACATCCTCCAAGGAGTCAAGAAGGCAAGTCATGGCCAGCGTCCCAGAATTGGCAAAAATAGTGACTGACAGCATCAACCACACAAAAGCCCTCGCAAGCTGGTAGGCAGTCACCTCATTAGCAGCAAATCCCTGCATGCAGTTCTGGACTGCCACCTCGATATTCCTAGTCTCCATCCCGAGACCCTTAGGAATAAGCTCAAACCCAATCAAAGCTCTAAACTCCTCCACCGTAATATGGTTCCTCCAGGTCACAGGCCTCCCGGTGAACTGTAAGCCAGTGATAGCAGTGAAATCTGCAGGTGTCACTGTCAGCTCCCCCCAGCTAAGGTGAAAGCTATGGGTAGTGTCCCACCAGAACTCCGAAAGGGCCTGGATCAAGCCCTTGCTCTTCGAGGTAATGTGAATACCTCTGCCGATAGCCTCAATAAATAAATCCAGGCCGGTAGCCCTCACTAGCTGCTTAGGGTTAACCCCATCCTTCTCAAAATCGGGCATCCTCTGCCACAGCCTCACTGCAATCTCGAAAGGCCCCCTATACTTGTTCTCCTGTAGACAAGCACAGCAAAAGAAATGTGTCAGTCCTTCACCTCATTTCAAAAGCATGCATATATTCAAAAATGAGCATATTTTCAAAAGAAAAGCATTCATTAAAGGATTTCTAGCATCCTATGCGTAGAAAAACGTGTCTTTCATCACTTGAAAACGCATCGTGTCAAGCACATTGCTTTCCTAAGCACAAAATCACAATTTTCAAAATTATTTGCACATAAGCATTAATTTTTTTTCTCAAAAAATGGCATGCATGAATCCTTTTCATCATCCAAAATCCAGTTTTAGCATCCATGATCAAAAATTGACCTAGTTCTAGCACATGCAAGGACTCCGTCACATCTTAGACAATTATTTTCTCAATTTATTTTCAAAAAATGGGTCATTCTCATTATTTCTTAAGAAAATTGCACATGCATGTTCGTTTATCTTCTTAGCCTCATAGGTTAATCATCAAGATTCCAAAATCATCATAAAAAATCCTAGGAAAATTTGAGAAATTCCTAAAACTCGAGTCAAGCCCTAGAGTCAATCAAAATTCAATCAAAATTGACGGAATTGAGCAAATTAAGAATGCTTACCCCAATCGATTGAGGATTCGTCGATTTGTGCTCCCTCCTTCCCGGATAGAGCTCCGATGGAGGCGTAAGGAAGTCATGCTTCCTCTTCGTGCGGACGAGCTCTTTCTTCCTCCTCCGAGCGGCCTCGGAGATGTTCCTCCTTGCTTGCCTTGGCATAGGATTCCCCTTCGGATCCATCTTAATCAATAGAAGCAAGGGAATTGAAGGATTTTGAAGAAATTCTCTCCCTCCTCTCTCTCTTCCTCGGCAATAGATGGGCGGCAACAATGCCCAATGCCCGTTCAAATCTGTTTTAAATAATCTGGAAAAATCAGACTTATAGCCGTGCGGCTTCTTTTGCCCCCGTCTCACGCCGGGCGGCTTCTTTTGCCCTGAGCAGAAATTACAGTTTTGCCCCTGGACTTCCCACTTGGACATATAATTCCTGTTATCCTTTAACTAGGATAACTTCGTTTTCCAAAAGATATCCGTTATCTCCTAAGCAAATAGACTTTCCTCCCCAGTCGCCTCCGTTACTTCCGTTATAACGGAATGACGCTAGGTGACAACCTCCGAATTGTCAGAACTCTAAACTTAAGCTACCTCTATCACAGATTGAGAAGTACGCTCAAGTTCTCCAAACTTAAGCTACCTCTATCACAGATTGAGAAGTACGCTCAAGTTCTCCAAACTTAAGCTACCTCTATCACGAATAGAGAAGTACGCTCAAGTTCTCCAAACTTAAGCTACCTCTATCACGAATAGAGAAGTACGCTCAAGTTCTCCAAACTTAAGCTACCTCTATCACAGATTGAGAAGTACGCTCAAGTTTTCCAAACTTCAGCTACCTCTATCTCCTCGATAGTGACGTAAGCTTTAGTCACCTCAGGTGACAACCTCCATTAATTGTCAAAACCTCAAGGATCCTAGACATCGTTCCTAACTATCTAGTGATGCTTGAACTACGACCAAGGATTGATTCCTCCGGGATATGTAGGTAGCCTTTTATAAAAGGTCCAGCCATCCGACCGCAGTGGTCACCCTTTTCCATCACCGCTCCTCAGTGGTGAGGCAACCTTTCATAAAGGTCCAGCCATCAGACCACATTGGTCACCCCTTTATCATTCATCACTCCTCAGTGGTGAAGTAGCCCCTCATAGAGGTCCAGATATCCGACCACATCGGTCACTTCTAGCATATCCCCAGTAGGATCAATCGCCTGACCTCCTAGGTCACTTTCTCTTCTATTTTCCCAGCAAGAGACCAGTTTCTCTCCGCCATTCCCCTGCGGATCTTTTCTGAACTACGGCCTGGCTTGATTCCCACTTGGGATACGTAGGTAGCCTCCCAAAGGTTCAGCCACTCGACCACCTTGGTCACCTAATCCGTCTCGGCATTCGCCAGATCGGATCCTTTTCTATCGACAACCCCACTCGCCCTGCAAGTGACGTTGCCGAGGGGCTTCTGTAAGTACCCAAATCTGGCTCATGCCTTCCGGTTAAGTTTTTCGGCAATTTCCCGGACTTTCCTAAAGTCCGGGAGCAATTCCGGAACTGTTCCGAACCTTCCGAGGAATGAAGGGACTGATTTAAATTAAAAGGGCACGTTTTCCTTAATATGGAAAACCTTCTAGAAGTGTCACCTTGCATGATTCTAGAAACATGCCGAGTCATACAGGATAATGCCGCACGACTGCATTAGGAGGGGACTCCTAGCCGCACGGCCTCATTAGCCTTATCCAGACTGCCTATAAATAGAGCCCTCCTCTACCCATTTTGACACAACAACAACATACCACATTCAGCACCAAAAGCTCTGTTCAAGCCCTGCTGCGAAAATCTAAGAAGTTGAAGAGTGCCAAGAAGCCACCTCCCTCCTCCTTGAAGCCTTCCAAGTTGGTCCATCTACTAGGCAAGATCCAAAGAAGAAGAGGTCACCACCATTGGTAACCTCTCACCCCTTTACCTTGCATTATGCTTGTTTATGTGATATAATTGCTCCTTGCATTCATATATTACTATTATCTTGCTTGGGACTTGGTATTTGTTGTTAAAGATCCTATCTTTATTCATATAAATCATGCCCCCTCTCCCTTTGCATCCTTTGCATGAAATAAGCATCATTTGCCCATAAAAATATAATCTTTGCATTAAAGGTGCATCCTTTGCACCTAAAAGTCCTTTTTTTTATATAAAAATGATATCTTTATGCATCCTTTGCATATAAAAATATAATCTTTATATTCAAAATTGCATCCTTTGCATCCTAAAACTCATTTTCACACATAAAAATGCATCATTTGCATTAAAGATCATTTCTTTGCATGAAAGAAGCATCCTTTGCCTAAAAATGCTATTTTCCTATAAAAATGCATCATTTGCATAAAAATCCTTTCTTTACATCAAAAAGCATCCTTTGCAAATCAAAGAGCATCCTTTACACCAAAAAAATGTCATCTTTTCACTAAAAATGTCATTTTAACATGCATCCCTCATGTCCCCATTAGCAACCTTCGGAATGGATCGGTGTAAAGATCCTATCTTTACATCGTTTCTTCCATTAAAGGTGTCGCAATCTCTTTAGAAAGGGATAAACCTTGAACCTATATCTCCGATTATCGCTTGAGACGAGCATGATAGCTCCAATATAAGCTCAATCGTCTCAAGGCGTAGGATTGATGGGCTAAGGACACTCCTTTTCTAAAGAACCCCATTTTGGACTATAAAAGAGAGTCCTTCTCTCTATCACGCAAGACCCAAGGTCAAATAGCGATGATCACAAGTCCAAGATGAGGTTGGGATCAAAGTCCCGAACACATAAAAATCCAAGGAATCCCGAGCGACAACAACCTAAATGGTTTGTACGTCCGGAAGACAACTTGGGACATCTCCCCCTCTTTTCAACACATGCACACAAGAAAGCACGCAAGCAAGCACGAAAAATGGAATCTAGGGAGCCTTGCTACGGCAAGGCACCTTGGGTGAACGACGATCCGTTCTTCCCAAGGGGTAACTTAACCTCCGAACCCTAAAATCCTTTTTTTCAAAGTTTTGAGGAAATCAAAATGGCGTGGCGACTCCGTTTTTCAAATTAAACCGAATGTTTTCAAACTCGCGTGAATCCAATCTAAAAAAATAAAAAATTAGAATTTGGGCACACATTCACAAGTATGCCAATTTCTCTAGCAATTAATTGAATTATACCCAAAAGCTCAATATTTCTGACAACAATTGTATGTCTAACTAGTACTCTCTGACCCGTGCCAATGGCATGGGGACAGTATGCATGGGTGGTCAAGTGAAAAAAATTAAAAGATAAACAATATTAAAATTATCCAATGTCTTAAAATTCATGAAAATAGAATAGCAAACAATCACAAACTATAAATTGATATTGCCTAAGTTTATTCTTAACTCTTGCATCAACTTGAAAGTATATGAAAATTCAAATATTAGATTGAAGTATCAAACTGAAAATGTGAAAGAATCTAAATGTGCATAAATAATAACAAATAGGGTAGCAAACAATCACAAAAAACAAACATATATTGCCTAAGTTTATCCTTAACTCTTGCATCAACTTGAAAGTAAATGAAAATTCAAATGTTAGATTGAAGTATCAAACTAAAAATATGAAAAAATCTAAAAGTGCACAAATAACAACAAATGTTCAAATTTATGGTATTTACCATAAGGGATGAAAATTGGTTCACCGTTTTTTAAGTTGCAAAGATGGATTTCTCCATAAACCGTTCACACATCACTCTCCAATTCCACATACATATCAATCTTGGACTTTAACATAACTCAATTATGATTGAAACATAATTGTGCCAGAAACAAAGTACTATAAGTGATCACAAAATTACATCAAAAGCTCATATCCTCACCATTCCCTTTCCACGAGACTTTCTCCACTTCGCTCCCATTATAAAATAACAAAGCCATGCAAGTAAAGGAATCATCCCATATATCTTCATACGTCAACTGTGGTGAAGTCATTTGTGAATCAGTTGGAGCTTCAGTATCTTGCAAATCTTCTGTTGAACGCGGGGAAACCTATTTAAAACAAGCATTAGATCAATATATACACATATATATAGTTATATATAAATGTGTCATGTTATCGATATTAGGTCCCACCATTTAGTTAGTTAGTTATCTATCCCATTATAAATCTCTTTAACTTTATTTTTTAGTTAATTTAATTGAAATTTTACAAAAAATTACTAAAATTCGTTTATTCATAAAATTTTAAATATTATTATTAATACAACAATATATTAAATTTTATAAAAATTATTTAATATGGAACAACTGAAGTATACTGATATCACGAAAAATACAAAGAGAATGTGATTGATAGATTCAGGAATAAATTTAGAAGCCGGTTAATGAGAGTCGTTGGATTAAAGCATTGATAATTAACCTTACAGTTAGAATTGAAGAAGAAAATAAATTATCAAATGACAGCCCTTGGATCGTAGCGATTATGGATAGATATCAATCGCTCTTTGTGTAAATTCAATAGGCGGTTATGAACTGAGGTGTTGTGAATGGGTAGGAGAGAGAAAATGAGATAGAAAATAGTATGACGATAGTAGTTATGAGTATTACAAATGAGTTTCATTAATAAATAAATATTATATACTTTCGTTCATAGAAAATGAGACTTATCAATAAGACGCTCTAGATGACAAAGTGGATAAAATTATTCGGAATAGAAGTAGAAGGAGTATTGCGTTAAATTAAGGTCAAAATATGCATTTTGGCTAACGAAAGTTAGTCATGAAACTAACTCCGGTTAATATGTCATGTGAAATGATCAAATTGTCCCTTAAAAAAAGATGTCCATGATATATGACTTGGAAATATAACATCATATTTTTTTTATTTGCAATATATTGTAAAAACAAATACTCCCTCCGTCTCGAAAAATTTAGATCACTTTGACTTTAATAGTCAACTCAATCGAATTTTGACCATAATTTTACGAAAATTTAGATATTTTTATGCAATTATAAAAATTGTTATTGTTTCACCATTAAAAATACTATCAATAATAATTTTTAGAATTCATGAAAATATCTATATTTTTCTATAAAATTATTCATATTTTTTTATAAAAATATGTCAAAATTTGATTGAGTTGATTTCGCGAAATAAAGGGAGCGATCGGATCTACACACTTTTATTTGTAAAAAGTATATTACAAAAGTAACCAAAATCCATGTCAGTTAAATTGTAAATTGAGAGAAAGTCAGACAGTCGGTACACACAACCAGTCCACTTGCTTGTTTTCTTTCCATTTACATTTGAATTGAAAATTTTGGTATACGTCAATTTTCAAATAATAGTTATGTATACTATTACTACATTATTATACTCCCGTACCGTCCCACGTGAATGAAAAATTTTAGTCAAATGAATGTAACTTTGATCAATAATTTAAATAAAAAATAGTGATTCTAATAAAAATTTAATTTTTTTATTATAACACAATTAATAATGTTTTCAATAATGATTTTTAGATTTTTATAAGAATTATTATTTTCTATTTAAATTAATAGTTAAAATTATTGCAATTTGACTAAAAGTCTCGTGATGGAGGGAGTATGTAATGAAATAGAAACCGTCAATCTACAGCCGTAGGATCAAATAAATTGAAAAGAAATCCAACGATTGAAAATAAAAAAAGTTAAAACTGATGTTGGAGGTGAAAATCAATCCTGGCTACTCTTTATCTTTTGTGAAACACAATCCTAGCCACTCATTGTGTGACAGTTAGTCTTGACCTCTATTGTATTATAGACAATTATAGCCCTAGTTCCTTATATTGTCGTATTTCTCAATGGAACCCAGACCTGGGGTGCGAGAGACGGTCAGAGGTGTGACGAAAATAGAGGAGAGAGCGTAGTGCAACCTCTCTGTCGTTCCTCTCTCCTCTCCGTATCTCTAGATCTAGTGAGAGAGATGACCGGCACTTTCTCTCCGGCGAGTGCGAGCTCGAGAGGCTCTCCTACATAATCATCGTGAATATTGAAAGGAAATGGTAGGTGCCAGGGAATTTGACTGCGCGATGACGAGCTGGTTGGCCGGAAATGGAGAATGGACATTCAGATGAGGGCAAGAGTGGAATGAAAATATCATGGGGACATTTTTGTCCAGTTCGTTTCAACGGCACGCACTTCAGAAATAAGTGGCACTTTTATATCTTAATTTAAGTGGCTTCTATGAGCTGTTCAGATCTGAACTGTTCAGATCTGAACTCCAAAATTAATCAAACTGTCCGAATGCTTTCATGTCTGATCAGGCCAGACATTCAGAGGCAATTAAGTGCTGAATTGGAAAACAAATGAGGCCTAAGCGTTACAAGTATGAAAAATATGAGAGAGAAAATAGGGTAGGAAATGACAAGTGAATAGATGATATGAGTATTACAAGTGAGTATCATAAATAAACAAGTATTAAAAAATTTTCTTTTTGAGTTTGTGCCTTTTGTAATGAGACACCAAAATTGGATTATGTTAATCTGTACCAAAATGGGAGTATTACAAGTGAGTACCATGAATAAGAGTGTTTCACTTTTATCATTATGTTTTTTTTTTCATGAAAACTATCACTTTGGAAAATATATTATTTTAGCCATCCGTCTCTAAACTCGTGATTAATTCATGCTAATCCGTGCCTCAGTCCGCAATTTTGGGATTAAGATTGATATAATTTTCAAAATACAATGATTTTTATGAAAAAAAAAATATAATGATAAAAATGAAAAACGATTGAAGGTACAATGGATGAAAACGAAGTTTGAATATTTTTTTAGCCTCTCCAAGGCCTTATTGGAATAATTATCGATATATATGCAATGCACTATATCCTTGATTTCACGGTATTATATAGTAACAGAATAATGCAACATACTTTTCATACAAATGATGAAACATTGTTGGATGTCGTTAATTTTCATTAACGGAATGATGATGTGGACAATATTTGGAGTCACAATATTTATGCGGCGAGACTAACTCATTAATAAACTAACTCCAGTTAACAAATTTAACGAATGTAAGAAGTAACCTTTCGTCATCTCAAAAGAAAAATAACCCATTATTCTTCATATTTTTCATCAAAACGTGGGCCGAATTAAAAGCCCACGCCGTTTCCCAAGACGAAGTTCAATTGACAGAATCCGTACCATTATGGCAAAAATTACGGTGCATTGAACACAACTCATCCAACTGCCAAAAGTCAATTGTCGACAAGCGACCCACAAGTAACGAGTAAACCTTCGATCATTGCCCCAAATATACAATTGAATTTTTTCAATAACTTCCTACTCGACAAGTAGAGCTAGAAAGTTGGGGGCCACTGAACGAAATAAAATTGAAGAGCCAGGTCCAACGGGCTGACCCTATATCCAATCAAGCCTAAAGGCTCGTCAAAGCCCAAAGGGCCCACCAAGTTATCCTAACTGCACTAGCCTATCAAGAAGATCAGTCGACCAAGTTTATTATCCGACCTTCATTGGTCTCGACCTAACTATGTCCGACATACGATCCAATGCTTATACAATCTCTGCCTAGTCAAGGCACGAATTCAGGTCGACCTCGGTAAACCAGGCGACCTCGATCAAACAACACGTGCGTTAACCCACGTTGCTGCTTGTAACCGCCTCCTACAATACCTAGTAGATATGCTATATTATTTGAAGCTTTATTTCCAGCTACTTCATAGTTTGGTTTATTAAACGGGGTACATATTTCATCACTAAATAAAGAGTCGTTCTTGTGTAAAACAAGTTCTAGGATAAGCTATCCTAGAACCTGTTTTGCGTAAGTGTCTTCTCTGTTATTATAAAGTGCCTCTTACAAAATTAGAAAGTGCCTGTTCTAAAATAACACTAATAAATTAAAACATTTAAATCGGTTGTAATGTTAAATAATAACGGTGATTTTGTTGAAAATAGTGCATGTTGTAGTGTTAAAAAGTGTCTGTTATAGTATTGAAAAGTGCCTCTTGTAGTATTGAAAAATGCCTCTTGTAATATTGAAAAGTGTCAAGTGAATTAAAAAACACATGCCTGTTGTAGTGTCAAAAAGTGTCTTTTGTAGTATTGAAAATTGCCAACTACAGTATCAAAAAATGTCTGATGATTTTTCGTAAGTTTCAAGTGAATTCAAAAATACATGCCTGTTGTAGCGTTGGAAAGTGCCTCTTGTAGTATTCAAAAACTGCCTTATACATGAGTGTCAAAATGTGCCGGTGCGTTTTTCGTAAGTTCAAGTTATTTACAAAAAATGTCACCACGCCTATTGAAAAGTTCTACTTATTTACAAAAATGCCACCGCGCACATTTTAAAACACGTTTTACGCTCAACGAGCGTAGAACACGTTTCACCCAAGATTTTGTGCTAAACAAATATTTAATTTCTTATAAATAAAATGATTCATAAATATGTCTACTTATATTTTAGTGAAGCTACTAAGCATTCCCTTATTAATTACACCCTTAGTCCAATAAAATTGTTCGTTCTTACATTTTTATCATATTTTAACCATAATTTTATAAAATCTAATTATCATTATACAATACTAAAAATTATTATTGATAATTTTTTTAATATTGAATCAATAATAATTTTTAAAATACAAAAAAATAGTTAGATTTTTATTGGTCAAAAAATCGTTGTGTTCACCATTATGAAAGTAAATGTGGAGGCACGAAGAAGGGAGTATCATATTTTAATTTTTACTTACATTTATGAAAATCTCTCTTGAAATTTAAATTAAATAAAAAATCATTCATTCATTCCCTCCCTCTTTCTCTCTTCCATTACCACATCCAAATAAATTAAAAGCTTTCCTTTCTGATTTAACCCATCAAAACTAGCTCAAGTTTTTGCTTGCAATTTTAGCACTCTCGTTGGGAGAAACTGATTTTGGCCCTCATGTGTCTCCCCTCTTCTTCCCTCCACACTTTCTCCGATGATCTGCCCCTTTTTTTCCAGATCTACATCATGCTGCACCTTTTTCTACCTGAAATTGTCAGTGGCTTGGAAAAGTGAGATGAAACTCACAAGTGTTGTTAATAGTGTTGACAACACTAGGAACAATACAACCCACACCAATTCAAAAATAGAATAATTAAGATAATTTAAAGGCAACAGAAATAATAAAAGAAACACAAGAGAATAGATTTTTATCAAGTTGTATATATAAATAAATACTCCCTCCGTCCCATTGAGCTTAAGAAAAAGTGAAATGGCACGGGAATTAAGGAATATTATTATAGTATTAGGAGAGAGAATGAGTGGAAGAAGTGTTGTGAGTGTGAAAAATTAAATAGGAGAGAGAATGGGTGGAGGGAATAGTAAATTATAATGTGTTGTGAGTATTAAAATAATGTAGGAGAGAGAATGAGTGGAGAGAATAGTGATTTAAGGTTTCCATTTTGGAAATTCTTAAGACTTATGGGACGCCCAAAATGGAAAGTTTTCTTAAGACTTATGGGACGGAGGGAGTATATAATTTGATGGGTGCCAGGAGGGCAAGACCTTTCTTAATAATAAACTTTTGATACAAGGTCAAAAAGTTCCCTAATGATATTCTATCAAAGACTTAGTGGAACAACTATTCTAGAACACGCTCTTTACAAAAACTCACTATCTAACACTCTAGGAATGAAGATTATTTGTGATAACCTACTGGTGTTGGACAGTGTGTTGTCAACACATGGAACAACCACTGAAGAGGCGTATTCTATCTTGTGCAATTTTCGACTTCTGCATTGGATGATTGATTGTGAGGACCCCGACCCGAAACCTACACGTGTCCCGAGTTGGAGCGTCCTCAAACTACCCAAATATACTAAACTTTTAAAACTTTGATATAACTTTCGAACATAACTAGATTAACATAACCATTTCAAAACAATTCCACTACTCTCCTCACCGGAGGAAGAGTGGACTAACTTTGAAAATACTAAACTGTTTTAGTTACAAAAGATTGTAGTTCCAACGTAGAAATTAAAGTTTATAATTACAAGTTCCATAAAGGAATTACCAAAATACTCTTTCTACGCCAACCTATACGTACCCCGACAATACCCAAAAGATTACTTCCAAACTCCTTTCCGTCCTTACTTGACCGGTCCGCCTGTCTCGGGATCTAAAAACATTAAAGGGAGAGGGGTGAGAATAAATCTCAGCAAGCTATTATGAATGCAGCAATATGCCAAATAAGATGCAACACATAGCAAGTCGCATATAACACATTGAAAAAGCTGTAAACACCTTTCATTACCTTGGTTTACCTTTTCCCGTCTGAACAATAGTCGTACAACATTGGGTATAATACTCCAATCTTAGGTGAGCTGCTTAAGCAATACACACATCTTATAAGACCCGTTTTTCAGGGAACCAAATATGATAGTAGCAACTCTGTAAGGCTTTTGGCTCACTACAGATGCTATAACCCCGACCTGTGGCCACAGGAAGGGACGGTCACAGATATAACATAATCCGATCACATTAGGTCACACTTCCATAATTGATCGTATTATGTTATACCCCCAACATCAGCTGATTAACAAATTATCAAGCACATAATAGTTACTTGAAACAAAATCCACAAAAAGGGATAACAATATAGCAACATGGTAAAATATACTCATGTCCAATCAATATCATAGTGCAACAATTAATGAATACACTAAATATAACACCATCAATGAATATATAATCAAGTAGGGTAACAAGGTATCATTAATCCACCTACATAGTCAATATATAACGATACAAGAACTCTATGAAGGTTCAAGCTCCATTTATCAAGTGGGAGTTCACAATTTATAAGTGACCAAACAAGATTACTAAACAAATTCTGGTTCAGATTTAAAGTGAGGTCTGGGGTCATGGGCGACCGCCCATACCTCTTGGGCGACCGCCCAAGAGGGTTTTCAAAGGGGAGGCAAGTTACTGCCATGATGGGCGACCGCTCATACCTCTTGGGCGACCGCCCAAGAGGATTTTCAAGGCAAGGGATGTTACTGGACTCATGGGCGACCGCACATGCCCCATGGGCGACCGCCCAAGGCGAATTCCAGCAACCCAGATTTTCTACTTTCCTCTTTTACCACTTTTCTTTTCCTTTTACATCTTCTTTATACTCATGAACACCAAAGGGATTTTCTAGCTTTACAAGGTTCATAATAAATCATGTAAACCCAAAATAATGTAAACCTAGATTATTTATTACTAAATCTTCCACCCATTTTATACACTATAAATCATCTTCCAAGAACAATAATCTCCTTCTATTTCATTTACCAAATCACTCAACTCCTATAAGGTTTCCAAAGCATGAAACAACCATCAATATAACAAGAACAACATTAAAGAGTTTATGAACATTTATAAGAAGGGAAATCATAACAACTCACTTTAGGATTTTTGGATGAAAAGATGATCTTCTTAGCTTGATTGATTCCTCTAGTTGTCCCAACCTCAAAAGTACTCTTGGATTTGAAAATGGATGAGAAATGGGCTTGCTATGTGCCTTGGAAGGTGAGGCTTTCAATGGAGGTTTTCCATGGGGCTTTTGCTAAGGAAGAAGTAAGAAGAATGAAGGAGAAAGTATGAGGAGGATGAAAGAGTAAGGGGAAAAGCATGGGGGTCATTGACTAAGGTTGAAGGGGAGGATTTTATGGGTATGGCCCCCCATGCCTAGATGAATTCTAAGGCTTCCCTACTTCTAAAATAAAGCCCCCTTTAAAAAAATGAATTTAAATTCTTTACTTTCTTTCTCTATAAAATAAAATCCTAACTATACTTATCTATTTATAGTCAATTATTATACTTTCCCCATGGACTTTATTTTATTTCCTAATCATCTCAACCTAATATACTAATTCAAAGGTATAAAATTGAACACATAATATTAACAATAATATTAAAAGCATATAATATGGTATTAAAATTAGGGCCTAGGGTTAGGGTCGTTACACTCACTCCCCCTTAAAGAAAGTTCGTCCCGAATTTTAACAAGACTTACTTGGATTTTCAAACAACCAGGGATATTTCGCTCTCATCTCCGACTCTAGCTCCCACGTTGCTTCCTCAACGGTATGATTCTTCCATTGGACCTTCACTATAGGGATACTCTTAGTTCTCAACTCCTTAACTTGAAATTCTAAGACTCTTAACAGTTCTTCAACATAAGACATATCCGCTTGAACATCATTGGGGGGAGAACTCAAGATGTGGGAAGGATCATGACAATACTTCCTCAACATAGAAACATGGAAAACATCATGGAGTAAAGAAAAAGACGGAGGTAATGCCAACCGGTAAGCCAAATCCCCAATCTTCTCTAGAATCTCAAACGGACCAACGAACCTCGGAGCCAATTTACCCTTATTACCAAACCTTTTGATTCCCGTCCTCGGAGAGACCTTCAAGAACACAAAGTCACCAACCTGAAAAGATAAATCCCGTCTTCTATTGTCGGCGTAGCTTTTCTGTCTACTCTGAGCCGTCTTCAATCTATCCCGAATCACCTTGATCTTCTCCGTTGAATCTCTAACCAAATCCGGGCCCCAAAGTCTCGCTTCACCAACCTCGTCCCAACACATCGGAGATCGACACTTCCTACCATACAACGCCTCATATGGAGCCATCTCAATGCTAGACTGATAACTGTTGTTGTAGGCAAACTCCACTAAAGGTAGATGATCTTCCCATGACAATTGGAAATCCATCACACAAGCCCGTAACATATCCTCAAGTATCTGAATAGTTCTCTCGGACTGACCGTCGGTTTGAGGATGAAACGCCGTACTAAAACACAATTTAGAACCCAAGGCTTCATGCAATGCTCTCCAAAATCTAGAAGTAAATCTCGGATCTCTGTCGGAAACAATACTAACCGGAACCCCGTGAAGTCTCACAATCTCCTTCATATATAACTGAGCTAACTTCTCTAACGAAAACTTGGTTGACACCGGAAGAAAATGAGCCGACTTTGTCAATCTATCCACAATAACTCCATCTTCTTAGCGGTAAGAGGCAAACCCGAAACAAAATCCATCGAGATCCCTTCCCATTTCCATTCCGGAATATCCAATGGTTGAAGTAGTCCCGCCGGTCTCTGATGTTCGGCCTTAATCTGTTGACAAGTCAAACACTTAGATACATAATCCGCAATTTCCCTCTTCATACCATTCCACCAATACCCACGCTTCAAGTCTTGATACATTTTCGTACTACCCGGATGAATCGCAAACTTGGACTTATGGCCATCCTCTAAGACACGCCTCTTGATTTCCGATGATGAAGGAACGCAAATTCTCCCTTGAAAGGTTAAAATCCCATCTCTATTCAATGCAAATTCCCCGGCTTTCCCATCATGTACTTGAGCTAAGATTTTCTTCAACTCCGGATCACCTTGTTGAGCTTCCTTCAAATCTCCATACAATGTAGGAACGGCTCGAACATTCGCAATGATTACCTCACTCTTCAATTCTCGGGAACTCAAAGCTGTCACATAAGCCTTCCGGCTAATCGCATCCGCCACCACATTGGCCTTCCCCGGATGATAAGAAATCACACAATCAAAATCCTTCAAAAACTCTAACCATCTTCTTTGCCGGTTGTTCAACTCCTTTTGGGTAAATAAGTACTTCAAACTTTTATGGTCGGTAAAAATCTCAAATTTCGCCCCATAAAGGTAATGTTTCCACTTATGCAACGCAAACACAATCGCCGCCAATTCCATATCATGAGTAGGATAATTTTGTTCCGCTGGTGATAACTTCCTAGAGGCATACGCAATAACTTTCCCATTTTGCATTAAAACACATCCCAAACCCGCCTTCGAGGCATCACTATAGATCACAAAATTTTCACAACCATCCGGAAGGGTAAGAACAGGAGCCGTGGTCAACCTCTTCTTCAATTCATTAAAACTTGCTTCACACTTAGAATCCCATACAAATGATACATCTTTCCGAGTCAACCTTGTCAGCGGAGTAGCAATCCGAGAAAACCCCTCAATAAACCTTCGGTAATACCCCTCCAAACCAAGAAAACTACGAACCTCAGTCACAGTCGAAGGTTGCTTCCAGTTAACCACGGCTTCAATTTTTGAAGGATCCACGGAGATTCCCGAACTCGACACTACATGCCCCAAGAAAGAAACCTGCTCAAGCCAAAACTCGCACTTGCTGAACTTGGCATACAACTGCTTCTCCCGAAGAACTGACAAGACAATCCTCAAATGATTTTCATGATCTTCCCGGGACTTAGAATAAACAAGAATGTCGTCTATGAATACCACCACAAAACTATCAAGATAAGGCTTGAAGACACGGTTCATCATATCCATAAACACTGCTGGAGCATTAGTCAACCCAAAAGGCATCACAACAAACTCATAGTGACCATATCTAGTTCGGAAAATTTGTTTTGGCAATATCATCCGGCCTAATCTTCAACTGATGGTATCCGCTTCTCAAATCAAGTTTTGAGTAGATAACGGAACCTTGGAGTTGGTCAAATAAATCATCTATATGCGGAAGAGGATACTTATTCTTTGTGGTGGCTTGGTTCAACAAACGATAATCAATACATAATCGTAAGGTACCATCCTTCTTCCTAACAAATAGAACCGGTGCTCCCCACGGAGACACACTAGGGCGAATAAAACCCCGGTCTAGCAATTCTTGCAATTGGACCTTCAACTCTTTTAACTCGGCCGGAGCCATTCTATAGGGTGCTTTAGAGATAGGGGCGGTACCGGTTACTAAGTCAATACAAAACTCTACCTCACGATCCGGAGGCATAGAGTACTCACTAGAAAACACGTCACTAAACTCATTCACAACCGGGACATGAGCTAACTCGGGGGACTTCTTATTGGAATCTACCACATAAGCCAAGTAACCCGCACACCCTTTAGATAGCATCTTTCTAGCTTTTAAGGCGGAAATAACATGTAAATCGAACATAGATTTATCTGCATCAAATATAAAAGTAGGCACATCAGGCATAGAAAATGAGACTCGTTTTCTACGACAGTCTACCAAAGCATGACACTGACTCAACCAATCCATCCCAAGGATCACATCAAAGTCACGGATTGGTAACTCGACCAAATCCACCGGCAATACATGCCCACATATAGTCACATCACAACCATGGTATATCAAAGAAGATGCAAGGCACTCTCCCATAGGAGTAGAGACCTCCAACACATAAGGCATAGATTCAGGCAGTTTATGCAATGAAAATGCAAAATGAGATGCCACAAATGAATGGGAAGACCCGGGATCTATAAGAATGCGGGCCTTAACTCCTGAGATAGGGACTATACCTCTAATGACGACATTGGGATCGACCTCTCCTCAACCCAAAGCAAACACTCGACCTTGCACTCTATCTTTGGGTTTCCCGTCGACATCTCTCTTCACGCCACTACCTTGTCCCCCTTGACCACTACCCGACGCTTGCTTATTTTGCTACTTGGGACAATTCCTCCGGAAATGGCCTGTCGCCCCACACTCTAAACATCGGCCTTGCTTGCTCCAACACTTGTCCTCCGAATGCCCTTGCTTCTTGCAATATCCACACAATGCCCCAAACTGACCTTGAGTCGAACGATTTGCCGGAGCCACTACGTTTCCTCCTCGATTTGCTCCCGGAGTGAATGTCCTTAGCTGCCCTCTATTCTGCCCCGAACCTTGACCTTGGAATCTATTTCTGTTTCCGCCTTCATTTTTACCGCGATGCTCCTCTATATCATTCTCAATCCGATATGCCATGTTCACGGCTGCTTGGAAGTTGGCGAAGTCATGAGTCAATAATTGCTTCCGGAACTCCACCCTTAAGCCTTTCACAAACCGGTAGATTCGCCTCTCCTCATCTGGCACCAAATGAGGACAATATCGGGCTAACTCCGTAAACTTTCCGAATCGTGCTATAGACAATGTCCCTTGCTCCAATTCTGAAACTCAACCTCCTTCTTATCTCTAGTCACCATCGGAGCAAGTGATCCGGAACTTACGTGTGAAATTTTCCCAAGTCTGCGGTGTCAAATCCCGGTCCCAACCATCCTTTACTACACGCCACCGGTGCTCCGCGGGTCCTTCCAGCTTGAAAACGGCACATCTCACCTTTTCTGCATCCGAACTCTCCATAGCCAAGAAAATCTTATTCATCGCCTCAAGCCATCTCTCCGCCTTCACCGGATCCGGATCTCCGTTGAAGCTAGGAGGAGACATCTTCACAAATTTCTCTAAACCATGGTGCCCTTGCCTACCTTCTTGTTGTTGTCCCCTACCTTGATTCTGATTTGCCATATTCTGAAGAAACACTCGGAACATATCCATCATTTCGGCATTCGGATTACCAACATTACCCAAAGCCCGATCCTGATCGCCATCATTTCCCGCCATTAGAACAAACTCCTACATTAAACACTCGACGTCAGTTATCACACACTCTCACTCAGCTAGACTCTACCCGAGAACTCTAACCGAGCTTTGATACCAACTGTAAGGACCCCGACCCGGAACCTACACGTGTCCCGAGTTGGAGCGTCCTCAAACTACCCAAATATACTAAACTTTTAAAACTTTGATATAACTTTCGAACATAACTAGATTAACATAACCATTTCAAAACAATTCCACTACTCTCCACACCGGAGGAAGAGTGGACTAACTTTGAAAATACTAAACTGTTTTAGTTACAAAAGATTGTGGTTCCAACGTAGAAATTAAAGTTTATAATTACAAGTTCCATAAAGGAATTACCAAAATACTCTTTCTACGCCAACCTATACGTACCCCGACAATACCCAAAAGATTACTTCCAAACTCCTTTCCGTCCTTACTTGGCCGGTTCGCCTGTCTCGGGATCTAAAAAAATTAAAGGGAGAGGGGTGAGAATAAATCTCAGCAAGCTATTATGAATGCAGCAATATGCCAAATAAGATGCAACACATAGCAAGTCGCATATAACACATTGAAAAAGCTGTAAACACCTTTCATTACCTTGGTTTACCTTTTTCCGTCTGAACAATAGTCGTACAACATTGGGTATAATACTCCAATCTTAGGTGAAAGCTTAAGCGGTACTCACATCTTATAAGACCCGTTTTCGGGAACCAAATAAGATAGTAGCAACTCTGTAAGGCTTTTGGCTCACTACGAGATGCTATAACCCCGACACAGTGGCCACGGGGAGGGGACGGTCACAGATATAACATAATCCGATCACATTAGGTCACACTTCCATAATTGATCATATTATATTATACCCCCAACATCAGCTGATTAACAAATTATCAAGCACATAATAGTTACTTGAAACAAAATCCACAAAAAGGGATAACAATATAGCAACATGGTAAAATATACTCATGTCCAATCAATATCATAGTGCAACAATTAATGAATACACTAAATATAACACCATCAATGAATATATAATCAAGTAGGGTAACAAGGTATCATTAATCCACCTACATAGTCAATATATAACGATACAAGAACTCTATGAAGGTTCAAGCTCCATTTATCAAGTGGGAGTTCACAATTTATAAGTGACCAAACAAGATTACTAAACAAATTCTGGTTCAGATTTAAAGTGAGGTCTGGGGTCATGGGCGACCGCCCATACCTCTTGGGCGACCGCCCAAGAGGGTTTTCAAAGGGGAGGCAAGTTACTGTCATGATGGGCGACCGCTCATACCTCTTGGGCGACCGCCCAAGAGGATTTTCAAGGCAAGGGATGTTACTGGACTCATGGGCGACCGCACATGCCCCATGGGCGACCGCGAGCGAATTCAGTGAACCCAGATTTTCTACTTTCCTCTTTTACCACTTTTCTTTTCCTTTTACATCTTCTTTATACTCATGAACACCAAAGGGATTTTCTAGCTTTACAAGGTTCATAATAAATCATGTAAACCCAAAATAATGTAAACCTAGATTATTTATTACTAAATCTTCCACCCATTTTATACACTATAAATCATCTTCCAAGAACAATAATCTCCTTCTATTTCATTTACCAAATCACTCAACTCCTATAAGGTTTCCAAAGCATGAAACAACCATCAATATAACAAGAACAACATTAAAGAGTTTATGAACATTTATAAGAAGGGAAATCATAACAACTCACTTTAGGATTTTTGGATGAAAAGATGATCTTCTTAGCTTGATTGATTCCTCTAGTTGTCCCAACCTCAAAAGTACTCTTGGATTTGAAAATGGATGAGAAATGGGCTTGCTATGTGCCTTGGAAGGTGAGGCTTTCAATGGAGGTTTTCCATGGGGCTTTTGCTAAGGAAGAAGTAAGAAGAATGAAGGAGAAAGTTTGAGGAGGATGAAAGAGTAAGGGGAAAAGCATGGGGGTCATTGACTAAGGTTGAAGGGGAGGATTTTATGGGTATGACCCCCCATGCCTAGATGAATTCTAAGGCTTCCCTACTTCTAAAATAAAGCCCCCTTTAAAAAAATGAATTTAAATTCTTTACTTCCTTTCTCTATAAAATAAAATCCTAACTATACTCATCTATTTATAGTCAATTATTATACTTTCCCCATGGACTTTATTTTATTTCCTAATCATCTCAACCTAATATACTAATTCAAAGGTATAAAATTGAACACATAATATTAACAATAATATTAAAAGCATATAATATGGTATTAAAATTAGGGCCTAGGGTTAGGGTCGTTACATTGATGATGTCGAGTCCTTGCACTATTTATAGGCTCCTAAATCTTGGAGCCTACTCAAACCAACCAGAAAATCAGCCATGTGATTAAATTCACTTTTTTAGCTCCAACTTCTTGTTTGTTGAAGACTTTGTCTTCCTATGCTTTTACCACTTGTACCGCCAAGCATCATGACCCTTGTACTCCTTATCTTCAGTTCCCCCTATGTAGATAACATTTTAACAATGTTTACTTGATCTTCACAATTACACATAAATGTGTAACTTTCTTGTTTCCCATTCGAAAATCACGCCTAGAGCCATTCCCATGACCTGTTCAACTAAGGACTGAACAAACTAACAACTGATATATAATTAATAATTATCACTTTGTAATTTATGAAAAATATGTGGTAACTATTCATAATTTGAATTGCTAACACAATGACAACACTGGTGTAGCAACACATGAGGCAACACCAGTGGCAACACATGGTGTAACACTTACAATTTCCACCTTAGTTACACATGTCTTCACAAAATACAAAGTGATGTTCCTGTAAAACAAATGTTAGTTAAGTAATCCCAAAAAAATTATCTCCCCCATAAGATTAAACTTGCCCTTAATCAAATTTTAAAATAACCAAACAAAAAGTATTATAACTAACCACTAAGCATCCCAAGGTTTAAAAGTTTTCAACAAAAACAACCATTCAAACTAATCAAAACAAAAATTAAAACAAAAATTGTTTTAAGGTAACAAACCAACAAATTAAAATTGTTTTTAAAGCAACCACAAGAAATCATTTAACCATTTATCCATCAATCCTCAGAAGTTGGATCAGCTCTTGGTCCTTCAGTCCTTCCTTCATTTTCCCCAGACCTTGCACCACTTGGACCAGCTTCGGTAGACCCAGCAACATCACGTCGATCTCCCCCTATTTTGGAAGAAATCAAATCTACCATCTGTTCCATATCTGCTCTCATTTCCAGCCACCCTTGCATCAAAGAGTCTATGTTCTTCATCTGCCTGTGGAAAAAATTGAGTACAACAGAAGCATCAATCATAACTGGTGGAGTGTTGCCTTCACTTGGGGCAACACTTGGAGCTGGAGCAGCAGTAGGCTGTGCAGAAATGGTTGGAACCCAAGGGAGATCAATGTGCCTATCTCCCTCAATGAAATTCTTGTTGATCTTGTAATAAACAAGATTCTCAGTGTAGTAGTCAACATTCCAAAGGGTTAGAGATTGGAAGGTAAGGACGTTGAAGATGAGGTATGCAGAGGCTTTCTTTTTCTTCGCCCAAGCAGCTAGGTGGGTGAAAATCACTCTCCCAAAGTTTACTCTCTGTTTATTACCCAACTTATACAATAAAGTGGCTTGTTCTAGGGCAATGGTATTTTCACTGGCGGTTGGAAGCCAATTTGTAATGCAAAATTTATGAAGAACACAAAACAGAGATGTGAGATGGGTAGCTCTAAAATGATCACTTCACACACTCATTTTCCCACCTGTGCGGTAGCTAACCAAGGAATTGGACTCAATAGCCACACACTCATCATCAACATTAGGGAGACCATAAGCCCTATTAATTACAGAAGGGTTAAAATCAAAAATGGTTCCTCTCACAAAAATCTTCCCATAGTAAGGAGTATTCCAATCATCAATATCCTCACTCAATTGGGCATAAAAGTTTCACACCACACTATCTACATACTTAGAGACTTTAGTTACCGTAGGCACGGAATTCTTATCCTCTAAAAATTGATAAATCCCAAAGCTTTTGAACTTGACAACATCAATATTCCTCTCATTTAGGATCTTTTTTCTCTGAATCTTGGACCCATTTGTCCAAATTTGATTCACTATAAAATTCTTTGGATAGAAAAAGAAGTTCATAAAAGCTAAAAGACTCATGATCAGTTCTAGAGTTCGGAGAAGGAGTAGGAGTTACCTCAGGGTATGCTATGGGTGAGGAAGAGGGTGTGGTTCTCTGTATTGTTGTTGTTGTTGCAGCAGGTGTTGTGGCTAGTGTTGTCTCAGCAGTGGCAACACTTAAGACAACACTTCGCTAAGTCCTCTGTTTCTTCACCAATCTTTTCTGGGCTCGAGCTAGTGGCTCTTCAAACTCATCTTCCAACCAAGCATCATCATCATCAGAGGATTTTTTCTTGCTTGCTTTAAAATTTTCATCCGAACCCTCCTCATATGAAATCTCTAGGGATGCACTTGATTCATCATCCAAACTCTCTACAGGATCATCAGGCGTGTTGGAGAGAGTCTTTGGCCTCGACATTGTCTTGATACGCTCAGATTTTTGCCTTCCACCAACCCTAGCCCTCGAAGGGGCGTCAACGTCTTTTCTTTTCCTTGTTGTCTTGGGGATGGCAAATGAGAGTTCAATAGAAGGAGAGGTTGCAGAGGTGACCATTGTGACTGGAGAGGGAGGTGGGTTGTACACAACAACTTCCATGTTTGGTGTTGTGGAAGGTGTTGCTGAAAGTGTTGCCGCTGGTGATGTCTCCATAAGAATGGCGACACTAGAGGCAACACTTGAGGGGGCTATGGGAGAAATGTCCATTGAAGACGTAATTTGGGAGGATTTCGAAGGATTGGCCATGGAGGATCGAAGGGAAGAAGAAGATGAAGACAGAAAGGGTTTAGAGAGAGAGAGAGACGAAGAGAGAGAGGGGGTGGTGAAAGAGGGTTTAAGAGAAGTTGGGTATTAAAGGGAAATAGGGAGTAATAATAGGTGATTTGACAACTTCAAATCAACCAACTCATATTTATCCCTTATCTCAACCACTAACAAAATTAATCCGGCTGGTTTTTCATTTTTTTAATTTTTTTAATTTTTTTAATTTAAATTTTAAAAAATAACTAAAAATAATTAATGAAATATCTAAAAAGTTTGGATTTTCAAATTTAAAAATCAAGTTCAAATAAAATTGAGCTTCAAAATAATTGACATTTCATAATTACATTTAGCTAGAGAGAAAAAATTAAGAATTTTTTTATTAAAAACCTTTTAATTTTACAAACTCTAAATAAAAGAAAATAGACCTTTTGAAAATCAAAATTTTAATTAATAAAAATTCTAAATTAAAAAGAAGAAATAATAAAAAAAATAATGTAGCACCTACTAATGTGTTGCTAACAATGTTGTGTAACACATAAGACAACATATTTGAAAAATCCCCTTGATATCTATAGCACCTGTGAACTTTATCATTTTTCTCTTAGGCAATTTTAAGCAAACTTTGTACTTTCTTTATTTACAAGGAAGTATCGTAGCCGCGAGCTCCGTGCCCCGAGTTTTTTTTTTTAAAGTGTAAAGTCATATGTATTAGTTTTTATACCTTTCAAGAAGGGTATACTGTAGTAACGAGCTCCATGTCCCTAATACTTAGTATAAAACTAATACATTATACTCCCGTTTTGGCAAGGAAACATCGTCGCAACGAACGCCGTGCCCCGAGTTACTTCAGGAGTATTCCAACAACATTTGCCGTTTTAAATATCAACAATATAATAAGTGACTTTGTCACTTTAAGTACAAAGAGAAATTTTATCAATATGTTTAACCTAAGTATATACACATACTAGAATAAAAAGGTCAGTAAATGCCACCCATTGGATTGATTTTTTTTATTTTAAATAATACACAGTGTTGCTGTCTGTGTTGGCAACACAGACGGTAACACCTTGAGACAACAGTTTACCCAAAACATAGACCAAGAAATTTTTTCAAGCTTGAAAATCTCTCATGGTCCAGGGCTTTAGTCAAAATATCAACAAGTTGATGTTTGGTATCAATATGCTCAATTTGGATTATATCCTTTTCAACTAAATCTCACAAAAAATGATGGCAGATATCTATATATTTAGTTCTTGAGTGTTGTACAGGGTTTTTGGAAATATTTATTGCACTTAAATTGTCACAGTACATGGTCAAGATATTACTATCAAGACCATAGTCATTAAGCATATGTTTTAACCATATTAACTGTGAACAACAACTCCCGGCTGCTACATATTCAGATTCAGCAGTCGAGAGAGAGATACAGTTTTGCTTGCCACTGTACCATGACACCAAGTTATTACCTAAGAAAAAACAACCCCCACTATTACTTTTTCTATCATCTATATTCCCTACCCAATCAGAGTCACTAAAACCAACTAAGTTGATATTAGTGTCTTTAGTGAACTAAATTCCTAATTCACGAGTCACACCAATTCAAAAATAGAATAATTAAGATAATTTAAAGGCAGCGAAAATAATAAAAGAAACACAAGAGAATAGATTTTTATCAAGTTATATATATAAATAAATATATAACTTGATGGATGCCAGGAGGGCAAGACCTTTCTTAATAATAAACTTTTGGTACAAGGTCAAAAAGTTCCCTAATGATATTCTATCAAAGACTTAGTGGAACAACTATTCTAGAACACGCTCTTTACAAGAACTCACTATCGAACACTCTAGGAATGAAGGTTATTCGTGATAACCTACTGGTGTTGGACAGTGTGTTGCCAACACATGGGACAACACTGAAGAGGCGTATTCTATCTTGTGCAATTTTCGACTTCTGAATTGGATGATTGATGATGTCGAGTCCTTGCACTATTTATAGGCTCCTAAATCTTGGAGCCTACTCAAACCAACCAGAAAATCAGCCATGTGATTAAATCCCCTTTTTTAGCTCCAACTTCTTGTTTGTTGAAGACTTAGTCTTCCTATGCTTTTACCACTTGTACCGCCAAGCATCACGACCCTTGTACTCCTTATCTTCAGTTCCCCCTATGTAGATAACATTTTAACAATGTTTACTTGATCTTCACAATTACACATAAATGTGTAACTTTCTTGTTTTCCATTGGAAAATCACGCCTAGAGCCATTCCCATGACCTGTTCAACCAAGGACTGAACAAACTAACAACTGATATATAATTAATAATTATCACTTTGTAATTTATGAAAAATATGTGGTAACTATTCATAATTTGAATTGCCAACACAATGGCAACACATGAGACAACACCAGTGGCAACACTGGTGTAGCAACACATGAGGCAACACCAGTGACAACACATGGTGTAACACTTACACGACCAATACCCTAGCTCCTATTCCCCGGTCAAATCTACATCGTGCTGCACCTTCTCCACCACCGATGTCGGTAGTCTCCCCCTTTATCCTCCAGCGCCTCTAAATCAACATCCTGATCCACGTCTGCACCTTTTCCGGCCAAAACCTTAGCTCCTATTCTCTAACTTCGGATGTCTCTCTTCAGTCGCAAAGGCGCCTCTAACATCTTCCTCTTCTACGGCCGAGTTACCCTCCCTTGTCCCTCACCCATGCATCTTAATCTCAACAATCCAGTTATGGAATCGTTTTCCCTTCTTCCTTTTTACACATACACAACTTTCACACTCTGGATTTCATGGTGGTGTTGGAGTTTGCGATGGCGGTAGTGGCGGAGGTGGTGGTTGGGATAGATATTTTATTTATTTTATTTTAAAAAAACATTTATAAGTAAAATAAAATAAATATTAATAGTTAAAGTGATAAAATAGAAGAAATTTAGACTTACTTGAAAAAAGATTAATAAGTCAAGGACATATTTATAACAAGTTAAACCTTTGAAAATTAATGTAGAGTGAACTGGCTAAAATACCCTTTAAAATATGGCCACATGCGTTACACCTGTCTTTTTGATGGGAAAAAACTAACCCCGTTAGTAAAAGTGACCATGTATGCAAAAATAAAATAGTTTGATGTATTATATGCAAAAATAAATTAGTTTAATGTGTTATATGCAATTTTTTCATTTTTTTTCCAGTGGCAATGGCGTCAGAATGGTGGTAAAAGTCAGACTGTTGGTGTTGGACGGTGGTAATTAGTGGTTGATAGTGGTGATTGGCCGTGGTAAAGGGAGGTGGTGGTGAATGGAAGGTGGTGGTGGGTGTTGGTTATGGTGGTGAGTTTGAGTTTTAAAGAGAAGATGGTTGTTGGTTTGGACATTTAAATCAAATAGAACAATTGTGAATAATAGTCTTGTATATTTAATTATGTAAAATATTTTTTATTTATGTTTCAAGAGAAGATATTTTTTTTTACATTTTAATTAGTTAAACATCATCACATATAAATAATTTTTAACAAACATATATAAATAATTTTTAACATAAACATATATAAATAATTTTTAATAAAACATATTGATAATATATATTATTATTTCTTTCAAAAAGAAAAAAAAAACAGATTAATATGAACTGTAGTAAAAATAGTTTTTTCAAAAAGATAATATTTATTTATTTATTTGCATTTTTAAATGTTATTATAATAAAATATTATTTATTTTTATGTTTAGAGATATTAATATTTTCTATTTTTGCTATTCATTTTCATTCAATTTGCATTAATACAATAATGAAAGAGTTTTTATTCAAAAACATGCTCCATTAAATAACACGTGGCTTGCACGTAATCATTTAACATATTTTTCTAACAAAACTAGTTAAAAACCCTAACATACAAATAAAATGACAATTTTGTGGCCTAAATGGTAAATAGTGATAGAATATGGTTTAACTTATAAACACCTCCTAAATTTTGGGACCCAAAATGTCGTTGTTGAGTGAATACAATGTCATGCACGTGACGTGACACATTGGTAGTTGGAAAATATAGACAATACTCCCTCCGTCCATTCGTCGAAAAAACACAAAATTGATCTTGCATGAAAATTAATGAAAGTGAATACAGGAGTAAGTGTTGTGAGTATAAAAAATGATGTAGAAAAGAAAAAGTCGGATAAAAAATAGTGAGTGAATAATTTTTGCAAATATGACAAGCGGGCAAAAGTTTTCATTTTGAGAGTGTCTATATAAATAAATAAATAAATAAATAAATAAATAAATAAGACACTCAAAATAAAAATTTATGAAATTTGAAGGGAACGGAGGGAATATATCTTAGCCTTTTGTGTGACGACAAAAACCCCACTTGTATAGAAACTAAAACAACATACTTGCGGAACAGTCGTAACTTGGGGTTTAATTTGACTATTAACAAATCACAGGGGGGCTAAAGTGCATTTAACAGCACATTAAAACCCTTTAAAAACCCCTTCTCCCTCCCCCTCCGAAACCTAAAAAATTTCTTAACGTTTCTGTTTGGCTTCTGCTTAAATTCATCGCAATTTGAATTCCAAAAGCAAGTTGAGGCTCTCCCTTTCTTCTTCATCGGCAGTTTCTCAGATAGCAGCAGCGGCGGCGGCGAATGATTTGAAGAGGTTGAATCAATTCTGTAGTAAATCAAGATGGTATGTAACCCTCTTACTTGATTTGATTAGTTTATTAGGGTTTGATTTTTGGGTATTTACTTGTTCATGATTTAATTTGGTGATTTCGTTTTTTTTTCTCCATGTTTCAGCTTCCACTTTCTCTACTCAAGACTTCGCAGGGGCATCCTATGGTGAGTTTCTTGTCTTTCCTTTTGAAGATTCGTTTTTGTTTTTCCCGAGAAGTTCTTGGAATCTTTTTAACCTCGCATGTTTATAATTGCTTCCAAAATAGATAAATAGCTTATAGTTGGGGAGAAGGGGTGCATTAGAAGCTTTCAATGGGAAACATGTGTTTTAACTACTGATCCAAAAGCTTAGCTGATGGATATGAGCCCAACAATGGATATCAAGCCTTAATTCTCCCCTCAATAATACTCCCCTAATGCGTGACCGCCTGCCCCACACATGGATAGTTAACATGCGGTGTTAAAGTGTAATTGTGCACAATATAATTCCGATAAACAAATGCAAGCGGGACTATTTGAACCCATGACCTAGCCCAACCTGAGATCTGATGATATCTGAACAAACAAAGAGGGAATCAAGAGATTGAATAAGCAATTCTGCGTGTAGTATATTTTTTAATGAAACAGTTTACACAATAACAAGAAATAATAACTACTTAACAACCTGCCTGCTATCTGAACTACTTAGTATAGTCAATCTCTTCAAGCTTAAAATTTTGAGATTTTGGGATTTTAGGGTTTCGGAGAATTTCATTGCAAATATCAAAAGATTTTGTTTGTTTCTGTTGCAGTTAGTGGAGCTGAAAAATGGGGAAACATACAATGGGCATTTGGTGAATTGTGACACCTGGATGAATATCCATCTTCGGGAAGTCATCTGTACATCAAAGGTACCTTTGACAAGAAACTCAAAGTTATCTTTAAAATAATCATATTTCATTGATTATGGATTTTCATAATGCTGAAAATAATGGCAGGATGGAGATAGGTTTTGGAGGATGCCGGAATGTTACATCCGTGGCAACACTATTAAATATCTTCGAGTCCCAGATGAGGTGCGTCTTTGGACCCTATTATATATCTTTAGATTCTATTCTGCTGTATTCTACTTCCTTTTTTTGGGGGGTATTTCAATAGATTATATTCTTATGCCTACTACTATGTTTTCTCCTAATTATTCTAGTGTCTTTTATTCTCTATCCCCATTTCTTACTCTTAGCATCAACAAGTTACCAATTATTTGTCTTTGCTTGAACTTGAAACGAAAGAATAGAGGTCAAGGTTCATTTGATTCTTTATAAGTCTCATGCATATTTTGGATATAATTAGTTACTGTTTAATTCATGTTACTAGGATTCTGCTTATCATTTCACGTTTGTCTGCTTTATTTTTGTTACCACTTCTTTTTAGCCCCACATTTGAACTCTGCAAGGGCTAGCCAACCATTGCTCTTTCTATTTCTCTCCTGAAATAATTGACTCTTTTAGTTCCAAGGAAATTAAGGAAATGGACTTTTAAACAATTTTAGTGTGTATACATAAACTTCTTTAATGATCAGATTTTATCATTGCAAGTTCATTATGACTTAATAACCAAAGATGATTCATTAACTTAGAAAATGGGGGGTTTTGTAGTAATTTAAAAAATGTTTTTTTAGTTTTGAGAATGGACACTCATATTTGAACAAAGGGAGTACTTATAAAGGTTCTCATTTTGTCCAATTTGATTTTTTGGTTTATTTTTAAAATATTAATCTTTTCTTGGTTAACATTTTGTATGCTTCCACAATTGCTAATTCACTCTTTACTCTTTAGTCTCTCTTCCCTTACAAATATGGTTGTAGGTGTAAACTTGGTTGGGTTTGGAAGGTTTAAGATGTGGCTTTAATGGTTAATTTTGGCAGACGGATCGAGTGGCGATGATTTCAGTAGTAGGTGAGGTTGAGTGTATGAAGGTTGAGAACAGTGTCAGTGTCCGACCGTGGTCGCATTGAAAGTTATGCTATGAGAGGGAGAGAGATGATTGCCCAATTTGATTTTTAGTTCAATTACAAAATGTTATCTTTTGGATGTTTAGCGTGGTGAGCAACTGTGGGGTGGCAATGATTGTCTTAGTGGTGGGTGAGGGTGATTTTGGAAGTTTTGGTTGAAAAGGGGGATTTTTTGGTGCGTTGGATTGGAAGTGATCGAAAGTAATAGGCCGAAAAAACATAATACTCCCTTTATCCCTAAATGAATGTCCAAAAAAATTTGAATTTGCTCTTGATCAATAGTAAATTTGAAACTTTTTTTCCGACGTTCATTTACGGACGAATTGACTCAAAAAGGCAATAGTGATGAAAAAAAGGCATTGTGCGTGAATTCTTGCTTCTGCGCTCAGTCAAGTTGTGTTCGACTGACATTGATAAAATAAATTTTAGTCAAATTAGTGCCAATCCGTAATCATAATTCGAGTCGGAGATTCTGGGTTAGACAGGAGCCTGGCTTATAAAATTGGAGTTCACATCGGATGCGTTGAAGCATATCTATAGGAAAGTGACCCAAATTCTCTTTCCTGAGATTTAAGAGAGGGACTTCGAAGCCAAAGCAATAAAAAAGGAATAGAAAGTTGGACATGTTCGTTGTGCGACAAAAATATGAAGATAGTCTCATGTTCCGGTAAACTTCAGATCCTGAGTTCTTGGATTGCTAACCTCTTAAACAAAAAAGAACATCAATCCCCAAAGAAGAAGAAAAACATCACCGCAAATGGGGAGAAAAGAAGTAGAAAAAAAAAAGATAAAAACACTCATACCAATAATTAAAAAGTAATTAAAAATTAAAATTTCCTCGAGTGAAGGAGATTTTTTTTCTATTTGGAGAGTTTTATTATCATGCAATACAAAAAATTTTCTTTATAAAGAATGGGACTTTAAGAAACTCTGTTAAAAATTACCTCATTTACTTGTCGGGATTGGGATTCACAAATCACAAGAATGTTTGTGACAACAAACATCTATCTCATTCGAGCCATATGAGTATGAGATAAAAAACTCACGTACATCTAACATACACAAGTTTTGGAATATTCTTCTTATTGGGCACTAGAATGAAATGTGTTCTTACCACAATTTCATAATATGTCATTACATGCGACTATCTCCACTAAAGAAGAAAAACGAAAAGAACTTAATTGGAAGTGCATTTATACGATTTCTTTTTTTAAAAACGTTAGTAGTAAACATTTTTTTCTAGGGTTCCCATGCATGCAAACACAACAAATAAAACCATACAAAGATAGTTACTATAGATAGGATCTATAGTAAGCACCGGAGTAGATCCTTACTAAACAAAGATGATGTGGAACAAATGAAAAATTCACAGAGTATTTCACAGCCAAAGGATAAATGAAATGGCTTTTGGCTGGTAATTAAAAAGCATTTTACGGTAAAGCGGATGGCGGTTTTGCACACCACACAGTTATTTTGCGGATAAGCGTCACATAAAACTAACGAGCACCATAGAAACTAACAACCACAATTTCCAAACAGTTGTAACCTTTAATTCGGACACTTTTCGTATTTCTAAGACCTATAAATAGACCTTTATCGAGATTGTAATCAACATTGTTTTTTTTTTTTTTTGTTTTGACTGATATTTGAGTATTAATACAGAATTGTTTCTTGTACGAAGAGCGTTTGTCTTCTACATTCATTTTAGTCCCGTGTCAGTTGGTATCAAAGCCTGGTTTTTCCTAGGTAATGGCTAATGACAAAGAGCCTTCTATGTTAGACGTGCTGCGAGAAATTCAAGCAGTGGCAATGTCACTGCACTTGGATCGCTTGGCTGCCGATCGAACCGAGGCGAGCGAGTTGCGAAGCGCAGCGAAGGCAATCCAAATGGGGAAAGAGAGGCGGGAGAGTTGCTCGGCCACCACAAGCCGATCGCAGCTCCCCGACCACATCAAGTAATTCAAGTCAACGAGGATGATTCATCAGATGAGGAAGTAGCAGATTTTTTGGACAGAAACCCCAAATCAAAGGAAAAATCGACAATTTAGACAAGATGAATTTCGGTTGAAGGTGGATCTCCCTCCCTTCAACGGGAACTTAAATATTGAAGATTTTCTAGATCAGCGGCGAAGTAGAGCGATTTTTTGATTTTACGTAAGTACTGATGATAAACAAGTAAAGTTGGTTGCGCAGCTTGAAAGGAGGAGCATCATCATGGTGGGAACAAGTTCGTGCTCAACGACGACGTTTGGGAAGCAACTGGTCGAGGTTGGCCAAAGATGAAAGAGAATGCCGATGAACTGCATTCCTTTCTCCCGACTATGATCGGTTCTTGCTCAACCAATATCAAAATTAACGCGGGCAAAGCCGGCATGGCATTATACTGCCGACTTCTTGCGTCTTGCATCGCGTAACAATCGATGGAGACAAGGACAACAATTGCAAGATATGTTCTCACGGGCCGAGGCCAAAGAACCGTGACAAAATTGGGTGTCAAATTATCTTAACCCTTGGTGAGGCTCAGAAGAACATGGCACAACGAGCTGAATCTGCGGGGTTCGAAGTTTCTATGAAAGAGAAGAGAGTCGAAGGAATATTGTTGAGGCTTCTAAATCAAATATTAAACCAAGCACGGGGGATACATCTGAACCTGGAAAGACCGATGCAGCAGTGAAAGAGTCAGGAAAGAAGCAAGTTAACAACCCCTACGCATATCCAACCAAAGATAAGTGCTACAGATGCCAAGAGATCGGACATCGATCGAATAATTGTCCTCGACGACGTCCAAGTTAATATGGCTGATTTTGACGATGGTACCGGCAAGAATTACGAAGATGAAAACGAAGGTGTTTGCGAACCGGATGGAGGCGATGAAGAATTACATCGGGCCCAGTGGTCCGAAAAGTCTTGTTGCACCAAGGAGAGATGATTCGCGGCGGAATGCACTATTCGAACGAGGTGCACAATTTCTAATCGAATTTTTGAACTAATTATTGATAAATGGGAGTTGTGAAAATATAATATCTCGAAATTTGGTCAATATATTAAAGTTGCACTACGAGAGAGCATCAGGAACCTTATACTATCATACCATCGTTGCGGATTACAAATGGTGATGGAATTAAGGTGAAGGAAAGGTGTCGTGTGCCTTTAACTATTGGGTAACTATTATAAAGATGAAGTTACATGTGATGTAGTGGATACGGATGCTTCCACGCTCTACTATTTGGCAGAGCCACGTAGCAATTTGATCTTGGGTACTACTCACGATGGGCGGAAGAATATTTATCGAGTTTATGAAGGATGGAAAGAGAATAACGTTGTTACCGTTGGGATTCAAAGCAAAGGTTGAGCAACCGCATAAATGGAGAATTTCTTGACCTCGGCCGTTCGAGTCGATATGTTAAGCGTTGCAGAGATGCATGGAGATACGCCTTAGTAGTAAAGGCGAGTGCTGACGAGGAGGAGTAGAACCTATTTGAACAAATTCCAGATTCTGTGTGTGACCTATTGGATGAATTCAAAGAGATAGTAAGGGAAGAGCTTCCTGCAGAATTACCACCAATAAGAAATATTCAGCATGCTATTGATTTTGTTCCTGGAGCTACTTTACCTAATCTACCTCATTATCGAATGAGCCCAAAGGAGAATGGAATTTTGCAGCAAATGGTGGAAGAGTTGTTATTAAAAGGGATGATACGAGAAATTATGAGTCCCTGTGCAGTTCCGGCGTTACTAACTCCAAAGAAGAATGGAACATGGCGTATGTGTATCGATAGCCGAGCAATCAACAAGATTACCGTACGTTACAGGTTTCCTATCCCGCGGTTGGAGGATATGTTTGATTACTTGTCTGGAGCAAGAATATTTAGTAAGATTGATTTGAGGAGTGGTTATCATCAAATTCGCATCAGACCGGGAGACGAGTGGAAGACGGCTTTCAAGACAAAGGAGGGTTTGTATGAGTGGCTTGTTATGCCATTCGGATTGTCAAACGCTTCGAGCACTTTTATGCGTTTGATGAATGAAGTATTAAAGCCATTTATGGGTAAATTTGTTGTAGTTTATCTTGATGATATCCTAATCTATAGTGCTAACGAAGATGAGTAGATAGAACATTTGCGGCAGATATTGACGGCATTGCAGCGTAATAAGCTTTATGTTAACCGGAGTAAGTGTAATTTTTTTCAGAAAAGCCTTCAATTTCTAGGCTTTGTTGTCAGCAGTGATGGTATTCAGGTCGATAAAGAAAAGGTTAGGGTAATTCGTGAGCGGCCAGTCCCAAAATCTGTTTCAGAGATGCGTAGTTTTCATGGGCTTGCTACCTTCTACCGGCGATTCATTCGGAATTTCAGCATTATAGTTGCACCCTTAACAAATTGCCTAAAGAAGGGAAACTTTCGATGGGGAATTGAGCAAACAAGAAGCTTCGAGTTGATTAAAGAGAAGTTGTATGCTCCGCATTTCGCTTCTCCCTAGTTTTGAAAAATTATTTGTGGTAGAATGTGATGCTTGTGGAGTGGGGATTGGTGCGGTTCTCTCTCAGGAGGGGAAGCCGGTGGCATATTTTAGTGAGAAATTAAGTGAGACGCGACGAAAGTGGTCCCCACTTATGATCAAGAATTTTATGCTGTCATTCGAGCCTTAAAACATTGGGAACACTATCTCATCCAAGATCAGTTTGTCTTGTATACTGATCATCAAGCTTTAAAGTACATCAATAGTCAAAAGACTATCAGCAAGATGCATGCGAGATGGGTTGCTTATTTGCAACAATTTCCATTCACATTGAAGCACAAGTTCGGAAGTCAGAATAAGTCATTTGATGCATTGCTAAGTGGCGTGCTAGTTTCTTTGGGTAACAATGAGCCATGAGATCACAGGCTTTGAGTTTTTTCGAGACCTTTATCAAGATGATGAAGACTTCGGGAACATATGGGTCAAACTACCTTTTGAGGATTTTTACAAACACGAAGGTTATCTCTTTAAGGGTAATCGTTTGTGTATTCCTCGCACGTCTTTAAGGGACAAACTAATCCGAGATCTGCACGGTGGTGGTTTAAGTGGTCATCTTGGGAGAGAGAAGACTATTGCTAGCCTGGAGGAGAGATATTATTGGCCTCAATTAAAAAGAGAAGTAGGGCGATATGTGAGTCGGTGTCATGTTTGTCAGCTTGGTAAAGTGGCGAAGCACAAAATACGCCTTTACATGCCTTTACCCGTTTCGGCAGCTATTTGGGAGGACTTATCAATGGATTTTGTTCTTGGTCTACCCCGGACCCAGCGCGGAGTTGATTCTGTTTTTGTAGTTGTAGACAGATTTTCCAAAATGGTACATTTCATCCCCTGCAAGAAGACATCCGATGCTTCGCATATTGCAAGACTATTCTTTCGAGAGGTGGTTCGTTTACATGGTGTGCCTAAATCCATTACTTCGGATCGTGATACAAAATTTCTTAGCCACTTCTGGATGACATTGTGGCGTATGTTCGATACTTCTCTGAATTTTAGTAGCACGACACACCCACAAACTGATGGACAGACCGAAGTCGTCAACCGAACTCTTGGAAATCTCATTCGTTGTATATGTGGGGATCGCCCGAAACAATGGGATCATGCTTTGCCAAAAGCTGAGTTTGCCTTCAACAACGCTGTTCATAGTTCAACAGGAAAGTCACCTTTTGCCATTGTTTATCAAAAGCCACCGCAACATGCTGTAGACTTAGTGAAATTGCCACAAGTCATTGGAAAAAGTGCAGCAGCTGCAAATTTGGCTAAGGAGTCACTAGACATACAGGCTGAGGTTCGAAAAAAATTGTTGGAAACGAATCAGAAATTCAAACAAGCCGCTGATAAACATCGTCGAGTAAATACGTTCGAGGTTGGAGATGAGGTGATGGTTTTTCTTAGGCGAGAGCGTTTCAAGTTGGGTCAATATCATAAGTTGCAGCCAAAGAAGTATGGTCCTTATAAGATTGTACATAAGATAAATGACAATGCGTATGTGGTGAACCTGCCTGAGTCAATGGGTATTTCGCAAACATTCAACGTATCAGATTTATTTCGTTACTTTCCCTCCGAGCCTTCTTTCTATCCTGATCACTCGGGGACGAGTTCTTTTCAGGTGGGGAAGACTGATGTGGAACAAATGAATAATTCACAAAGTATTTCACAGCCAAAGGATAAATGAAATGGCTTTTGGCTGGTAATTAAAAAAGGGGGCAGTTTTTCTGGTAAACAGATGGCAGTTTTTTGGTACACTGACAGTTATTTTGAGCAGAAAACTGTCATAAAACTAACAGGCACCATAGAAACTAACAACCACAATTTCCAAACAGTTGTAACCTTTAATTCAGACCCTTTCTTTTATTTCTAAGACCTATAAATAGACCTTTATCAGATTGTAATCAACATTGTTTTTTTTTTTTGTTTTGACTGATATTTGAGTATTAATACAGAATTGTTTCTTGTACGAAGAGCGTTTGTCTTCTACATTCATTTTAGTCCCGTGTCAAAAGAGAAAGAACACCATAAATTAAAACACACTAGTTTGCGTCTACAGACAATTATTTAATTTAAACCTTGCTAAACAGAGTCTATGGACTCTTCTAGTCTCCCCGGTGCCCAACAGCCCGCACTACAAGTGCTTGCTGCTCCTGCATCCAAATCCTCGATACGCTCTATGGCAACGCGAATGCGTGCTTCTTTACTCGCATGATCCAGTGTTCTAACACTCCTGAAAAAGAGGTTTAGCACTAAACGACGCTTTTGAATCTCATTTTGCAGTCGCCCCATTTCGATAGCAATTGCAAAAAGCCTATTTGCATCATCCATATCCATATCCATACGTGCGAGTAAGAAATTTCATTTCTTTGAATTTGATGAAGTGGAGACACTTATCGAGTCAGAGTACTCGCCACACAATACAAATTGCATGGCTTGCCTACTAAAACTGCGCTGCCTGTATGAACAAACAAACTTTGCAAAACCGTTTCACCTATTCGACCATAGTGAAGTCAGCAATAGATTTGGCTAATCATCCACGTCATGATTTGGATGGCAGACCCATTTCTGACTAGTTCTCTGCATCACTTTTCTGCAATTGAAATACGCTTATGCCTATTTAGTGACAAACTGACTTGCTTTAGCTACCTTGAGAAGCAAATAAAAGATCCCTAAATCACACTGCATATATTCACAAACTAGCTTTGTACAACTAGCGTACGTGGAAAAGATTCCATATTACATGCCAATGGACTCGTGACATTTATGTAATATGGAGGTCACGGGTTCATTCGCATAAAATATGGAGTACAAAGCTTGTTTGTGAATATAGGTGGTGTGCTTTGGGAATCTTTTGTTTAGTACGCAAGGTAGCCAAAGCTGGCTAGTTTTTCACTAAATAGGCAAAATAGTATTTTAACTTTGTAGAAAAGTAGTGCGGAGAACTAGTCTCTGCCATCCAATTCGTGACGTGGATGATTTGCGGAATTCGTTGCTGACTCCACCACGATCAATTTGGTGAAACGGTTCTGCGAAGTTTGTTTGTTCACACAAACAGTGTGGTTACAGTCGGACAACCATGCAATTCGTATTGCATGGCGAGATTACTCTACCACTATAAATGGAGGCTCGATTAGTGTCTTCACTCCATCAAAGAAAAGAAATTTCTTACTTGCACTTATGGATATGGATGTTGCGAACAGGCTATCTGCAATTGCTGCTGAAATGGTGCAATTGCAAAATGAGATTCAAGAGCGTCGTAGAGTGGTAAACCTCTTTTTGAGGAGTTTTAGGACATTGGACCCCGCGCGCATTCACGCTGCTAGAGAGTCTATCAAGGATTTGAATGCGGGATGAGCAGTGGCAAGTACTCATAGTGCAAGGCTGTCAGGCACCGGGGAGACTAGAAAAAGTCCGTGGACTCTTTTTAGTTTTATAAGGTTTAATTTAAATAAGTGTGACTCAAAATAGTGAGTGTAATTTTTGGTGTTCTTTCTCTCGGTTTAGTAGAGATCTACTCCGGTGCTTACTGTATATAGACTCCTATCTATGTTAATTATCTTTGTTTGGTTTTATTTGTTGTGTTGCATGTATGGAAACCCTATTAAAAATGTTTACTACTTATGCTTTTAGAAAAAAGAAGACTTATTCGCATAAATGCACTTAAATTTAAGTTCTTTCCTTTTTTTTTCTTTCTATAGTGGAGATAGTCACATGTAATGACACGTATAATATAAAATTGTGGGTAAGAACGGGGCTCGTTTTAGTGCCTGATAAGAATATTCTAAAGCTTTTGTATGCTATCCGTTACAGAACCGTACATGAGATTTTAATTTATGGTGTTCTTTCCCTCTGGAGGTAGACTCCTATCTTTGTTTGGTTTTATTTGTTGCGTTTGCATTTATGGGAACCCTATTAAAATGTTTACTACCCTATTAAAATGTTAACTACTTATGATTTTAGAAAAAGAAAGACTCATTCGTATAAATGCGCTTATATTTAAGTTTTTTCCTCTCTCTCTCTCCTTTTTTTTTTCTATAGTGGAGATAGTCGCATGTAATGACATGCATAATATAAAACTGTGGGTAAGAAAGAGGTTCGTTCTAGTGCCTGATAAGAATATTCTAAAGCTTTTGTTTGCTGTCTGATACAGATACAGAACCGTACGTGAGATTTTCATCTCATGCGGCTCCTCCCCTATTGTGCATAATGAAAACAAATAATATATATTATAAATAATAATAAGCTTTCAATTTATAATTAGAAATTGCATGGTCGTTGGGCTAGTGTTTTTACAAGAAATCTCTAGCCTGCAAAAAATCTTTTTTTTTTTTTTTTTTTTTTTTTTTAAGTATCAAGCTGTAAAAGGCCACTCCAAAAATTTCTTTGTTCCCAACACCCCTTAAGTTTGTTGTTATACTTTCATTTCTTATTTTGTTATGAACTTTATTAATATCTTGGAGAACCAACTTCAATCTTCAAATTGCTTCCTCTCTCTCTCTCTCTGGAACGATGCAACTTAGCCAAAGCAGACATGATCTGTGCTCCTGAGGGTGTGTTGTTCTATGCTTGTACCTGCTGTCAAAGAGGAGACACCCTTAGGTGATGATGTCTTCTCCTGCGCAATTGTATAAGTTTTAGCTTGCACCTTTGGTAGAAGTGCAGCTCTCTGATGACAAAACAGAGAATGGTTACTAGCTGACCCAACATAATAATCCTTCCTTACATGTTTCTTGGCCAGTGAGCTTGCAACTTGCTTCCCTTCCCTTCCCTTCAAATCTGCATCTGTTTCTTGTTTAATTAAAAGATCTTCTCATGATTTAGTTATATTTTAAGCTGATAGTAATTGCAATTCTAGCTTCTTAATATTCTTATACATATTTTTCTTAGTTTTCTGTGAATTTTATTTAGAGAACCAATGGGGTTGTTGTCTTCTCTCTCTGGAATGATGCAACTTAGCCAAATCAGACATGATTTGTGCTCCTTAAGGTGTGCTTTAAGCTTTTATATGCTGTTACAGAAGAGGAACGGTGATTTCTCCTCATAAGCAGTTGTTCAAGCTAAGCTTATTACACCTTTTGTAGAAGCGCATCTCTCTGATGATAAAACAGAGAAAATGGTTGATAACTGACCAGAATTATTAAATAATGCATTCTTCTTTTGTTTCTCGACTTCCTTGCCAGTGATCTCATGATTTCCCTCATATTGGGCTTTATTCTTGTTTATGACTTGAATGTGTTTCAAGTTTGGTTGGAGCATTCTGCTATGCTATGCTATGTGTAAATGATTAGGTTACTTGTCAGGGAAAAGACAGAGAAAGGAAAAAAAAAACTTGCATAAGAGATGGGCTTTTCTCTTCTTGGTTCAGTCTACAGCCCATTTATTGTTCCATGTTGCTTCTAATGTTTATCCTCGCATTGTTACCTCTGCAAAGATACTTATATATCATATTGTGTTATTGCTTATAGCTTACCCCTCCCCCCCCTCTCCTTCCCAAAACTTTGTTTCATGTTTATTTTTATTTCTGTTTTAGTCCTTCAAATTTTTGCTGATGTTCACTGCTCTCGCTATTTTTAGGTGATTGATAAAGTTCAAGAAGAAGCCAAGAGCCGTGCTGGTATTGAATGCTCTTTTTCATTTGCATGCTATTTAGAATAATTGTTCAGAGTATTTCGTGTGATGCTCGTTAAAAAAAAGATACTAGAAGGATGATTTGCTATTGGAGGCAATCCTTATTTAAATAATTATCATAAATATTCTTTTCATCGCATATGAAAAAGTTGTAGCCTTTGGTTTCGGTCTTCCTGTCTAGGAAGTTTCACCCGCTATGCGACACTTTCAATGTAAATTATAACAATTGGTAGTTCTAAGGGAGAGGATTTAATAGGCATTGGTTCATCCAGGAGTTTTGCTTGATAATCTATTTAGCTGTTGCTCTTTTTTAGGAGCATGACTAACTAGGGATTTGTTTTTACTGATTGGAAGATCCAATATGGAATAGCGAAAGTGTCGTGACTAACTAGACATGATATTTTCAATGTTCAAAATATAGTTTTTTTTTTTTTTTTTCTGATAGGAAGATCCAATATGGATTTGGATTTCCCAGAGTGCTTTTCTAGACCTAGTTAATAAAATTGCCCTAACCTTTTATTTAACTTACTGTTTCAGATAGAAAACCACCTGGGGTAGGACGCGGAAGGGGAAGAGGTAGAGATGATAGTGCTGCTGGTAGAAGGCCTATGAAAGGTGGGCGTGGTGGAGATGATGGAGGTGGTAGAGGCATGGGTGGTGGCAGGAGCCAGGGAGGAGGGTACACCAGCAGAGGTATAAAATAATTTCCCGCATATACTGTTGATATTATTATTATTGATTTCTTTATTTTTTTTGTTTTATATTTGCACAAGTAGTAAAAGTGGAATGAGTTTGTGATACAGGTGGAGGTCGTGGTCGGGGTTGATAACTGAAGACTTTAGCTTCTGGGACAAGTAAATGCTTATGTATGCTGAACATCTCTTTCTAGAGTATGGTAATGGGGAAGGATTTTGCGTAGATTGCACAAATGGTCAAGAAAAGGGTTGCGATGGAGAATGGCAAATGTATTTATATTAACATTTCTGGAAAACAGATCAGTATTTATATTAACATCTTTCCTTCTCACTCATGTGCATATTTATAGTTGTAACTAGCCCGTCTCAATTCGACAATCTGCCACAACCCGCACTCGAATTGATCCAACCCGCTCAATTAGCAGGTGTAATAAATGCATAAAGCATTATCAGTTATGACGCAGGTATTTTCACGCAGCAGCGAGGGTACATGAAATTAGACGTGTCCATTTGGTTAACCGGACCGACAAACCGGCCGATTTTTAACCGGTCAAAACCGGTCAACCAGTTTAACCATAACCTATTTTTCCAAGGTTCGGTTTCGGTTGATATATTTCAAAAACCGTGAACCGCCGGTTTTATGTTCGGCCGAGTCATGAGGGTTGCTCGGTCGAGCAAGACATTTTCCAGTAAGTCTTTACCATTTAACGGTCATGCTCGGTCGAGTCATATGAGTTGCTCGGTCGAGGGGGTCATTTTCCCGTGTATTTAACCGGTCATGCCTCACGCTCGGCCGAGTCATATGAGTTGCACGGCCCAGCAGAACGTCAGAAATTAAAAAAAAAAGGTGTGTTCGACCGAGCAACACCAAAGACTCGGCCGAGCAGATCCAAACCGGATAAATTGGGTTTTAACTGGAAAACCGTTAAAACCGTATGACCGTCAAACCGTAACCGTAACCTGTCTGGCCGGTTATCCGATTCGGTTGAGGCATTTCGAGGTTGAAAACCGGCGGTATCAATCGGCTAACCGCCGGTTATCCGGAACTGCCACTTGTGATGAAATAAATGTAAGTGAATGTTCTTGTTTACCAACTAGCTACCAAATGGAAACTAGCAGATGATATTTTTTTCAGGGATAATATTAACATTTTATTTTTGAATAAGATTTTTTAAATCGTTTCATTTTACCTCTGGATCAAGTGCATGTCATGTCATGGGGTAAAGTGGGCAATATTAATTAATATAAAAGTATCAAATAAACCCATTTTTCATATTATTGAGTAGAGTGGAATTTGATGAATAATTTGAGGGGATAAATGTAATTTGGATCAGTTCCGGCTTTTTTCAAAAATCCAAAAATTACAATTTTTTATTCATTATTTCCAAAAACTCTGTCTTCCCCATCAATTCCCTCTCTTCCCTTTCTCAATTTTTTAAGTATTTACCTTCAGCCTCCATTGATTCTCTCTCTACCCCTTCTCAATTTTTTCTTTCTTTAATGTAAAGATTTTTCCTCCATTGATTCTCTCTCTACCGGTGTATGTGTGTTTATGGTTCAATGTTAATGTAGGTGTAAAAATATCAGTATTAGTGTAAAAGAGTGTAAGCGTACACATTATTAAGTGTCAGGACATGCACTGATACTGTTGTTACTCTTAACACTGCATTTTTTTATATTTTTTATATTGACACTAGAACTCTTTTACAATAACACCGGCTTTTAAATATATACTCCCTCCGTCCCCTATCTACGTGCACATTTTGCCATTTTGGGCGTCCCAAACCTACGTGCACATTTCCTAAAATGGAAAAGAATCTTTACTATCTCCTCCACTCATTCTCTCTTCTACATTATTTTAATACTCAACACCATTATAATTTACTATTTTCTTCACTCATTCTCTTTCCTATTTTACTTTTACACCACAACACTTTCTCCATTATTCACTTTCTTAATTTACGTGTAAAACACCAAGTGTGCACCTAGGTATGAGACGGAGGGAGTATGCATTAACATTTTTTTTACGGTTATACTGGCATTTTCTATAACAAACGGTGACACTTTCTTTTTACTAGCAGTCACTCACGTATACACAAATATTCTTTTCTACGAAGATATAGTTGGCCTATTTTTTTTTTTTCCAAGGACTGCTAGTGGAGCATTTTGATGAATTGCCCAAACACCAAACACGTCCTCCAATAAACTCTAGTCATACGTGTGCCTTTAGGAGCAGTCGATCGCATAGGATGATAACCTGATATTAGTCGCTTCTAACTGTTTAGCTCTCCGCTGACATGGCTATGGAGAACGAGAGAGACGTAATAGAGCAGCGGCGGTTTTGAGTCTATAGTAAAACCCGTTTTTCTTAAGTTTTTTAAAAATGGTTTTTTTATAATATCAACATGTTAATTGTTGAAGAAAAAAAAGAAATTGGTTATAGATTAATTTGGAGTAAAAACAAAATATAGTATTTATAAAATCTAAATGAAAGCACAAACAACAATCCATTGTCGTCCAGCGGTTAGGATATCTGGCTTTCACCCAGGAGACCCGGGTTCGATTCCCGGCAATGGAAATTTTTGCACTTTTCTTTCTTTCTCACCTTTTTTTAAATAACTAACATAAATTTTCATTATATTTGCTAATTTCAATGGTAGCCATGCATTTGAATCTTTTCTATTTTTCTCACATTTTACATATTGAATGATAACTAACATAAAATTTCATTATACTATGCCCTAATTTCAGTGGTTTCCTGACATTTGAAGGTGATTTTCCATGTGGCTACTTGCTTACTATTGCAAGGTTGCTCGGACCGTATCTGCCTATCTGGGTTACAATGACAATATCAACCTTCTATTTTCCAATGCTTGATCTTCTTAGCACTCACGCGTTGCAAATCATGTGCGACCCCACCTTCAAAACGTTTATGGGGTCAGTAATTCAAACGCTATATTTATATACAAAACAAACGCATAGCTCGTTATCAATGACGATGGCAAGTTTTCAGAAGCCTCACATGTAATCAACAAACCAAAACTTGATAAATATGGGCAGTGCAATAACTTTTGTTAATGGGTTCATTGCCACCCAATATAGTATGCTTAGGTCCGCCTAAGCATATAGGTATACATTCAGATAATCAGATCCAATCCTTTACACTTTCTTTAGCCTACTGATCTCCGTCCCAAGCATTTGTGATATCGCTCCATAAGGAATAGTTTACTCTCATGAAAATTAACTCTCTTGATAACGGAAAATTCAGTACGGGAGGAGAATGGTTGATCGATCTTCAAGCTTTCAGCAGTGCCATTTTACTTCATGTTCTATTTCCCGAGACCAAGTTCTTTTGAGATATCTCTTGTTAGGCTAAACTGCATTGTATTATGCCATGGAAATAGTGTACGAGTAACTGGTAGCTTCCTTCGGAGATCCTGCATTTAAATCATATTAGAAATGGATTTGTTCGCCTAATTTCTTTTGAGAATGTAAAGCTTGACGGATGCATTTAATAATCAGAACAGAACCAGATTTAGAAGTTCCGTGTTATTATACAATAAAACATTGCTACTCTTTACACATATACACGAACTTTACACTTTAGGTGATTCATGAGACGTGTAGTGCCCTTCCAATCTTCCATTCTGCCAGTAGGGTGTTCTATAATACTCCCTCCGTCCCCTAAATGAATGTCCGAATTTCACTTTGAGGGGCATTTGCTAAATGGTCAAACTTAAGCATTTTTTTGAAACACTAGTAAAAAATGCCTGTAATGATCTCACTAAATTAGAACTTGTTGTAAGATGAGGGAGAATTTAGTAACTTCCTAAAAAATAGACATTCATTTTGGGACAATTTTTTTTGAAAATTAAGATAATCATTTAGGGACAAAGTGAGTAGGGCATTATTGTTTGCAGTTTTAATCGATAAGGATAAGAAGACGGCAAATATTTGAGATCATGCTTCCATACCTGTTTTTTTTTTTTAATTGCGAGTGCACAAATATCTCCCTACTTGGGGCACAACGATGCACTTGAAAAGTGCATAATCCCAGTATCCTAGCACTAAAAGGCTATTCAAAGTAACTTTTTGCTGTCCTCACAGGTCGCTTTCAACCAAGAATCGGAGCATCTAGAAAGGCCCATCAACAAACGACTCAACAATCGCAAAGTAGAGATGAGTTCCCTACCAAATAGTTTTTGAACAAGAAACTAACGTAACTAATAAGTGCTAACTGTGCATACACCTTCATTTAAGGTTTTCAAATTAAGATATATTAAGAGAGTACCTTGAAAGTGCTATCCGGTAAATTAGAATAGGATGCCTGTCAATTTGAACATGTTAGTAAAGCATTCTTAGCTTGATCATATGTATAACTGGCAACTCAAAACAACTTCTATCACACCTGAAGGGAAGTAAGGTACTCCGTCTCATGGTGCCGAATAATGTTGGTCAAGGAAATGGCACAATCATCAGGTGACTGGAAATATATAACAACTATTAGCCACAAGGAATGAAATGACAAGTATCAAAAATGACAGCAATACGGATATAGGATACTGGGCCAAAGTAGGAACAAGGAAGATATAACTGAAATATACTATATATACATAGGTTCTAGGTCTCTATTAGACGTTAATTGCAAATGAGAATCATGAGGAAGAAGAATTTTAAATTCTAGTATTTGAAAAAGGACCGGTTTTTCCAAAAATTAGTAGACTAGGATTCATATACCTAGAGTCAACAGGTAACCTAGCAAACCATTTGCAGAAAGTTACAAGTACTATTATCATGGTAACCTGAATTATTGTTGAATCCTTGCATTCGTGTTTTGCATCTAACTGGACATTTCCCTCTTCAAAGTAATGGGCCCCCACCTGGATGTGAACGAAATGCATGAATCTTCATGCTGACTTGCAATAGACCAACTACACACATCAACTCACCGCACAAAATTACCTGCATTGTGCCTCTTACTTCGACGGCTTGTGTATCGTCCTTGAACTCAATGTTCCATATTGAGCGCCAACTCCCGTTGCTATTTAATATAACAAGAAAAAAACAATGGTAAACTTAACAACTGACTGAAAATAAAAATAAAAACTACACCCTCCATCCCAAACAAGAGGGACACTTTTACTTTTTGCCCAATTTAAGGCAATACTTAAAAATTCATTTACTAAAATACCATGACTGTGAGGCCACAATTTAAACATCCTTTAGTTAGTTTGACTTCTTAAATATCATCCGCAAACTGACACTGTGACTTCTGGACTGAGTAGGTGCTTCATAGCTCGTGTTCTTAGCAAATCAGCCAAAGGAATAGAGCAAGGCCTCATTTCTAGATTAATTATCTGGTTGGACAGAGTTTTAGTAATTTCTGAACAGAAGCAGTTTCAAACACTGCTCACTTGGTATATGGAATCAACTGTTATCTTTAACTATGATTAAATCTAGAAGCATGGTACTGGCTTCAGAACTTGAACTTATTCAAGAAAAATATTCCATTAGCAACAAACAAAAGCTTAAAAGCAACCAATTTCAGTGAGAAACAGGCACGGCTCAAGAAGAACATATAAAAGGTACCATCCTCTGAACTTGTAGCATATCACAATCTACCAATTTTCAACAGTATCACATATTTGCAATGGCACCTTCTTTATATATCAAAAGATACAGTTTACTTTACACTTCACATCATCATAAATTAACCATTCAAATGGGAAAAAGAGTGTCAACGTATCCGTATCTAGAAGTCCTTTTAATTTGACATACCAGAAATTCTGTGGGCTATGTCGAGCAGCTGAAATCACTACAACAAGCTCAAAATTTGACCCTGGTTCTTCCACATCTTTCCCGTCAGTGCAGTAAACTGAACTGACACCTTTTGGATAAGCTTCACTGACATACTTGATAACTTCTGCATCCATGGCACATCTGTAACAAAGAGCATGCTTTAGGAAGAAGATTATAATATTAAAGCCGTAGCCTAATGCAGAAAACATGGCCCCTCAGGCAGATAACTGACTCTGTTTATGATGCTGTGTTCGTGATTCCCTAGGGTAACGTCTTGACCTGTGAGCCATTTTAATACACCAGAAGCAATCAACACTGGTACTTTATTTACACTGCAGCACAGTAGTCACCCTCACAACCAATATTGTTCTTGATTATATATGATAGAAATCACACAGTTGCATTTCTGTTCCCCCAATGGTCAAGATAAAAGTTTCAGGATCTGTTCTGTATCAATAGACTATTGAAGGGGGTGTTTATTTGACTTACTTATGATGTCTGTAGTAGGCATTTTCTGGGAGTTTCCATTATGAATTTTACGGAAGGTAGTTTTGGCTGATGTCTTCCCCAGGATATTTCACTTTTGGGTAAATATCATTTGCAACCCAAAAAGTTTAGATCCTGGTTCACATTGAACTCGAATATTAATTAGTCTTGATCTTTCCACATACAAATGAAACAGTATTTAATAGGCCCAATCCGTTATAAAATTGCAAGGTCCAGCATGAAGAACCTTTATCAATGGGGCCAAAAAAAAAACAGTTCAATACTTATGGATCAAGTTGAAATGAAATGTGCTCGGGGCTGCAATAAGAAATGAAACCAAACTTTTGGGAGTCATTCACCCCTGCTTCTTTATTCTTTGTTCACCTTATAATCTTATTACCTTATAATCAATTAAATATCTTCTGTAAGGTTAGTTCAGAAACTTATGAAGACAAAATAGCTAAATATATGCATACATTAACATTTGAAACTTCAAAGAGAGTACAAACAGTCAGTTATTTAATGTTAGAAACCAAATGAAGAAATATTGTAGAAGAAACTCAGCAGCAGAAACAGCTTAAAGAACATCTAATCACAAATTGTACCTGTATTCCTCTATGTATGCGGATGGGAGTTCCTCATCACTTGCTGGTCTCATCGATGTACAAACCTGTAACAATTAAACATATTATCTTAAACAGGTGAAAAGAGAGATCAAATATTCACAACGAATAATAAAGGTGAAGATGTTAATAAAATGAAATAAAAGGGCAAACCCCGGTGCGCCAAGCGCTCCCCGCCAAGCGGGGGTTGAGAGAGGGAGCCATTTGCTAGAGCCTTCCCCTAGAGGGAGCCAAGAGGCTGTTCGCCAAGGTTCGAACCCGTGACCTTATGGTCACCAAAGGAGAAACTTATTTAAATTGGCCAACTTTCCTTTTTCAGCAGTCTCAAATTTGATTTTTTTATTTTTTATTTTTTATTTTTATTTTTTTATTTTTTTTATTTTTTAATTTAATTTTTTTTAATTTTTTAATTTTTTTTTTCACGATAACATATGAGGATTCATGTTAGCCGACCCCAAATTATTTTGGGACTAAGGCTTTGTTGTTGTTGTTGTTGTTGTTGGGAATCCAAGACATATAACTTACTCCATTATAGCCCTAGTTAAGTATTTACTTAATTATCTTGCTACCTGGTTATTCCTAGTACCTTTAGACAAAGGGAAAAAGTGGAAATACAGAACTTAGACAATGGTTGTTGATTATTGTGATACTTGTTGATTCCTAATAGCATAAGGTGTGTGTGCGCGCTAGGCTTACAACTTTTTAACAGTTTCCTTCAAAGAGTTATGCCGTGGACTGTGATACTCGGACCCTTCAATTTTGCCAAAGTACCCGTGTCCAAAGGATAGGACATGGGTGTGGGTGTGGGTTTGGCTATTTTACACTAAATTTGGTGTAAAAACTTAAAATATTGGAGGATTCGACACTTGGATCCGTACCCATGTCAGACACTTGTACCCTAGTATGAGAATCATAGGCCGTGGATATGCTGGCCGTGAAGATATATCTTTACCATCACATGCGCTGCTGCCGGTGATTTTCATTAAGCTTTTCTAAGCTACCGACTCATGCAAGACTTCAAGTTGTAAGACAGCGTCCATGGCAACATCGCCCGTTCAGTGTGACCCGCTCACATGTGGAAAGATAAACAAAGATGCCTCAACAAGGGAATCATAAAGCACTAAGATGTGCAGCCACAATAATACGAGTAAAGATCTGAGGGGGATGACTTGAAGACAAGACCATGCCAAACTAGAGCTCTAATACCTTGTTAACTAACCAACTCATCTAAGAGCTTAAGCTGATAAAGAGGGACCAAACAGAAAGCTTATGGCTTTTTGGGAGTAAGGCTTTGTTGTTGAGTAAAAAGCTTAATGGCTAAAGTTAACAGAAATGGCAATTTAAGCAAATGTTCTAGTAGAAGGGGGAAATATTTTTGCAATCAATAGTTGAAAAGGGCTATCTAAATTCTATTTGTAATTGGATACGAAAAAGGTAATCTAGATAAACTAATAAAGAGTGAACAAAAGAATTGGTTTACATTATGCACCGAAGAAACACTAACTAGCATCCAATGGAAGCTATTGGATTTTTTTAGTCTATTAGTTGTTGTATTTTGCTCCATCATTTCCGATGGGCCCAAAAAGTCACTATTTTTTGGCTTGGGAATATGATGGAATGAAGCAAAATGGCTCACTAAATTGTCTGCGCTTCATTGTTATGAAGCATTGGTCGGTCCGTGCATTTTTCAACGCAATTTTCATAATGGGTCATCCGAAAACAGCTTCTCTATGATTTAATACAGGGGCAAGGTTGTGTACATCTGACCCTTCTTACCCCACCGTAGGTGGGAGCCCTTGAGGCACTGGGATAATGTTGTTGTTGTATTAGTTGTTGTATTTAGGTAACCGAAAGGGTCCCACATGTTGGGTTATAGAGTCTAAACCAATATGAAAACGGAGGAGGAGGAGTCTAAACAACGGAGGAGTTCGAGTCAAGATATTCAAGGAGGAGAAAAAGGAAGCAAACCGGCAAAACGGTCTGACAAGGTCGTGTCAATTAATGAGCACGATAGTGCGACTGGAGTTTACTAACGTTCGTGCACAACATAAAGCACGGTCGTGCTAACCCGTTTCTAGCCCAAACTTGATTTCCTTATTCAAAACGGATTATTTCTTAGAGGACAAGGTTTAAGGCTTCTCCTATACCTATATAAACATAATTTCGGCCATAATTTGGTATGCTTGACGTAGAGAGCTATGATACACAATAGAGAGCCACAAATAGTGTCAAGGTGGGGGCCTAACAGATGCTATGAGGGTCACTCTTACAACCATAGCCATGTTCGAGATGTGTGTTCTTGATATAGGAGAGGAGATATATGAGTGTGTTGTTCATGAAGAGTAGCCATGCTTAAATTTTAGTGATTGCATGTGTAAAATTGTAATAATCATCATATATTGAGTATAGTGATATCCTAGCTTGACATCGCCCAGATGTAGCCATGTGTTGGTAAGTTGGGTTACCATATCTATGTGTTATTTCTTTCATATTACTACATGTTAATTATTCTCCCTATGTTAGGGCTGCTAGTATGGGCTAGGCGTATATGTGATCCCTCAAATCCCCAACAGCTGGTATCAGAGCTTCGGTGGGAGATCCGAGGGATGCCTGAATTTTATAGAAACGGAGGTTGTAGAAAATCAAGATTCAATTGCATAGATCAAGAAAATTCTGATGCATAGATGCATGTGGAAGCAAATTGTTCAAATTGCAGGAATTCATGGCAAGGAGGATGCAGAAATTCAGTCAAGATTGTGGCACACACTCAATGTGTTCGTGGGATTGTTGGGCAGTCAACTTGGGTTGTAGAAAGATCGCAAGGAGAGAAATTTGTTTAGTGCGAATTTGGGCGAGGGAGCGAAAGATATGAAAGAAGAGGAGATGGAGGTTGCAGTTGCATTAATATTAGGAGGAGAGCAGTCAAATATTTCGTGGGTATTAGATTCAAATTCTCAAAGCAATTCTGAAAAAGCAAATCGGTGAATAGTTGCAAGGAGAGCAGACATGCGAGTCAGGATATAGAATAGATTGTTTTGCAATAGCATGAACAAAGTGGTGTAGGTCGGTTGACCACGTAAGAAGAGGACTTTTTGCAGAACGACGAAAAAGCGATCAGTAGTAAGCTATAGGAGAGAGGAAAGGGTGTTGTACACTACCTACAACAACATCAAAAGTCTTCAGGAGGGAGCAATGGGGAAAGTCGAAGGATCTTTTGGTGGAAAAAGGAGAGCCGTCATCAAATGACATGTTAGGGGGAGGATGACAACTCATAGATGCACAACAAGGAGAACATGTCACAGTATCTAACAGAGACCGAAGAAAAACCACGAGCAGTCGATGCAACAGACAAGGGGAGGCAATGCGAGGAAAGTGGATTAGAAGGAGAAGGCGAATGCGAAGGCGGACTTGTAAGAAATCATAGGAGTGTTTGATTCAAGGAGAGGCAAGAGGAATCCGACACGGAGAGGTTGAAGTGTCGCTTGGTTTTAACTCGCCTTAATACTTGAACGGAAACTTGGGTGGGAGCTTAGTGCTCGGCATTGTCAAGATACAATGAGAAGGATTATTCTTTAAGTGGGAGTTTGACGAGCAGTTACTATGGTTTATTGTAGAGCCGTCAAGTTGGGACAGTCCCGTCGGAACGTCCCGTCCCGCAATAGATTTGGTACGGGATGGGACGGAGTATTTTAGTCCCGTCCTGTTTCGTCCCGTCCTGACTCATCCCGTTCCCGTCGCGGGACAACATGGGGCAATCCCGCCCGTCCCGTTCCCGTCCCGCATATCTCGGCCCTGTATATCTCTCTGATTTCAGTGTTATCAATATGGATTCAACAAACAAACATGGTCTTCTAACATTTCCCTGCCAGTTCCTCAGCCTTTCTAACATCCACATTAGGTTTAAACAGAGGCCTTTTCTCAAAATCAACCACTTCATTAGATCAACCTTTTCGCTCTCCCTCTCCCAAATAGGCCTATAAGCAGCGGCTTATCACTTAACACAATAACATATTTATGATGTAAGCAAAGAACTCCCCTTAATAAACTCTCTGTTCCTCAAGCCAACTAGATTGGAGTCTAGTCATTTAGTTTAATAGAACGTTCACATTTGAGGTATTGCCACAGCTTCATACAATATTTTTTGTTAAGATTTATAAATTGAAAAATATGTTCAACATACATGCCATTACAAGGTTTGTAAAGAACAAGATGACATCACTTAACATTGATATAGCTCCCTAGATGGCCATCTTCCTCAAGATTCTGGGCAGCTACTCTCTCAAGTCTCAATCAACTCAACCAGCAAGAAAAAAGCCAAATGGCAACAAGAACACCATAAAGCATGTGTACCCTCAACAAGGTTGACAATCCCCACTTGGCATTTAGATCCAAACATTATTAACCATGTGGAAAATAAATCCAATCCATTCTATATACCATAAATTGAGTAATATGGGATTTCAACTGTAATTACTAAATAAATCCATTTATAACATTTAGCAAAAACAACAGATTTCTTCACATGCTTTCTCAAGGGACAAAAAACATGCGATTAAAGAACTTAGAAGTAAACACCACCAACCACTAACCCTTGCATAAAAATATACATTCCCAGCAAGATACGAAAACACAGTTTAAACATGCGGGAAATGGTTTCAGCGTTATCAATATGGATTCAACAAACAATGCATTTTGGCCTTTGCCGTGGCCTTGACGCCTAGTCAACGCTTATTCCTCCTAGTCAACGGGTCCCGCATGGGTCCCGCGGGATCCCGCGTCCCGCAAATGGGACGGGATGGGACGGAGTATTTTAGTCCCGTCCCGTTTTGTCCCGTCCCGTCTCGTCCCGTTCCCGTCGTGGGACAACATAATTTCGTCCCGTCCCGTCTCGTATTCCCGAATTGACAGCTATAGTTTATTGGTCCTAGTCTCCAGGTGGGAGATTGTTGGATTATGCAGTCTAAACCAACATGGAAACAGAGGAGAAGAAATCTAAACAACGGAGGAGTTTAAGTCAAGATAGGAATGTTCAAGGAGGAGAAAAAGGAAGCAAACCGACAAAATTGTTCTAACATGGTCGTGCCAGTTAATGAGCACGGTCGGGCCACTGGAGTTTACTGACACGGTCGTGCACAATATAAAGAACGGTCATAATAAGTCGTTTCCATCCCAGATTTGGTTTCTTATTCAGAACGGATTCTTTATTTGAGGATAAGGTTTAGGGCTTCTCCTACACCTATATAAACATAATTTCGGCTATAATTTAGCATGTTTGACGGAAAGAGCTAGGATACGCAAGAGAGAGAGCCAAAATTGTATCAAGGTGGGGGCCTAGGAGATGCCATGAGGGACACTCCTACAACCCTAGCCATGATCGAGATGCGTGTTCTTGATATAGGAGAGGAGATATATATATGAGCGTGTTGTTCATGAAGAGTAGCCATGATTAGATCTTAGTGATTGCATGTACAAAGTTGTAATAATCATCATATATTGATTATAGTGATATCCTAGCTTGGCATCGCCCCAAATGTAGTCATGTGTTGGTGAACAGGATTACCAAATCTATGTGTTTTCTTTGATATTACTAAGGCTCCGTTTGTTTGGGGGAAAATGTTTTCCAGAAAACGTTTTCCCCCATTTTCTAAGTAAAATGACTTACGAATTTTTTCCAAGTAAAACATTTTTCGGAAAATGGTAACACCCTCACACACCTAATTTTTCATACAACCCCCATGTTACCCACCCCACATCAACCACCCCGTACCCCATCCCCTCATAAAAAAATATTTATATTAAAATTAGATTTTACAATTCTCCCTCCCCCTCACTACCCCCACCCCCGTCCCCACCCCACCCCACTCACCACCACCACCACCACCCCACTCACCACCGCCACCCCCCACCCCCACCCCATTCACCAACACCACCCCCGCCCCCACACTCGGGTAAAAAAAAATTAATCATTTAAAATTTATTTTTAACAACTCACCACTCCACTCCACTCACCACCACCTCCCTGCCCCCTCCCCCTCACCCCACTTAAATTATCTCAAATTGTGTTTTTATCGAAAAATATTTTCATTAAACACATGAATTTTTTTCCGAAAAACATTTTCCTTACCAAACAATCGAAAACATGTTTATCTCATTTTCCGGAAAACATTTTCATTTTCCGAAAAACATTTTACAGGAAATCATTTTCCATAAGTCATTTTACGCGAAACAAACGGAGCCTAAATGTTGATTATTCTCCCAATGTTAGGGCTACTAGTATGGGCTAGGCGGATATGTGATCCCCCCAAATCCCAACACCGCACGCTGGTCCTCTAGTCATGCAGCCCAAATCTATCCAAATATATCGGGTTAATTTAGGATTTCAAGTTAAGGGTATTTTATGTTGGGACTGAAGGTGTCTTTATTTGAAGTTCTCTAGGATTGACTTATCATATTAGATGCTTAAATTGAGACATTTGATACATGTAGACTATATTAACCTTTATTGTATTCAGCAAAAGTCAACCTTAGTTTTAATTGTAACAAAGATCAAAATGTGGGAGTTCTCCTCTTCCTTAACTTCTCAGGCTCCCTTGCTGCTTACAGTAATTACCAGTCACTTGTAGTAGCTTATGCTCATCAAGCTGTTTCAGAACAGTAGATTTCAGAATGCAACGAAGTGAAATTTTCAATCCTAAACTGGGACGGTCACATTGGAATTGCTTTCTTGTTTGGTTGATGCGACGCACAAGTGAGTAACAATTAGAGGTTGTGTGATCGCACAAATATGGTAATCTTATTCCTATTCAATTCAAACATATATCAGGTTGTAACTTGTGTGAATGTACTGATGTGGTATTCACATTTGTACTAAACCTCGTAGGAACTACTAAAAATGCTCTTATGACCACTATCATATTGTTCATACTCGAACCCGCACCAAGTACAAGGTTGAGCTAGTTTTGGTTAAAAGAACATAAGGTCAACAAAGGTTAAATACTATAAATAGCTTCAACCATCGTACTTAGGGTAGTTTGAGCTAAAGCCCTCGCATTAAGGGTAAGCTCGAACTAAGGTTGTGTTTGGTAGCATCAAGCACTTATGTTTGTTGCTTAATGGTTTTCTTTTGTGCAACTACTTCAAACTAAGGGTAGACCCTTGACTTGAATTGTAATAACCATCTCATATTCCTCTTACTGAACAAGCATCAATATTTTCACTTACCGAGAAGAGCCATCATTGTAGACATTTAAGTATCTCTTCATTAATTTAATAAAGAGATACTTAGTTTGAAATAGTTGCACAAAAGGAAACCATTAATCAACAAGCATTAAGTGCTTGATGCTATCAAACACAACCTAAATGTCACACATAACTCCATTCTCAACACACTCGAATAGCATGTACTTGATGCTCAAAGGTGGAAATAACTTACTTGCTTGACATGGTCTATTCTGCCAACTTGTGCAGTTCTCGGATCAAGATATTCATTCTTACTGATCTCACTAAATGATGTAACAAGTACCTACATCAACAATAAGAGAGTGGTAGAGAGATTAGAGTGTACTAGACAGATCTATGCTCTAAAGGACAAGAAATATGCCAATGTATACACGTTGCAATTTTTATTTAAGCTTCTATGTGACATGGCACATATGATCATTCTCAGAATAAAAGTGCCCCTTAAATCTCTTTCTCCAAATATTAACCTCAAACTTATTAACTGATTGGAATAACCAGTTTCAGTTATTTTGAATTCAAAAATTAATGTTGTTACATTAGAGCATTAAATTTTAAATGTAATGTTTAACTACAATTCTTTGCATAATAATGCCCCATAACATCTGAAAACAATCTATTTAGTTGGTACATTTGAAGCATGATTGTTGCATTCAAATGCTGAAAAAACAGCTAGTTTTGTATCGAAATCTGTACACTTGCATCCTTATACAGAAGGGAAATGCTAACAATCTCGAAAACAAACATCCTAATTTGACTCCCTAATGGTGTATTATGAAATGACTAACTGATTTGTAACTTGAAGAACCTCACAAGTGGTTATGTATTCACTAGTTAAAACTCCATATTAGTTTCAATTTCAAGTAAAGGTTGTAAACACTGAAGTAAAAAATTGAAGGGGGGGGGGGGGGAATTTAAAGAAGGGAAAGGAGAGAAAGAAGAGATTATTACATCACCGCTGCGATTAGGGAATTCAAGAGAAATCATGTGAGATTTGTTGTAAAGGGGGAATGCCTCGGAAACTGCCATTTGATACACATTCTCGTCCTTTAACACCGATCTTAGGTCTACCGGTGCAGGCCGACCCCCAAAAACAACAATTACAAGCATATACAAAATCAGCAATCAATAATCAATTTTTGCGTGTGTTAGAGAGAGAGAGAGAGAGAGTGTACCTTTGGCGATGTATTGGATTTCGCCGGGAGGGGAATTGAGGAGGAACCACTTGGCAATGTCGATTTTCTGGGAGTCGCTGAGCTCATCTCTTTCGAATTCTGTATCTGATTCGACAGTTTCTTGCCACTCTTCTTCTTCGTCCGCCATTGTTGTTGTTGAGGTCGAATTTAAAATGAACAACAAATTGGGAGAGAGAGAGAGAGAGAGAGAGAGAGAACAAGTGTGTTTAGGGGAGATTAATGCTGAGTAGTGTTACCAACAAGCAGTGCACAAAATCAAAATGAATGTTAATTAAAAAATTAAAAAAAAAAAAAAAAACCAAAAATATATTTACAATTTTTTAATTTTTTTTTTTTTTTTACAGAAAGAATAGAACGACTACATTACCTCATTATTGACGTGAAGGCTTCGACCTAAGATGGAGTAAGGGGTCAAATGTACGCAATATTGTCTTATCTATAGTATAAATGGAGGGTGTCTGCACAGTACAATGAATAGTAACATCCGCCGACATTACCATTTTGCCCTCACTATTCACTCCCTTTCCCGTTTTGCCCTCCCACCTTTGTATGTCGTGCGACATACATGCTTTTTTTTTTTTTTTTTTTTGTTTTGTGATATATATAAAAAAAATAAAAATAATAATAACCAAAAACGTAAACGTGGCCTTGGACACGGGCTTAGGCTAGTATTAAAATAAGATAGATTGTTTTCGAATGAAGCATTCAGTTCATGCAATTTTCATCTTTGAATTTATTTTATCATATTTCCAATCCAAACAATAGTGACTCTTTGAATTTATCGAAATTGATGGAAGAGAATATCAAATCGATATTCTTTTATATAGTACTAGCCTAAGCCCGTGTCCAAGATCACGTTTTTTGTTTTTTTTTTTTTATTTTTTTTTAAATAAAAAAAATATTTTTTTTAAGGACAAAATGGGAAAGGGACCAAATAGTGAGGGCAAAATGGAAAATTCCCCCATTGAAATTGTTCAAAGAACTGTTCATGGGGGAGTTCCCATTTATATTATAGATATAAAGAGTTAGATTATATTTTCAACAAACTCAATGTTGATTTAATATTAAATATGTAAATATTGACAAGGTTATCATAAGCAATTTTTATTAGTCTTTAAAAGTTTTCAAACGATAATATGAAATTGAAACTAAAACATAAATTATGGATAATTTATTTGATCTTTATTGATTTGAGCTGAATAAATTTGGCAAAATTAACCTAAAAAAAGACGTGTGAATTTGATGCCAAGAAAATGCAACATTTTGCAAAGAACCAAATAAAAATGAACGGGGAGGAATATGGTTTTGCTAAGAAAGAACAAGGTTCGCCGAATAAAAATACTTCTATTACTTTTATATTAATGAAATTCACATATTATATTCACAACAACAATTCAATTATTATTTCATATCTCGCTTTCTCTTTCTTACATTACTTTTCATACTTATAACACCTATCGCTAACATTTTTCCTTAATTTTCATTATCCACCAACACTTTTCCTTAATTTTTTATTCTCGTACTCCACTAACACTTTTCCTTAATTTTCGTACAAATAATAAGTGTATACTCCCTCCGTTCTGTATAAGATTTCACAAATGGATTTTACATGGGAATTAAGAAAATGTGCAAGTGACAAGTGTTGTGAGAATAAAAAGTGAGTTAAGTGAAAAAACGTGGTATATGGAATGGTAAGTTGATTGGTGTTGTGAATATAAAAATAAAGTATGAGAGAGAATAAGTGTAAGAAATAGTAAAAATTCTTGATCATTTGGCCAATCAAAATGACAAAAATGAAATATTATATAGGGGGACGGAGGAAATATATCCATCAAACTTCTTTAGTACACCAAATTGCTGTCAAACGACAAAACTGCAGTACCTAAAAAAACAAATGATGGAGCCTCAGTTAATAGTACCTCCAAGTAAATGATCAACATTATCTTAAAACAATTTGTTGCTACATCATCCACAAAACAACAAGGTACCAGTGATAGAGATTACACCCAGCTAACAAATATTATCCGCGCAAGATAACATTAATCTCACTATTTTCCAACACAAACATACCAAAGCAAAAAGAGAAATCATTGCTGTGATGGGCCCTGAGGTGCTTTCTGCTGATCCCTTCCTTGTTCACCACTTTGCCCTGGTGGAGGAACGGTTGAGTGGTAAGGAGGCGGAGGGTACTGTTGATATTGTTGAGGGGCATGTGGGCCCGGAGGTGGAGGCGGCATAAACCCATACGGTGGTGGTGGGTAGTAGTGCTGGTAATATTGACCTTGAGGTGGTGGTGGCGGCGCAATACCTGGATAAGGGTAATGGTGCCCTTGTTGCTGCTTCTCTGAACCACCTGATCCTGAAGCCCCAGAAGACCCCCCTCCTTCTTGGGACGGAATTACTGCACCCATTCTCTGAGGATCCATGGATGGATAAAATGCCCTGTCCTGCTGGGGTGGCGGTGGTGGAATATTAAAATACTGCATTTGTGGTGGATGATGTTCCTGAGAAATTCCCGGTGGTTGAATAACTTGGTTTTGTTGCTGCGATATAACTTGTCTGGGTAATAAGCCGCTGTGAGCCACTGCCTGCTGCCTAGCTTCGTCGGAGACTTCTGATTCGGGTTTTGGTGCTTGTGGTCGGCCCCACATTAGCTTCAGCCTAAGACCTTTTATAACCAGCTTGTTCGAAAGTTCTTCAGCTGCTTTCTCTGCACCCTCACGGGTAGTGTAGGCTACAAAGGCACAAGCTCGTTGGAGCACCATTTTTACTGATTCGATCTCACCATGAGCATAAAAGTGGTCCCTGAGGTCCTGCTCGGTGACTCTTGCATCAAGCCCACCTACGTACAGGGTTCTGATACTCTGGTCGTCCGGTGGTTCAAGAGACGGCATTTCACCCGCCTTGTTCAGTAATTTCAATGCCACAGGATCATTAACACTGTATTTATAAAACAGTCATCAGAGATATATATATATAATTCACGGACTCATTTGTCTAATATGAGAGGCTTATGTTCTAAACAAGGAAAACACAGCAAGAAATAGACACCTTATAGTGAAGAACTACATTTAAATCCATATTAATAGAAAAGTAAGGGAATATGAATCCTCCAGGTATGGTTTAGCATTAGATTCCACAAAAGTTAAAAAAGGCAAGGTGCAATGCGATTGTTATACATACAGTATGTGGTGAACTACAGTTTGACTTTATCATAGGACAGTTATTAGACTAGCGTTACTTTATAGAACCGTCTGTAGGGCTACTATGAGCTAATATGTTAACAAAATGAGTGTATAGCTGAAATGCGATTGTAAAGTTACTTGAGTGGTAATCTAGAAAAAAAATACTTCAATGAACGAATTCGTAACATAGTAAAAGTCAGACCAATAAGAGATAAGCTGAGGGAAATTGCTTTATGTAGTTCGAACATGGACCACTAGGGAAGTACAAATCTATTAATGTCAACGAGACTGGAAACAGGAGAAGTGGAACCCCAATAGTAACATGAACATCAGTACGAAAGAAAGAAACGAATGACTGCGGTGAATATGATGACCTAGCTATGGATCAAACTTAACAGAAAATGATTCATGTTGCCGACCCACAAGTGAAAAAATTGAGTTGGTTTGAGCAGTGTTCCTTCAACAGTATACCCATTCAGCCCCCCTCCCCCCCCCCCCAACACCAGTTGATAGAGTAATCAGTATATAAACACTTGTTTTTTCTAGATTTTCTTTGTTTGGTATTAATGCTCCTGAAAGTTGCTTGAGAGAAGTTCCTGTTCAAACTAGTTGGCTTAAACCAAAGCAAAGGTTCCAACTGTAGATTGCCTCCATGTCCATGTTTGTACTACTAACTGCGTCCATACTGCATTGGGGCCAGTGTGTAAAAGGATCAAGCAAAACCTTTCTCACTGTTTACTTAGAGAGGTTGTATGCTCTTCCTCCCCTCCCTTCGTTTATATAGTCTTTTATCATTATTATTTCTTGTAATAATAATGAGTAAGGTAGTTGCCTGGCATCATTAAGCAGTAATAAATACCAACTCTACGATCTATTTAATCCTATTTAGAGGATTATGGGATCTGGAATGATGTTCACATTCTCTTCATCATGCAGGTTTTCCCAACAAATCTATTACTCTTTGACATGGGACCATATGCTTCAGCTAAATCAAATTGCTCGAGACGAAACTTTACATAATAGATCAAACTAGGACAAAAATGAAAAAGAAACCAAAAAAAGAAGATAAAGAAAGAAACCAAAAAAGGAGCCCAATTCAACAGACACTACACAATTTCAAGTCATCCCCTTTCAGGACATTTTATCTGTCTTTCCTTTATACAGCACAATCACTTCGGCTAAAGAAAATCTTTTTCCGCTTGTTTGGTCTAAGACTAGATGCCAGTCAAGAAAACAAAGGAACTCATGCTTTTAATTTCCGACTCTAGGTATAAATGGTTCATAGGTTGCTCACTCACTGGTAAACACATTTACGGACTTAATGAGAGAGAGAGGGGGGGCACATACCCATAATAACGATCTTTAATATTTTGCTGTGATAACTCCCCAGTGACAGGCATCTCATGCCTGTAAGGGCATTCAGCCCCTCTTGTGCATTCACCACGAATAAAGAAACTGCAAATGTGCGCTCTATTCCTCTTGTAATATGGAGTTGTTCTTTGAAGCTTCAAAATAGTATCATTTGGTCGCTCCTTTCCAAATGAAGATTCATAATCCAAACCAGCTCTTGCCTGCATACAGTAATGGGTATGTAATAATTTCATAAAACAATGACCAAGGGTCCTTGTGTCAAAATATTTTTTAAGACATGAAGCAGAAATGGAAGTAGTGGCGAAATACTTAGAAGCTAACATGTTAGTTTCGCTTGGCACAAGTTAGCTCATAAATAGATGTAGCTAATGCCTAGGACATATCACATGCATAAAGATGCACCAGAGTAATAAAGAGTATATGCTTCCTTAGATAATTTCTCAAAATTCATAATCCTTCCACACGACAGTAAATGCTTTTCTCAAGGCAAGATACTAAAACGTGCGTCAACAGGATTAAACAGAGAGGCATGGAAAACGAACTCCCTTCGTCCCAAAATACTTGTAGGAGGAGGAGATAAATTTTGTCCCAAAATACTTGTTGTTTTGCTATTACATAGAAAACATTACCATTGTTTATCAAGTATACCCATATTTATGGTTAAGAAAGTACATTGTAAAAGTATGTAATGACCTAGGAATTGAAGCATTCTAAGGGTAATTTAGTCTATTTTGGATTTAATAAATACATATCTCAATATATGTGCACAAGTCTAAAACTACAAGTATTTTGGAACGGAGGGAGTAACAAAAATCATTACCAACAGGCTGCCGATAAAGTTTTATGATAAAATGGTAAGCTTACCCTACGATCATGTTCCTCAGCAAAGTATTCTCTGTTCACATCACTTTTTGGAATAGAGTCATTGGAGTCGATGCTGAGTGCAGTGTCTCGAACCTGAACGGGTAAACCATAATCTAGATCCAGAAGGCAAACTTGGCAAACATTTTTCAGCTTACTGCAAGTTTGACAAATCTCAGATTTCTTGTATCTTGCATCGCGACCTGGTCTCCACCTGAAAACGGTGAAAGGCCTGGTACAAATCTTGCACTCCTTATCATAATCAGCTTTTGTCTGTAACAAGTTAAAATTAGATCATGTGTTGGTATGTTGCACTTACAAATACTGAAACTGAGGGAAAATAGTGAAAGAATATGTTATACTTTAGAAGGCAGAATTGCTATATAACATTAATAGACTAGCAGCTTGGGAACAAATGATAAATGGTACTGCTTCATTGTGATAGAGTAAAACAAAAGGAAGAAAAAGAAGAAGAGTAGAACGCTATATGGATCTTGTTATTTAAGCTTGCTGGTAGAATTTATAGCGATGCCTTGGACATGTTGAGGCTAGTAACGTATTAGTCTTTCTCTTTTTTAGTAAAGATATGAATATAGATCAAATATTGGAAATACAGGTTGATACCAAGTAGATCTTATAAAAAAAAATACCTACACAAAAGTACAATAAAGAACAAAATTCAACTGATGCAGGTTCCATAGTGGCATACAAAACCATGACATATCCGGACGGGTACACTCATCCAGAGAGAGGCAGGTCTGAAGGGAATATATCATCTTTATAGCTTCCCATCAAAATATAAATATTGATATCAACACTTAACAGTATATAAACAGCGTACAAATTACGGTATCAGATATCAATGGATATGCATCGAAAATAGGTCTTTATGCAGCATTTTAACAAAATTTCTGATATAGAGAAGATTTTGGATCTTGGTCTTTAACAAACAGTTACCTATACTTCTAAGTTTTACATCTCATGGAAAATCTAACATTTAAGTGCTAAAACTCATCTGTTACTCCTGTTTATGTTTTTTATTAAGCCTGACCACAAGTCATGCAAGAGAAACTTCATTGGCCATTTTGTTCCATCCAGCACACAATTACCGGTTAACCACACTCATGTCCTTATTACTGCTGTTATAACCATTCCCAACCATGTTCTTTGGGTCTCCCCCGCCTCTAATTAGGTTGAATATTATCCACTTCATTTACCACAAGAACACAATGTCCTGTAAAGATATATTGAATTCCCTTTCAACAGAAGGCATCTTACAATATGATTATTACAATTGCTTTCTAAATTTCTAACAACTGTGAATTTCGTCCACAACAAATCTCAGGAATCTCCATGATTACATAAAACTTCGCAAGTCAATTATTAAGCCCAATTATCATACATGATTCCCTAGTGGGATGCAAATCACATCAAACTATGTCTTCATTAAGGACAAAGTATGGTAAGCAGTTCTATGAACACGAGAGGAGATTGGAAAAGACAGAAACAAAGGGTTGATATACACTTTAAATAATATCTCTATGAATTGTACAATTCGATATCTCCTATGGTTTAAATATAGGCACTGCAATCCTCTTTGGTCAAAGTTACAAGGGTTTATTTGTCAAGACACTTGACATATCCTAGGCACTCCCTCCACTGCTTTACATTATACTGTATAATGTTTGCTACAGTTTCCCTTCAAGCAAACCATGACTACATATACAAGGGGGCTTCCACGCTTACAGAATCATAAATATCATGGTAATGTTTAAGGATACGAGACCAAATACTCAAGCTTAGCAATAGAGCTACTCTAAATTATCGGTCGATAAATATCACAGTAGTATTTAAGAATACAATATCAAATACTCAAGCTTAGCAATACAGCTACTCTAAATTATCAGTCAAAATTGGAGAATGAAAAACAGTATACACTTTTAACAAGACGTAACATACGAAACATAGAACTAAAAAGATTACCATTCGTATGTATGGATTGTCACCGAGGCAAGACTGACATATAATCGGAAAATCAGACCGTTCCCAACCATCAGCTTCCACATCCCTTAGCAATCTATGTGCCATAATTATACAAATAACTAAACGCTCCCTTCCACCTGAAGTGTATAACACCCAAAAATCAAAAGGTTGGTAAATACATTAAATCACGTTCCTCCTTCCTCTCAAACCCTAGGAAAATTCACCAAATAAAAACTACATAATTGAACGCCAAAATAAGATTTGATTTCAGTGCAAATCATCAATAATATATTAACGGAGTGATTAGTCGGCGACGATTAGGTCGAGTTAGGAGAAACTCGGACGAATGAGTGAGTTGAAACAGCGAGGGCGAAAGAAGAGCGAGAATTACCTGTAGGAGTGGTTGTTCTGTATGAGCCCTAAAGTCGTAGATCTCCAACTTTAAGGGTATGACGGCGGCGGCAGCGGTGCCGTTGTAAAATCAAATATATCTCCGCCTTTTCTCTTACCTGTTTCTGGATTTAGCCTTTGCTCTCGCTCTGGCCTGTGACTCTCGGTTGAAAGAGGAGGTGTAGTGTAGTACTTTTATGGATTAATTCTCCAAAAGTCCTCCGGTTTGAACGTAATTATTTTAAGAGAACAACTATTTCTATTTGTGTGCATATTATTTTTCTTCTTTCACTTTTTTTTTTTTTCTTTTACTTGTTCAACAAGTTTTATTAGTGAAAATTTTATAGACATTAGGCTTGTCGATTGAATTTCAAACTAGTATATATTTCTAGTGTCTTTTTTTGTGTTTTATTTCGCTGTTTATTAGTAAATGTTTAATCGGTTGGCACGAATATTTGATTGAACATTCAAATTTGTGATGATTTTGTATTATGGTCATTTTGATACTAGATACATAAAATTGTTAGGAATTTGGAAATCACATATTCATCTAGCCAATACTAGCAGTGCTAACATTTTGATACTATATTTCTTTTTTTTTTTAATTTAAAAAAGAAAAAAAAAATTTAAGGGCAAAATGGGAAAGGAACAACTTAGTGAAGGCAAAATGGAAAATTTGGCATTTGATACTGTTCATAGTACTGTTCACCCTGGTGTGATTTATACTATAGATATATGATGGTGGTTACAACTTTGCACATACAATCACTAACATTTAAGCATGGCTACTCTCCATTAATATACATATATATATACATATATATATATATATATATATATATATATATATATGTATATATATATACATATATATATATATATATATATATATATATATATATATATATATATATATATATATATATATATATATATATATATATATATATATATATATATATTTGTTGAAGATATTTTATGAGAGAGACCGTTGTATATTAATTTAAGAGAGAGTATGTGAACTAGAGAGAGAGATGTTGAAAGAAAATTCTTTCTATTTCAAAAATTGCGTGCTTACAACTGAAAACAAACTCTCCATATATAGGGAGAGGAAATTCTTGTCCAAACAAGTTAGGACAACAAACTTTTACAAAAGAAAAATAAAACAAACAATTTTTACAAAAGTAGCGGACATTATTGAAGTCGGGTACACATTGGGCCCCATCGACACTGTCAATAATGACTACATTACAAGAAAACAAACTACTTTACTTTTACTTTATTAAAGCAAGATTCTTGCTGTCTAAAGCAACTATTATTGCTTAAAAGTCCATTGTCTTCATTGCCGACATGATTTAGTGCGGTCCTCGATGTCATTCATCCCGTGATATTTTTGAAGCGTTGCAACCTTATCCTCAGTAGGTTGAGTTTGAGTCTCTGTCTTTTTTACCACAGTAAATTATCTAGTTCAATGACTAGATTGGCCCACACATTATTATTTTTCCTTTTTTCTTCATTTATTTCTTCTTCAAGCTCCTTTATCTCCTTTAGGAGCTTTTTCTCTAATTTATTAAATTTTTCAAAAGATAGTTTGACTGGATTGCTAGCCATTTAACCTTTAATCATTGGATGGGGCTTTCCCCTTTGAAGTTCGAGATTGCTGAGCTATAGCCTCGATTAATGAATCCCATATGTCCTCTTTGGTCGGCTCCGGCTCCTCTGGCTGAGTCTCGCCCGGTAGACAATTAAAAGTATTAATGGACTCCATAGATCCATGAGATGAAACGCTTTTCATTGAATCATCATCCTTTGAGCAATGTTTTGGAAATGTGGAGAGGAATTGATTCTTCATATGGTTCAAAACTTTCACCATAATTTTCTCCTCCGATTCCTTGGGATATTTTTTCTGGAAATAATTCTTTAAACTGCTCATTGAGCCTTGCTGGAAGCATTGTTCTCTGGAACCTTTATCACTATCATCATTAATAGCAGTTTAAATATTAACTGTTAATTTCTTTATATCTTCTGCACTCATTCTATTCCACCATTTAAAAAAGAAATTTCTTTGTAATATTAGAATATCTAGGCTATCAGCAGAGATGGAAATTGTCCATCTCCAAATCCATGGGATCTGGAATTTTGCAAAGAACAAGAAAGGACATTGTCCATAAATCATTTTTTCTGTTTGCAAATTTGAAACTAGTGGACTATTGTCACACCAAGAATTGTATAAATCCCCAATTTCTTTTGGTAAGATTTTCAAAAAAGGGCCAAATTTAGACCACCAGTTATAAATTCAGTTTGGAACTGGTTTCTCCAGGATTTCTGGATTTATAGAGAAAACCCAAGAATGTTTGTTCTTGGAGTTTTGGTAATAAAATACTTTTGAAAATGCTTGGATATAATCCCAATAATTAAAATAGATATATTGTCCTCCAGCTATTTTCACAGCTTTTTTCCCATTGGGGTTTAATCCCCATTCTCTAGGGAGCAATATTTTATTAATATGACATTTGCTATAATTTATAAAATTCTCTTCACTGCTGCTATTATAATTGTGAGTGATAGTTACCGATTCAGTAACTATGAGCAAGATTTTCAAATTAGGTCTTGCTTGCCCATTGTGGCCTGGATATCCTCTTGATTCGAGGTATCTGATCTTAATTGATCAAGCATCATTTCTGATTATTTGGATGTCTTCATCCTCAATGTACATCACAAATTTTGTGATAGGATCTTCATAGTATCCTGCTCCTGAGTATTCTCAGCATTTGCAATATCTTTGTAAGATATCATCTTATTAGATGATGTGAAAGCAATATCTTCCTTTCTTGCTGGTGCAGGTGATTACTGCGTACTCCTGGGCCTTGATTGGTAAATTGACCAATCTCCGATTATAGGAACAATTGATGCTTCTTGCTGGGATAACATATTATTACTCCCATTCCTTCGACCACGGCCATAGCCGCGACCTCTTTCCCTATTAGGGGTTGTCATTTTCCCTATAAAAATTCTCGGGTTAAATAATCAGCAAGAGAATTATTTTCTCCTTTTATGTATTGAATATCAAATTCAAAGGCAGAAAGCTGAGCTTGCCATCCTGCGAAAATTTGCTTTGCCACTAAATTTTTGACATCTTTTTCAATAATTGATTTTGCTGAACTGCAATCAATTCTTAACAAAAAATTTTGATTTAATAGATCATCTTGAAATTTTGAAATACATTTAATTATAGAAAGCATTTCTTTCTTTATAGTTGAATATTTCAACTGAGTGAGATTCCACTTCCCTGAAGTAAATCTGACAAAAACTTCTTTTGAATTCTCTGGATTCAATTTTTTAACTACCTCCGTATCCTATATTGGATGCATCTGTTTCAACTATTTTGAATTAGCCAAAGATAAATAGGGTAAACATTTTACTTTGGATTTAATTGTCCTTACTGCTTGAGTTTGTTCTTCTGTCCATGGTTTAGGACTATTCTTTAATCTAGAATACGATATAGCCGTATCGTCTGCTATATTAGCATAATAGTCTGAAATATAATTTAGACTTTCAAAAAATTTTTGTAATTATTTTATATCATTTATAACATCAGGAAATTTTGAAACAAATTCAATACTTCTATCGGAATAATTACCAAGGAAGGTATCGTATTTAAGGTCCATTTTCAAATAAGGTAACGTAGTAACTAGTTACTAACTTAGGTATCGTACTTTCAAAAGTAATTTCAAATAAGGTATCCCACCAAATTTTTAACTAACGTCGTTAAAAAATCTAACGGACTTGTCAACCTCGTTACTACCCCCCCCCGCCCCACCCCCCCCCCCACCCCCCCACACGCCCCCCCCCCCACCCCCCACCCAACCCGCCTGCCCCACTTCCCCCCGCCCTACTGCCACCACCCTGCCCACCCACACCTGCCCCCTGCCCCCATCCACCCACCCCTCACCCCCCCCTTCCCCCACCATCCCCCCGCTTCCACCCTCCCCCCCTCCGCCCTATCCTCCCCACCCACCCACCCAACTACCCAACCCAACCCACCCCTACCTACCCCCCATCCCCCTCCTCTACCCGGCCCCCACCCCTAAACGAGGTTGACAAGTCAGTTAAATTTTTAACGACGTTAGTTAAAAATTTGGTCCAATACCTTATTTGATATTAATTTTGAAAGTACGATACCAAAATAAGTAACTAGTTTGTACGTTACCTTATTTGAAAAAAAAAGTGAAAGTACGGTACCTTAGTAGGTTGATTGCCCTACTTCTATCTATAGGAATAATTCTTCCTTGATCAATATTATGACCCAAAAATCTAACTTGAGTTTGAAATAATTTCATCTTGGGTGCAGATATAACTAACCCATTATGAATTATCAAATTTTTAAATATTTTTAAATGTTTAATATGTTGATCAATTGTTTTAGAAAATACTAAAACATCATCAATATAAACAATTATAAATTCTGTGTATGGATTAAAAATATCATTCATAATGTTCTGAAATTCAGAAGGAGCATTTTTTAATTCAAAGGGCATTACATTCCATTCGTAGTGCCCAAAGAAAATCGTAAAAGCAGTCTTATATCTATCAGATTCATTAATTTGAATCTGCCAATATTCAGATTTCATGTCGAATTTCGAAAAGATTAAAGCATCAGACAATTTATCTAATAAATCTTTTTTTATTAGGAATTGTATATCTAATCCATTTCAATATTGACATAGAAAGCAGTGCAGCTCCAAGGAGATTTAGACTTTCTAATTAATTTTTTCTCTAAAAGAGACTTAATTTCATTTTTGCATAATTTTAAATATTCTCGGTTCATTTGAGCCGGCCTAGCCTTTGTAGGTATTTGTTTTTCGTCAAAACCCTCTACATAAGGTAAAGAAACAAAGTGTTTCTTTCTATCCCAAAAAGCATTGGGTAAGCTATTACAAATCTCATTATTAAAGTGTTGCTCAATTAATTTAATTTGATTCTGAATATTACTCCTTTTGAGTTGTTGAAAACATAATTGTTTTTCTTTATTTAAAATAACATCTCTTACTTCATTAAGCATACGGGTTTGAGGATCAGTTATAAATTCAAATAATTTCTTTACCATCTATTATGGTAGATACTCCTGTTTGGTCAATATTATTTATTGGCATAATATTATGAAGGAGTTTCCAATATAATTCTATGGGTAAGACCTTTAACTAAGATAAAGATGTGGGTAAACACACATTTTGATTACAAATATAAGCATCAGATAATTTATATTTAACTCTTAATTTATCTCCTCCTGCCTGGGTAAGAGATTGAGTTATTTTTGAAAAATATTTAGTGTGAATAATTCCTTCTTGTAAACAATTTAAATCAGCACCACTATCAATCAGTGTTATCTCATTTTTGAATATAAAATCTCTATTAATTACTAGAGTTATTTTCACAAACCATTTTTGTGATGTAACCTGGTCTAAAAAATTTAAGTATCCCTTTATATCAGTATTACCGAAGGAAGCAATATCTTTCTCAGTATTGCTTGTAGACGCAACATCTTGTATTTTCTTTAATTTAAGAGATTTTGTTTCTAACAAGGTCATTCTTGTTGATAGGGCTTCATTATTTTGTTTAATCTGAGATATTTCAGATTTTAATAAGTTTTTTCTCTTTTTAAATCATTAATAGAAACATGTGTTTCTTTTACATTAGATTGTTGAAATCTATGCAAAATCTCACTTAATTGGTAAGGTGCCTCGATTATCAAAGGTGATTCCTTATTATCCTTAATTAAGGTTTTAATTATTTTTTCCTTTAAATCAGGATTCTTAATTGATTCTATTATTTTTAATGCTTTTTCTTGATAAGCATTTATAACATTTAATCCATGCATATCAACTATGGATTTCTAATAGGTTACTTCATTACACTCGCAATTATTTTTATCATGAGCTGATGAGTCTGAAGAAGTCTCATCAATTAAACCTAAATCTTCTTCATTAGAAGATTTTAATTCTTCTTCAGAATTAACAAGCATTATCTTCTTTAATTGTGAACACAATTGTTCATCCTCTATTTCATTAAGGGCTTTTTTTGTCCAGCATTGATTAGTATAATGGCCAATCTTACCACATTTATGGCAACTTATATCAAGCTTTTTAGCTTTTCTTTTTTCATTTTTAGGCATAAATCCTTTTCCCTTTTTCTTGGGCTTAGCCTTATAATAATGTCTCTTATAATTCTTTTTATAAGGATTCTCATAATATTTTTCTTTGTTTTTATAAGATTTATTTTTCTTATACACAATTTTATGTTTTTTATTTACTTTAATATTTTTTTCAGGAGTCAAGGATTTCCCCAGGTCAAAAACAAATTGCTCACAAAATTCACCAAGTTGATGTTTTTCTGATAACTTTTGCTTTTTAATTGATTTTTTAGCTTAATGTCATTACACAAAGCTAACCCTTAATTTATACAACCACTAATTAGTTGCCCATATATTAATTCAGAATTATTAATATTTATTTCATCATTTTTTTATCCTTAATGATTGTCAAACCTTTTCAGCAAAAAGATGAGGAAGGCCATCTATAAATTTAGCTTTCCAATGGGTAGAATTAGGGTTGTTTAATTGGTAGACCCTAGATAAAAATGTATCTTTATACCATCTAAAATGGGTTAAAGATGGACATCTAAGGTTTTGGAGAAGTGTTTGCAACTTCTCAGCAATTGAAGTTGTATTTCCTACAAAATGTTGTAGGATAGCAAGACACAAAGTATATACTGCATCTTCTTCTCCAGTAGTGGCAATTGCACTACCTGTGAATGTGTGCCCAAATTTTGGATTCACGCGAGTTTGAAGACATCCGGTTTAATTTGAAAAACGGAGTCGCCACGCCATTTTGATTACCTCAAAACTTTGAAAAAAAGGTTTTTTATGGGTTCGGAGGTTAAGTTATCCCTTGGGAAGAACGGATCGTCGTTCACCCAAGGTGCCTTGCCGGAGCAAGTCTCCCAAGATTCCATTAACCGTGCTTGCTTGTGTGCTTTCTTGTGTGCATGTGTTTGAAAATAAGGGGGGGGGAATGTCCCAAGTTGTCTTCCGGACGTACAAACCATTTATTGGTTGTCGCTCGGGATTTCTTGGATTTTATGTATTCGGGATTTTGATCCCGTCCTCATCTTGGACTTGTGATCATCGCTTTTTAACCTCGGGACTTGCGTGATCGAGAGAATGACTCTCTTTATAGTCAAAGATGAGGTTCTTTAGAAAAGGAGGGTCCTTAGCCCATCAATCCTACGCTTTAAGACGGTCGAGCTCATATAGATGCTTCATACTCGTCTTAAGCGATAATTGGAGATATAGGGTTCAAGGTTGTCCCTTTCTAAAGAGATCATGAAACCTTTATGGAAGAAACGATGTAAAGATAGGATCTTTACACTGGTCCGTTCCGAGGTTGCTAATAGGAACATGGGGGAATGCATGTAAAAATGACATTTTTAGTGAAAAGATGACATTTTGGGTTGCAAAGGATGCATTTGATTTAAAGAGGTGATCTTTATTGCAAAGGATGCATTTTTTATGTAAAGACATGATTTTTATGCAAAGGATGCATTTTTATGAAGAAATTGGGATTCAAATATGCAAATGATCCATAAAGATTGCATTTTGAAAAGCATAGGATGCTAATTTAGGATAAAGATATGATCTTAAATGCAAAGGATGCATGAAAAAGGATTTTATGTGCAAAGGATGCATTTTTATGATAAAGACTTGATCTTTATATGCAAATGATGCATAAAGATGATATTTTTATGTAAAAATAGGGTTTTTAGGTGCAAAGGATGCACCTTTATATATGAATATTACATCTTTAATGGCAAGGGATGTCTAATGCATGCAAAGGGGGAAGGGGGATGATATGATCTTTAAACTACCAAGTCCCAAGCAAAGATAGTAACAATATATGAATGCAATGAGCAAATTAATTCATATAGAGCAATTAGGATGCAAAGTTAGGGCGTGAGAGGTTACCAATGGTGGCCTCTTCTTCTTTGGGGGTGGAGCTAGGAGGAAGGATCAATCTTGGATCTTCAAGGAGGAGGGAGGGGGGGCTTCTTGGCTTTCTTCTTCACCTTCTTGAACTTCCAGCAGCTTCTTGGAGTGTCTTCTTCGTATTGTGGTGATATTGTGTTTTTTGTTGATGATTAAAATGGGTAGAGGAGGGCTCTATTTATAGGCAGTCTGGGAAGAGCGAATGAAGCCGTGTGGCTGGAGGTCTTTGGCTAATGCAGTCGTGCGGCATTATCCACAATGACTCAGCATTTCTAGAAACATGCAAGGTGGCACATTCTAGAACTTTCCTCCCAATTAAGAAAAATGTGTTTCTTAATGGATAAGCCTCCCTTTCAGCCCTTAATTAATTTGGAACAGTTCCGGAATATTTCCGAAACACTAGGAAGGTTCGGGGAATTACCGGAAAACTTACCGAAATTGCCGAAAAGTTTAACCGGAAGGCATGAGCCAGATTTGGGTACTTACAGAAGCCCCTCGGCAACGTCACTTGCAAGGCGAGTGGGGTTGTCGATAGAAAAGGATCCAATCTGGCGAATGCCGAGACGGATCGGGTGACCAAGGTGGTCGAGTGGCTGAACCTTCGGAAGGCTACCTACGTATCCCGAGTGGGAATCAAGCCAGGTCGTAGTTCGGAAAAGATCCGCTGGGGAATGGGGTGTCTTATGTGACGAATTGGCTGAACCTAAGGTAGGCTACCTACGTATCCCGGAGGAATCAAGCCAGGCCGTAGTTCAGAATAAGATCCGCTGAGGAATGGAGAAGAGAAAACTGGTCTCTTCTTTGGGGAAAATAGAAGAGGAAATGACATAGGAGGTCAGGCAATTGATCCTACTGGGGATATGCTAGAAATGACCTAGGTGGTCAGATAACAAAGTCTCTATGAGGGACTACTTCATCACTGAGGAGTAACGAAGAAACAGGGTGACCAAAGTGGTCGAATAGCTGGACCTTTTATAAAAGGCTACCTACGTATCCCGGAGGAATCAAACCTTGATCGTAGTTCAAGCATCACTAGATAGGTTAGGAATGATGTCTAGGATCCTTGAAGGTTTTGACAATTAATGGAGGTTGTCACCTGATTGACAATTAATGGAGGTTGTCACCTGATTGACAATTAATGGAGGTTGTCACCTGATTGACAATTAATGGAGGTTTTCACCTGGTTGACAATTAATGGAGGTTGTCACCTGAGGAAACTACAACTTACGTCACCATCGAGTGGATAGAGGCAGCTAAAGTTTGGAAAACTTAGCATACTTCACTATTCGTGATAGAGGTAGCTAAAGTTAGAAGAACTTGAGCGTACGTCACTATCTGTGATAGAGGTAGCTAAAGTTAGAAGAACTTGAGCATACTTCACTATTCGTGATAGAGGTAGCTAAAGTTAGAAGAACTTGAGCATACTTCACTATCTGTGATAGAGGTAGCTAAAGTTAGGAGAACTTGAGCATACTTCACTATTCGTGATAGAGGTAGCTTAAGTTTAGAAGAACTTGAGCATACTTCACTATTCATGATAGAGGTAGCTGAAGTTTAGAAGAACTTGAGCATACTTCACTATTCGTGATAGAGGTAGCTAGAGTTTAGAAGAACTCGAGCATACTTCACTATTCGTGATAGAGGTAGCTAAAGTTCGGATTTCGACAATTCGGAGGTTGTCACCTAGCGTTATCCCGTTATAACGGAATTAACGGAGGCGACTGGGAAGAAAGCTTAATTGCTTAGGAGATAAGGGATATCTTCTGAAAAAGGTGTTATCTTAGTTTAAAGGATAACGGGAATTGGATGCCCAAGTGGAAAGTCCAGGGGCAAAATTATAATTTCTGCTCAGAGCGAAAGAAGCCGCCCGACATGAGAGGGAGGCAAAAGAAGCCGTACGGCTGAAAGATTAATTTTTCCAGATTATTTAAAATCAGATTTGAACGGGCTATTGGGCATTACTGCCGCCCATTCCAGCCGAGGGAGAGAGAGAGAAGAGAGGAAGAGAATTCGAAATTCTTTCAATCCCCTTGCTTCCTTTGATCAAGAATGGATCCGGTGCCAAGGCAAGCAAGGAGGAACATCTCTGCGGCCGCTCAAAGGAGGAGGAAGGAACTCGTTCGAACGAAGAGGAAGTACGACTTTCTTGCACCTCCATCGGAGCTCTATCCGGGGAGAAGGGAGCACAAATCGACGAACCCGTGATCGGTTGGGGTAAGCATTCTTATTTGGCTCAATTCCGTCGATTTTAATTGATTTAGGGCTTGACCCGAATTTTAGGAATTTTCTAGGATTTTCCTAGGATTTTTGAATGACTTTGAGACATTGATGAATAACCTATGAGGCTAAGAACATGCATGTAGAATTTATTTGACAAAAATAATGGAAATGACCCACTTTTTTCTCGAAAGTAAAGTAAGAATGATAATTGTGTAAAGTGAGATGAAGCCCTTGCATGTGCTAGAACTAGGTCAAAATTTTGATTATCAATGAGAAAACAGGATTTTGGAAGATGAAAAGGATTCATGCATGCCACTTTGTTGAAAAATAATGCTTATGTGCAAAGAATTTTGAAAATTGTGATTTTGTGCTTTAGGAAAGCAATATGATTTGACATGACGTGTTTCAAGTGATGAAAGACGTGTTTTCTATGCAAAGGATGCTAGAAAAAATTTTATGAATGCTTTTCTTTTGAAAATATGTGCACTTTTGAAGATATGCATGCTTTTGAAATGAGATGAAGGACTGACACATTTCTTTGCTGTGCTTGTCTACAGGAGAACAAGTCTAGAGGTCCTTCTGAGATTGCTGTCAGGCTACGAGAGAGGATGCCAGATTTCGAGAAGAATGGGGCGAACCCCAAGCAGCTGGTGCGGGCTACCGGCCTAGATTTATTCATTGAGGTGATCGGCAGGGGGATCCACATCACCTCTAAGAGCAAGGGCTTGGTCCAGGCCCTATCTGAGTTTTGGTGGGATACCACCCACAGCTTTCATCTTAGCTGGGGGAGAGCTGACAGTGACTCCCGCTGATTTTACAGCTATCACTGGCCTACAGTTCACTGGGAGGCCTGTGACTTGAAGGGACCACATCATAGCGGAGGAGTTCAGAGCTTTGGTCGGGTTTGAGCTGATTCCCAAAGGGCTGGGAATGGAGACGAGGAACGTCGAGGTGGCAGTCCAGAACTGCATACGGGACTTTGCCGTTAGTGAGGTGACTGCCCACCAGCTTGCTAGAGCCTTTGTGTGGTTGATGCTGTCGGTCACCATCTTCGCAAATTCTGGGACTCTGGCCATGACTTGCCTTCTCGACTCTCTTGAGGACGTAGATGGGATTGGGACGGTCTCCTGGGGAGAGGCCGGATTAGCAGAGCTATATTTCTCTCTCGGATATGCATCTGAACAAGGCCGCTCCATGGACTGCTTTTCATTTGCCCTTGAGGTAGTCCCTCTTTCTTTTCTCTTTCTTTTCTTGTCTTGAGACTTTTATGAAAGAAAAATGACCCTTTTTGATGTTTTGAACATGCAGGTCTGGTTCTGTGAGGTGATTGGGTTCTTTCCGTGGAACCAACAGAGCGATATCACCATCTTCCCTGCTATGGTTCACTGGAGGGGAGGTGCGAGGGATAAGTTCACGGGGAAGACCCGGATCACCTTTGATTACAAGATGGTGAAGCCAATCATTAATAAGGATGGGCACGATGGAGTGGACTTCTACCCTTGGGGCAGGTATCCGGAGATTTTGCTAGGAGAGGCCATTGAGGCGACGAGGCAGAGGAGATGGCTGACTGGGATGACATGTGATGTCATCTATTTGGGGGACCGATTTTCTAGGCAGCATGGCCATGTCCCTCCATTGGACGCCATTACTCCCCATGATCCTCCAGCATGGATGCTACAGCCCAGGGATTGCCAGGCGGATGAGATTGCTAGATATCAGGCAGGCGTGGCCGCCGAGGAGTATTTTGACATGGATACTCCCTACGCTGTGTTTGTGGAGCAGCGCCTGAGGATGCCACAAAAGCTGATGAAGCTGGCGGTCACTCAGGGATATGGGGAGGACGAGCCTTCTGACCCGCCGATCCCTTCTGCGCACATTTCATACGTGGTCCACGGAGTTCCAAGGAGGATGAGGATTCCTGTCCCCGACACTAGGGAGCCCCAGTATACCTTGCCGCCTGACAGCACTGTAAGTATACTTTTAGGATCTTTTCCCTCTTTCAGATTTCTTTGCTTTTTGCAATTCTGAGATTTTTCTGAGATTTTTCTCCTCTTTTCCTCAGGTTCCAGCTCGCACTTACGGCTGCATTGGTCGTGAAACAGGGGCCGGAAGGACATGTGCCGGCCCCTTCGAGGAAGCCGGCTCGCACTTCAAAGGCGGCAGCGGACGCACAGGAGCCCGGGTGCAAGAGGAGGCACGTCGGGGGCACAGCATCCTCCTCATCGGCTTCGGAGTACTCTTCTAGCGCCAGGCCTCGGGGATGAGGACCCAATGCTGACATCCTGGTGCAGCTGGCTGAGTACGAGCAAGACAATGTCCATCTGTCTGATGTGAGCGACCCGGAGGACTTGGTGAGGGAGGCTAGCGTCTATGAGCTGAGTAGCGATGAAGAAGAAGAAGAATCGGAGGCCTAGGAGGTCTCTAGAGTGGATTAGGAACAAAAACAAACAATGAACACGTTTTTATGCACACTTTGTTTATTTTTTGCTTTATTTGGGCGCCGATAGGGCGAAAACAATGTATTACTGTTTTATTTGCTTTTCTATTTATGCTTTTATTAATTTGCATATTACTTGAGCCTCGGGGAAGCTTTTTGCTTGGAATTGGGGCTGAAACGGGCCCAAAATGATTTATAATGATATATAAATGCTTGGGTGACCTTTGAACATGTTTTTGTACAGGTCTTGGTTGAGAAAATGGGGTGAAAAACTCCCTTGGGCAGCAACTTTGGTTGCTGCAGATTTTTTCTGCAGATGGCAAATGTAGCCGTGCGGCATGGACCTGAGGGCAAATGAGGCCGTGCGGCTCACAGCCCGTCTGGACTGGTTATTTTCTGAATAAAAGCAAGGCTTGGCCATTTCATTTCATTTTCACTCTAGACTTGTCCCAATTGTTCCCAGAGCACATATTGGACTTAAAGACACCATCTTTGGTCATTTTGCAATGGAGAAGCCCGTCAGATTGCAAAGGGGGAAGCGAGACTGTTTTCTGTCCGATCTTCAATCTTGGGTGAAATACAACTTCCAATTTCACAAGGGGATGCTTGATTCTTCTTTCAAGATCAAGTCTTTATGGCATTTGAGGGATCTCCCGCCCGATTGGGACCTTTTGAGAGCAGCAGCAAGGTTTTGGGACGTCCGGAGACACGTTTACTGCTTTTCTTACAACGAGATTGTCCCAATGCATGAAGACTTCCGAGCCTTGATTGGGGGTCCCGAAATTGAGGCTATATCGATTCCTCTGATCGAAGACATGCCGGTGGCGACAAAGCTTGCATCTTTTATGCAGATTTCTTTGGAAGAGGCTGAGGGGATGATGATAGCCCCGGACAGGATTGACCTTTCTGATATCCCGGTGTGTTTGGGTCTCCCGGCTATGGCCGCGACCACGGTAGCTATGGATGCCTTTATTCTCTCGCATATCTTCTCGCTCCGTTCACCGCCGAGTCCGTGGGGATCTGTCATGGTGGTCTCATGGTCGCCATCAGAGCTAGGAAGGACATCGTCCCACCGGTTTTTTGGGAGAGACATTGCATGGCATTGACAGGATGGCTAGGGGAGACCATTTCATGAGGTCTCGGGAGTCTCAGTGCGACTTTATGGCTGCAGGAGAGGCTCGGGGCTTTGCCAGGGGCTTTTTCGACTCAGTGCCCTTGGGTGATTTCTCGGAGAGGTGCACCAAGGCAACAGGACCAGGGTAGCTGGGAGCTGATGATGGCTAGGATATCCACTTCGGACATCCGTTGGTGGATACCTCACTGGAGGTTGCAGACCAGGAGGATATTTCAGGAGTCCTATATAGTGAGGGTTCCAGGGTTCTGCTGGTCGTCTTTCTACATTCCCTGCTTGGTATCCAGGCAGTTCGGGGCCTTACAGGAACCATTGAGTGATTGGGAGGACATTCGGACCATGGAGGTGATGCCATTGGATATGAGGGATCCAAATGCAGCCTTCTCATTCTTCTCGAGGGCTTGGACATACACCGCTTTCCCACCCGTGGCTATCTTCGGGAGCAGGAAGAGTACCATCTTGACCACCGTCTACTTGACCGGTACGAGAGGGAAATGGGAGCGACCTGTGTCATTCTGGGGAGAGACGTCAGGCTTTATTGGGGGCTGACTGCGACTCGAGTAGGACTCTGAGGGAGACTGAGGCTAAGGCGAGTCGCCATAACCAGTCGGGTGACCTGATCAGAGATATGGAGGCTCGATACAAGAGATTGTCCGAGATTGCTCCTTTGACTGAGGCTCAGAGGGAGGAAGTGCGGACTCGTGCTCGTGTAGAAAAGGCACTTATTGACACGGGTTTGGTAGAGGCTCCAGTGAGGATACCGGAGATCGGAATGAGGGATACCGACATTCTAGAGAAGAAGAGAAAGAAAACTCGACGGGGTCGAGGTAAAGGGAAGAAGACCAAAGAAGACTCAGCGAATGACGATTGATAGATATTTTCTTAGGATTCCCTTATTGTCATTTTGCAAACACATTAGTTTATTTAGGCATTTTTTGTATTTTAGATCTTTGTAGCAGGTTAGCAGAGTCAAGAGTAGACCGTGCTTGAACTCATCAAGAAGTTTTTAACTTGTAATGAGCAAGAAATATTATCTTAGAAATTAATCAAGACACAATTTCATGGAAATTCAAATGTCTTATTGCTTGGGACCCGTTTTATGAAAACTGAAATGCCCTTTATTTTTATTTATTGTTTAGACCGAACCATATATGGCTGCCTACGTTCCCCTTTTACAAGAAAGACTAAGGGGCTCAGGTCTTCGTAGTTCATTCTGGTGAACTATTTTTTTATGTGCAGCCCTGTTTTTTGCCTAGACCGCCCTTTTTAGGGTTTTCAGCCTAGCTGGGTATTACTCTTTTTGCACTTTTTTTTTTATATTTTTTTTTATTTTTCTTTTAGACATAGTACCTTCGGAGCTTATCACCGTTGACTGGGTGGACAAAGGGATTGTTGTCCAGGTCTGCAAGCTTCATGGCTCCTCCCGATAGTATCTTCTGCACCACATACGGGCCGATCCAAACGGGTTCCCATTTTCCCAGGGGGTTGTCTCTGGTAGGGGGCTTCACTTTCAACACTAAGTCACCCTCTTTGATGTCTCCGGCCTTCGACCTTTTTGTCAAACGCTCGGCCATTCGCCTGCGGTAGGCTCGAGTGTGTTCCATGGCTTTTAGCCTTCTCTCATCAAGGGGCCAACTCATCATGCCGGCCGCGCAACCACTCTACTTCGTTGACACCGTTTTCGGAGGACCCTTAATGACGGGATTTCCAACTCCACCGGGTAACACCGCTTCCATCCCGTAAGTTAGGGCAAAAGGAGTTTCTCCCGTAGCCGTTTCGACAGACGTTCGTAGCCCCAGAGTGCCAAGTGCGGCTTTCGGGCCAATCACGACCACGGGTGGCCATTTTTCCGGATGATCCGTTCGAGCGTCTTGTTAGCGGCTTCCACGGCTCCGTTAGTCCGAGGTCCGTACGGGGATGACTTATGGCGAGTGATTCGAACTCGACAAGAACCTATCGCAGTCTCCTTCAAAGTGCGACCCATTATCAGAAATGATCTCATTGGGCACCCCATATCTTCACATTATGTTTTCTTTGATGAATTGGGCCACTTTTCTGGAAGTGAGGACCTTGTAGGACTTGGCCTCTACCCACTTGGTGAAGTAGTCGATGGCTACTAGCACAAATTCGTGTCCATTGCTTCCTGCCGGGGCTATTTTCCCTATCACGTCAATACCCCAAGTTGCAAACGGCCAAGGAGTCGTCATGCAAAGGGTCATGAGGCGGGAGATGGTTGAGGTTGGCAAACCGCCGGCACTTGTCGCATGCTCGGACGTGCCGGACACGGTCCTATTTCCATGGAAATCCAAGTAGTAACACATTCTCGAGGATGACTTGCATCGTGGCTGCGGCATTCATATGAGGACCGCAGGGACCATTGTGGACTTCAGTCATCAACTCTTTGGCCCTTTCTTGAGTGACGCACAAGAGGAGTGGTCCTTGGTACCGCTTCTTGTACAAAGTTGCCTCCTAGAATGACATAATGGGAGGCCAACCTTTTCGTGGCTTGTAAGCTCTTGGCTCGACACCTTCTTTTGGTCTACCTTCTTCGTCTTTGAAAGCCGACTCTCTATCTTTGAGGAACCGGTAAATTTGATTGTACTGTGGTTCCTTTATAGGCTCGGGTCCTGTGTCTACTTCACAACGAAGGCCGGGGCTTCTCTTCTACCCACTCGGAAGGGTTTTATGGCTTTTCCCTCGGGGATCTCTACCAATGAGGCTAGAGTAGCTAGGGCATCTGCGAATCTGTTTTTTTTTCCTTGGCAAGTAGTGGAAAGTCACTTCTCTGAACTGTCCAGTCAACTCCTCCATATGGGCATGATACCGCTGCAGATTAGGGTCCACAGTCTTCCATTTGTTGGAAACCTGGTTGATGATCGTGGCCGAGTCTCCGTAAACTTCGAGCTCCTTGACATTCCTTTCTAAGGCGGCCTCCAAACCAAAGCAATGCAAGCTTCGTACTCTGGCGACATTGTTCGTGGCAGGAAGTTCAACTTGAGGGCTATTGGCGTGTGCTCATCTTTCGGATTGACCAGTAGCATCCCGGCGCCGTTTCCTCTTTTGTTAGCAGCTCCGTCAAAGAATAACTGCCACCGGTTCTCGGGCTCAACCACGAAGATTCCTTCATCTGGGAATTGGGGTTCAGTGCCCACGGTCCTCATTATCGGGAAAATTTGCCAGGTGGTCTGACAATGCTTGGCCTTTGATGGCTTTTCTGGTCACATAGTTGATGTCGTACTCTGCTAAGAAGAAGGACCACTTTGCTAGACGCATCGAGAGGGAAGGCTTATCAAAGATGTATTTGATGGGGTCCATTTTTGAGACCAAATTCACGGGGTGGGCTTCGCATATAATGCTTCAACTTGCCGACTACCTGCACCTCCCGCACAAGTCTTTTTCACATGCCGAGTAATTGAGCTCACTTCCCACTGCCTTTCGGTGACAAAGTAAATGGCATTCTCTACCCGAGAGTCTTTCTTCTCCCGAGCAAGCATAGCCCCAACCGCCGTATCGATGTGACGTAAGATAGAGCGTAAGAGGTTTCTGTCTATGTGGGGGGGCATAGCACCGGAGGATGTACCAAGTATGCCTTAATCTGGTCAAAGGCATCCTGGCATTCTTCGGTCCATTCTGTGTCTACATTCTTCTTTATGAGCTTGAAGATGGGCTCGCACATAGTGGTCAACTGATTGACAAAACGGCTGATGTACTGCAACTTCCCCATAAAGCTCTTGACTTCTGTCTGGGTTCGAGGTGGCCTCATATCCATAATGGCTTTGATCTCTCGGGGGTCAACTTCGATACCCCGCTCCGTGACTATATACCCAAGCACTTTTCCCCTTGTCACTCCGAAGGTGCATTTGGCAGGGTTTAGTCTCATGGAATGTTGTCTCAGCCTCTCAAAGAACTTCCGCAGGTCAACAAAAGTGCTGCCCATCCTCGCCTTTGGAGTGGATTATCATGTCGTCTACGTAAACCTCAATCTCCTTGTGGATCATGTCATGGAAAAGCGCGGTCGCTGCCCTTTGATAAGTAGCCCCGGCGTTCCAAATGGCATTACTGTATAGTGTTGTGAAATTGGTGCTCTCCGTTTGCAATCAAGACAAAGAAATCAACACACCCACACGTACAAGAAAGAAACAATCACACACAAGAACACAAGAGTTGTTTACCCGGTTCATTCACCAACTCGTGAACTACGTCCGGGGGCAATTGCCAAGCCAATATGTTATTAGTCTCTCTAATATGTTGCTCTAATGTGTTCTAGGCCGAAATTATGCTTATATAGTTACAAGGAAACCCTAAATCTATTTTAAGAAGAATTCTAATCAACAAAGGAAACAAATCAAACCCAGAATCTCGGCCATGCTTGAGGCGCCCGCCCCAAGCCCTCCATGCGCCCGCCTCGCGAAGGAAGGACCTCGGCCACAGCCTCGGCCCTTGAGGCGCCCGCCTCGGCCAGATGAGGCGCCCGCCCGGCGCCGCTCGCTCCTTCTCCGGTTTGAACTCCTTTTTGACCTCAACAAATCCCTCCGACTTAGTCCCCCTTTTTCCTTGTATGTTTAGGATCCAAATCCCAACAATCTCCCACCGGAGACTAAACTAACAAACATAGAATCACCCATCAACTCCCACCACGGAGTAATGACCTTCGAACACATTTCCCCCTCATCCATATTGGCTTGACACTACCTCACCTCTCCTCAAGTACTAAGGCGAGTTGAAACCAAGCGACGTTTCAACCTCCCCGTGTTAGATCGTTCTTGCCTCCCCAAATCCGCCTTCTACCTTGATTTCTCCCCGCAAGTCTAACTTCGCCTTCTCCCTCCGCACCCACCTTCCTCGCAATGCCTCCCTTGAAACTTGGACACACCTTGTTTCTTGCATCGACTCGTTCTTGGTCCGAATCCGCTCTGTTAGGGCCCTTGGACATCCACACCGCGTTGATCAACTTTGTGTCCTCCCCAACATACCGTTTCTTGATGTCTCCCCTTTACACCAACAGGCCGGTTCTTAAGCCTCTTGCTCCCACCGGAACGAAAAGCGACATTGTAGGTAGAGTACAACGTCTTCCCCTTAACCCCATGAGCCAACACCTTAGCCCCTTTTGTGACTTCCCAAGACCCACCAATGAAAGAAACACCATACCCTTCACTGTCAAGTTGTCCTACAGAAATCACCCTCCTCCTCAAATCCGGAACATGCATCACGTCGTGTAGATGTAAAACAGCCCCATTAGGTGTCTTCATCATTACATCCCCCTTACCTTTGACCTTCAATTGTTGACCATCACCAAGATAGAGAACCCCGAAATCTCCGGTTTTGTAACGCCTCATTGATCCTGCATCCCCACTAGCATGACAAGAAGCTCCAGAATCCAACACCCAATCTTCACCCGACTGCTCCTCCCCTAGGATTAATACATCACCACCATCATCCACCACGTGCGCACCACCACTTTTTCCCGGACAATCATAACTGATATGCCCCAATTCACCACAATTGTAGCACTTGACCTTTTTCCCCTTAGGGACCAATTGAAAAGTGTTGATATTACTTTCTCCGATGAAGTGCTAGCTTGTTTTCTTCTAAAATCGTTGCCTGATAGTTGGGAGGTTACTGTCACAACGATTAGTACGTCGAAAACGACATTGGTGTATACGGAGGTTAGAGATCTCGTCCTGCAAGAGGAGTTGCGAAGGAAGGAGAAAAGGGGAGAATCGCGTAGATGGGCCGCACTTAGGGTGGAGAGAAAAGGGGTGGACCTAAGGGGAAAAAGGTCAAGTGCTACAATTGTGGTGAATTGGGGCATATCGATTATGATTGGGAAAAAGTGGTGGTGCGCACGCGGATGATGGTGGTGATGTATTAATCCTAGGAGGAGGCCGGGTGAAGATTGGGTGTTGGATTGGAGCTTCTTGTCATGCTAGTGGGGATGCGGGATCAATGAGGCGTTACAAAACCGGAGATTTCGGGGTTCTCTATCTTGGTGATGGTCAACCATTGAAGGTCAAAGGTAAGGGGGATGTAATGATGAAGACACCTAATGGGGCTGTTTTACATCACGTCGTGTAGATGTAAAACAGCCCCATTAGGTGTCTTCATCATTACATCCCCCTTACCTTTGACCTTCAATGGTTGACCATCACCAAGATAGAGAACCCCGAAATCTCGCTTTGTAGAACGCCTCATTGATCCCGCATCCCCACTAGCATGACAAGAAGCTCCGTAATCCAACACCCAATCTTCACTGATCAAGCTCCTCCCCTAGGATTAATACATCACCACCATCATCCACCACGCGCGTACCACCACTTTTCCCTGGACAATCATAACCGATATGCCCCAATTCACCACAATTGTAGCACTTGACCTTTTTCCCCTTAGGTCCACCCCTTTTCTCTCCACCCTAAGCGCAGCCCCATCTACTGACGATTCTCCCCTTTTCTCCTTCCTTCGCAACTCCTCTGCAGACGAGATCTCTAACCTCCGTATACACCAATGCCATTTTCGACGTACTAATCGTTGTGACAAGAACCTCCCAACTATCGTGCAACGATTTTAGAAGAAAACAAGCTAGCACTTCATCGGAGAAAGTAATATCAACACTTTTCAATCGGTCCACCATACCTTTGAAATTGCCGATATGACTTGCCGCCGTCGCCCTCTCGACATCTTCGCATTCGCAAACCTCTTTATCAAATGCACCTTATTGATATTCGACGGCTTCTCATACATGTCCGACAGCGTTTGTAGCAACTCCACCGTTGTCTTGGCCTCCATAGCGTTCCGTGCAACGTCGTCGGTTAGGGCACTCCTTACCGCTCCTAACGCCTTCCGATCCAAGATCTCCCATTCTCCTTGTGTCATGTCTTCGGGCTTCTCCTTCAAGGGCTTATGAAGATCCTTACAATAAAGGTAATCTTCAATCCTTGTCTTCCAAAACGTAAAATTCACACCGCTGAATTTCTCGATTTGGGTCTTCATCTTGACTGCTTCACCAAAATCCCCAAGAACGCGATTCAAAATTAATCAACTAATGAAAGAATTTTGAATCCACCAAACCAGGCTCTGATACCAGTTGTTGTGAAATTGGTGCTCTCCGTTTGCAATCAAGACAAAGAAATCAACACACCCACACGTACAAGAAAAAAACAATCACACACAAGAACACAAGAGTTGTTTACCCGGTTCATTCACCAACTCGTGAACTACGTCCGGGGGCAATTGCCAAGCCAATATGTTATTAGTCTCTCTAATATGTTGCTCTAATGTGTTCTAGGCCGAAATTATGCTTATATAGTTACAAGGAAACCCTAAATCTATTTTAAGAAGAATTCTAATCAACAAAGGAAACAAATTAAACCCAGAATCTCGGCCATGCTTGAGGCGCCCGCCCCAAGCCCTCCATACGCTCGCCTCGCGAAGGAAGGACCTCGGCCACAGCCTCGGCCCTTGAGGCGCCCGCCTCGGCCAGATGAGGCGCCCGCCTGGCGCTGCTCGCCTCCTTCTCAGGTTTGAACTCCTTTTTGACCTCAACAAATCCCTCCGACTTAGTCCCCCTTTTCCTTGTATGTTTAGGATCCAAATCCCAACATATAGGCAAGTTCCCACAGGTGTGGTGAAGGTACATCTTTTCTTGGTCTTCTTCGGCCATTTTGATCTCGGTTGTAGCTCGCAAAGCCATCAACGAAGGATTTGACTTCGTAGTTGGCGATGGAGTCCACCATGATGCCTATGTTTGGCAAGGGGTAATCATCTTTGGGCCGGCCTTGTTCGGATCTCTGAAATCCACACAAAGGCGGTGCACCTTCCCATTGGCCTTGGTGATGGTCACAATATTGGACAACCATGTCGGATATTCGATGACTCGATGAATCCTACCCGCAGTAGCTTCTCAATTTCTTCTTTGACCCGTAGAGACCACTCGGCTTGATTTTCCTCACTTTCGCTGCGGCTTAGCATCCGGTGCTAGAGGGATCCCGTGCTCCACTATCAACCGTCTAGCCCCGACATATCCTTGTACGACCACGCGAAGACGTCGGCGTATTCTCTCGAGCATCGATCGATCGCCCGTCCCGTTCAACCCCTGGAAGAAGTTTTCGATCTGTGTCTCTTTAGGTTCCTCGACAGCACCAAGTTCACACTTGTCAAAACCTCCTCGGCACTGACCCGGTTTTCCTCTTTTCTCGTAACCTCGCTTAAAGATTTCTTTAATGTATTGTTCATTTAGTGTGTTTGCATCTTGTTCAAATGATTCATTATTAACTGTTGTTAAGTTTTGAGTTAATTTATCATTTGTTAAGTTGGCAATAAGGGGATAATCAGAAAGATCTGTCATTTCATTCAAAGCAAAGGGAAAGATGACATCGATTACATTTTGATAGTCCTCAGGCGTGAGGCCTTCGGATGACTCAGAGGACTGGAATTCAAAGAATCCTGACTCTACTGACTCTGGACCCTACACTACTTATTGACTCGAGGGTGTTTGACAAGGATTGGACCGGGATCTCACTCCTTCTTGCAGTTGCCCTGGGGAGTAGCAGTCTTGCCAGCATTCTTCAGAAAGTTGGAGACTTCAAATTGATCAAAAACTTGCCGAAAATCATTGACAGGCCGGTACCGTGGAAAGATGGTGAGGGGAGCTAGAGTAGCTTGATGCAATCTCTCGGCGAGCTCGTCCGTGACAACTGGGCTCATTGACTGAAGAGTCTGACTCATCTTGTCAATGCACTGCTGATAACTCATTTTCTCTTTACTGATCTTGGACACCACGACCTTGTCAGTATAGCCAACGGAGGGTTGGCCTCGGATAATGCCGATGAAGTCTTCTTCGAAGGGATCTTAATTCTTCCTTGACCGGCTACGTATTCAATAGGCTTTCGTATTCTCGTTTCTAGATCCGTTAACTTCTCATTGAACTTTATGATGGCAACGACCCGGAATTCTCTCGCTTTCAAGAGGGTCACCGATCACGGGGATGTCAGCCGGATCGTGCTTTGAATGATGGGCTCCTTGGCGGGCTCTTTGGCATAACCGACGTAGTAATCGAACTTGCGGAAGGCTCCTAGTAGTTCCGACGCTCTTGTTTCCTGGCCATACCTTTCTTTTTAATTTCTCGCCGCGTAGACTTCCTCTTCTTCTTCTTTCTTGAAGGAGAGTCTTCATTAATCCATTCTTGATACTCGTATTCCAGGACAATCCTCACCCGCATACATCATACCATATATGGGGCTTGGGTTGAACTGGGATGGCCTCTCCGACTACTTGGTCATTACCATTGTTGACTACCACGTTGGCCATTTTGACACTGGGAAAACTGAGACTTGAAGATTTTAATGGGTTACTTGAGATCTTTGTGCCGACAAACTGCTGTACCGGTGTTTTCACCCAATTCTTTCTCGCTGCGAGAAAGGGATAGGAGAGGTTTAGACTCGGGGTAGGTGTTTAGGCTGAAGGCTCAAGCAATATGCAAATTAAGAATCTTCCAGTTTACTTAAAACAACGTCTTTTATTAATTTCTATTTGGTTGGAAAAGGGGATTTGCCCTTCTTTTTCGCAACTACTCTAGATCCTGGATCAGTGGGTTCCGTCACTACGTCTATAAGCCCCTCGTATTCCACCTGTATTTTGACCTCCCAGGGTGGACAGCCCCGGGCGAGGGTCCTATAGGACACGCGGATCCCACCGACCGAGAGTAAAGAACGCTCCTAACGGGTCTAGCGGGTCATAGGAACTTTCAACGCACGAGCGATGCGAATTATGGTCAAGGCACACGGAAAGTCTCGTCTTTCAGCCTTGATTGAATTTCGGCAGAATTTCGCTTGCGCGATTGACGTTTCGACTTTTCGGTAATGTCCGAGAAGATAATAGGCATGGGTCGGGCGTTAAAAGCCGGATGACGCGATGTCACATTGAACTTCGTTGCATACGCAGTGCGTGAGTCAGAATCGAAGTCAATGCCGGGTCAAGATCTTGCCAATTTTTCCTTGTCGGAATTTTGGCAGAGCTTCGCTTGAGCGAAAGATCTTTGGACTTTTCTTGGCAAAGACTCGGTCTCGACTCTTACGCATTCCGTGCAGGTCAAGTTCAAAGTCAATGTCGGAGTCAAGGTTCTACCAATTTTTCCTTGTCGGAATTTTGGCAGGGTTTCGCTTGAGCGAGAGACCTTGACTTCCGTTATGAACTAAGGCTTGACCTTTACGAGGGTATGCAACTGGGCTATATGACACGGACTAGACCAAAAACCAACCAAAAAAAGTCACGGTTTTGAAACGTGTGACACACCGTGCATTGGTCGACACTGGCTGCCATGGGGAGGTTGGAATGATTCCGTGCGCGCCCGGGAGCATCGTAAGGCTGTCCGTGACTGCAGCTGGAACCACCCCGGGTTTGAAGGACGTGCGTGCAAAGTGTACAAGATATATCAGGTGCGCGTAGTGTGCGGTCTCCTAAAAATGTTCCTTTTTTTGAGTTAAAACAGAGATTTTCATAAATGTGTTTTAAAGGAATGATTTTTTTTTTTGGGATGGGGAGAATGCAGCAGATAAGCACGCAAATTTTCTGGGAGCTCCAGTCAGTCTAGGAACTGAGTAGCCCCAAGTCGCTAGGATCGCCGATTAACCTCAATTTTTTTTCTCGGTGGAATTGCCACCGAGGCCGTCCGCCGTAACTCCAAGGAGGATTGAGCCGTACGACTGCATGGATCAATTTTTCAGGTTCCACTCCTTTGCTATTTTTCGGGTTGTTTCCCGTTCAAAGTATGCACAGATTCCAAGATGCAAATGATGCAATGCAAGGTAAAGAAAGCAAGCACGATAAATGAAATCAGCGACGGAAGTCTAACCCGCTCAAAGGGAAAAGCTTTCTTTTACTTTTTTTTTTTTTTGAAAAGTGATACCGGTACGTGGGATTGTTAAACCACCGTTTATCCCAAGCCCCGGGTTAGGGAGCGATACAGAAAGGTTAGTGGTTTTCACCTATATACCAGGCATCGTTTAAAAATGAAAGCTTTTCTCCTTTGGGAAGTCCCCAGCGGAGTCGCCAAACTGTGAATGTGTGCCCAAATTTTGGATTCACGCGAGTTTGAAGACATCCAGTTTAATTTGAAAAACGGAGTCGCCACGCCATTTTGATTACCTCAAAACTTTGAAAAAAAGGTTTTTTATGGGTTCGGAGGTTAAGTTACCCCTTGGGAAGAACGGATCGTCGTTCACCCAAGGTGCCTTGCCACGGAGCAAGTCTCCCAAGATTCCATTAACCGTGCTTTCTTGTGTGCATGTGTTGAAAAGAGGGGGGTGTTCCACGTTGTCTTCCGGACGTACAAACCATTTATTGGTTGTCGCTCGGGATTTATTGGATTTTATGTATTCGGGATTTTGATCCCGTCCTCATCTTGGACTTGTGATCATCGCTTTTTAACCTCGTGACTTGCGTGATCGAGAGAATGACTCTCTTTATAGTCAAAGATGAGGTTCTTTAGAAAAGGAGGGTCCTTAGCCCATCAATCCTACGCTTTAAGACGGTCGAGCTCATATAGATGCTTCATACTCGTCTTAAGCGATAATTGGAGATATAGGGTTCAAGGTTGTCCCTTTCTAAAGAGATCATGAAACCTTTATGGAAGAAACGATGTAAAGATAGGATCTTTACACCGGTCCGTTTCGAGGTTGCTAATAGGGACATGGGGAAATGCATGTAAAAGTGACATTTTTAGTGAAAAGATGACATTTTGGGTTGCAAAGGATGCATTTGATTTAAAGAGGTGATCTTTATTGCAAAGGATGCATTTTTTGTGTAAAGACATGATTTTTATGCAAAGGATGCATTTTTATGAAGAAATTGGGATTCAAATATGCAAAGGATGCATAAAGATTGCATTTTGAAAAGCATAGGATGCTAATTTAGGATAAAGATATGATCTTAAATGCAAAGGATGCATGAAAAAGGATTTTATGTGCAAAGGATGCATTTTTATGATAAAGACTTGATTGTTATATGCAAATGATGCATAAAGATGATATTTTTATGTAAAAATGGGATTTTTAGGTGCAAAGGATGCACCTTTATATATGAAGATTACATCTTTAATGGCAAGGGATGCCTAATGCATGCAAAGGGGGAAGGGGGATGATATGATCTTTAAACTACCAAGTCCCAAGCAAAGATAGTAACAATATATGAATGCAATGAGCAAATTAATTCATATAGAGCAATTAGGATGCAAAGTTAGGGCGTGAGAGGTTACCAATGGTGGCCTCTTCTTCTTTGGGGGTGGAGCTAGGAGGAAGGATCGATCTTGGATCTTCAAGGAGGAGGGAGGGGGAGCTTCTTGGCTTTCTTCTTCACCTTCTTGAACTTCCAGCAGCTTCTTGGAGTGTCTTCTTCGTATTGTGGTGATATTGTATTTTTTGTTGATGATTAAAATGGGTAGAGGAGGGCTCTATTTATAGGCAGTCTGGGAAGAGCGAATGAAGCCGTGCGGCTGGAGGTCTTTGGCTAATGCAGCCGTGCGGCATTATCCACAATAACTCAGCATTTCTAGAAACATGCAAGGTGGCAAATTCTAGAACTTTCCTCCCAATTAAGAAAAATGTGTTTCTTAATGGATAAGCCTCCCTTTCAGCCCTTAATTAATTTGGAACAGTTCCGGAATATTTCCGGAACACTAGGAAGGTTCGGGAAATTACCGGAAAACTTACCGAAATTGCCGGAAAGTTTAACCGGAAGGCATGAGCCAGATTTGGGTACTTACACTACCTAGTTCAGTCTTAACCAATTTTTTTATGGTTTCTAATTTCTATTTTTTGAGTTTCAGTAAGATAATTGTCCCACCAACCTCTTAATTGTCCTACAAACCCAGTTGTTATAAAATTTGCTATGGAACTATCGTTATTTCCATACTATTTACAAACAGTAGAATACATAATAATTCTATGTATTACGTATAAAATTTGTTTGTCATTTAAACCATCAATATTCCATTCATAAATGGCTTTTCCAGAATAAGAGTTCTGAAATGGCTCAGGTTCTTCAAAAAGAAGATCTTGAGGCGATTGTCTCTTGTAATAATATTTTTCAAGAGGCTTAGGAGCATAAATTGGGTTTAAGTCACTAATATTATTAGTGTTTAAATTAGAAAACATATTGGTTAATTGATTAATATTATTAGTTTCTTCTGAGGATTCTGAGTCAGTCTCAATCTCAGTCTCATTCTCAGAAGGCTCATACTGACTTGAAGTCCCTTCATTGGACACAACGTTGAGATGTAAATCTCTAAGCTTTTGTTCTAATATATGAACAAACTCATTAGTATTATCCTCCATCTTAAATCCTTTAAGAGGAATAGGAGGTTGGATCATAGGAGCATCTCGATTACACAAATGGAGAGGATTCCTATCGGTTTACTTTATTTAATTGTTTTAATTGATCAATTATTAATCTTTGTTGATCCATTTGTCTCTCAATTGTATCCTTAAGAGATCTCAAATCCTTTTCTAATAATACAAATTGATCACCTAAACAGATCAAAAATATTGGTATAATTTTTGAGATTTAATTAGAGCATTTAGTTCTCTAATGGTTACTTGAGCAGATTTAATTTGCCGCAAGTTGACATAGGCCGTAGCCTCGTATCTTTATTTAAACAAAATGTTTGTTCCGGTGGAAAAGGTGAAATAACTGTCTCCCCTATCTTTGTATTTCAAGACCTTTGCAGTACTAGAATTTCATTATTTATTTTATCAATATGATGGTTCATAAACCATTTCACAAAAAATGTGAAATCTTGAGTTTTTTCTAAGTACCCATAATATTTATTTTTAAATTCTTTTAACTCTTCGCTTGAGTATTTATTAAAATACCACTCACGAAATTCTTTATTTTCTTTTCCTTAGAATTCTTTTATTGAGAATTTCTCTCATTAAAATGCCTGGAGAATAATCAATCATTTATATATGAAAACTCATTTCGAATTGAGTAGGAGATTGCCTACTCTGATTTTCTGTTTTATAAATTCTTTCTGAAATTTTATTTTGACTGATTCTTATTTCTTCAACAGATTCTATTTCTTCTCTCAGTTGAGAAGTTGAAACTCTAGCAGTCTCATTAGGAATTGTATAATATTCACTTGAAGTAGAATATCTAGCAGACATTGACATAGGTAATTTTATTGTTCTTTGAGAATTAAATTTTATTTCTACATCTCCTTCTGATGTTTGAATTATTTGGTCTATCTTTTTATTTAATTTTGGTTCAGGTTCTATTTCCTGAGGAAGAGACCAAGTTGTGGGGAAGTTTATTTCATCCCATCTAATCAACCTATTAGTTGCTATGTTCGAGGTTAATAAATTAGTTTGGACTACCGTAGTAGTTCCTGAAAACGATATTTGTTTCAATTTTGGATTTAAAGTATGTAAAACCTTATAGTAAATTCTATAGCATATTGCTATTATTTCGATTCCTGATTTAAAATTATAACCATTAGTATGAATGGTTAATTGCATAGCATCTAATAAATTACCATCAGATAAAGATAGATTCAAATTAGGAGATACATCAAAATAAATCGGTCCATGACATAGGCTAGTTTCTATCAAAGCTGCTAAAGAAGGTTTGAAGTCTTTACATCTACTATCTCTAACATATGCCATAATACTTGAATTTACCCCTAATAGGGTTAAGGGTTTAAATGCAATTTGCACTAATCCTATGGATAAATTTATAATTCCTAAACGGAATCAAGTCTTTCTTACTCAACAAATTAATTGTTTGAGTACTTTCGGATATTCTAATAGTTTGCATATAGTTTTTATAGCAAACCGAGATCTCATATCAAATAAACCAATATTATAAATATGGTTTGAAGGAACGGATGTGATTACCCATTTGTTCAATTTATCCAATTTTTTTGAATATTTCACTAATTCTGCATTTTTTATTAATTCTTCCTGATGATCATTTTCATCCATATTCATAATAAGATTGATGTGGTTGGCCGAATAATAGAACCGAATCTAAGTATGACTTATTAATATGAAAAATAAATGACATAAAAGTACAATCTTTTTGGTTATCTTTGCAAACGAATAACTCATTCAACTATCAACCCGTAAGGATAGCCGAAAAAGTTCCAACCGAATGAATTACTCATTTAACTATCGACCCGAAGGGATAGACGTGAAAAATTCACAAAATCAAAGATGTGGAATATTTTTAGCAAAAATTTTCTTATCTCATTTTCATCCCAAAATAGCCTTTTACTCCCGGCTTAATAGATGAATTTTCAAGAAAACACTAAAAATATTTCCATTTTTACTTTTTTTTTACATACTTAGCTTAGTCTACATCTCTGGCCAGCCACAACAATTTAGCTACTAACTGACATTAAATATTTAAAGCATAAATATTTGCAAAATATATAAGAACATTAATTAAAGAGAAAGTAAAAAGATTAATACCTTCCTTCCACTCACGGATATATATATATATACACTATCCTCTCCTCTGTTAAAACACACCTCGGTGATGGCTAGGATTGTAGGAGTGACCATCGTGGCATTTTCTAGGCCCTCTTGCCTTTTCCTTAACACTATTTGTGGCTCTATTTTATGTATTCTAGATTTCTCCATCAAACACACAATATTATGATCAAAACTATGTTTATAGAGGTGAACAAAAAGTCATAAACCTATTCTGAAAAAACCATAAAATTTGCTAAAACCGGACCTTACAAGACCTCACCATGAGGCCTCATAATTTTCAGCCCCATAATTTCCAGATTTTTCCTTGACAATTTTGGTATCCTTCTCTCCTTTTCCCCCTTCTTCTTGAGTACTGATCCCAACTCAAACTCCTCCAAAGTTTACCGTGACGCTGTGCCGCTGTTATTGGGAGCGCCCGTCTACGGAGGGGGAGCGCCGCTCCCATTAGGCCTAATTACGTTTCATATTTCTCGTCTTTAGGGAGCGTCCGCTCCTGTGGAGGGGGAGCGTCCGCTCCTGTGCTCCGCATTTTCGCCTAGCTTATTTGGAGTAGGATTGTGTTTCCTAATTCCATGTTTCCTAATTCCTTAGTGTTTCTTAATTCCTTAGAGTTTCCTTTTGCTGCAACCCCTTTTGTAATCTCATATAAATATTTCCTCCATGTGAGAAGAATAAACAAGAGAATTATTATCCCAATTTAAAATTCTACATGGTATCGTAGCCACCATACACAAGTCTTTGATAATGGCGGAACAAGCACCGGCCGGTGGTGGTGATGGACGACTTCCTCCGGTTTTGAAGATTGAATACAACTCCTTCTACCTAGGTCCCTAAGATCGACCTGGTGATTTCATAACTCCTACTTGCTTCCGTGGTGATAACTACGATGATTGGGCTGGTGATATACAAACCGCTCTCGAGGCTAGACGCAAATTTGGCTTCTTGGATGGATCTATTCCATCAGTCGTTCCTCCTTGCACCGAGTCAGATTGGAATACCATTCATGCTATGTTGGTATCATGGCTCATAAATACTATTGATCCCGAGGTTAAGAGCACGCTATCCAAGTATAGGGATGCTAGGCGTTTATGGGAGTCTCTTAAATCTCGATATGTGTTGGTGGATGGACCTCGCATTCAACAACTAAAGATGTCGATAGCATGATGTGAGCAGACCAAGACCATGCCTGTGGCTGCGTATTTCGGTAAATTGACAGGATTGTGGGAATCACTGCACAATTACGAGCCGCTTATAGATTGTTCTTGCTGCGACAACCGCACGCTATGGACAGTAAACACGCGTCACGAAGGGCGACTGGCAAGCTTCATGAATTTCTTATGGGTTTAAATTCTGAATACTATGCCTCTCTTCGTACTAACCTCTTATCTCAGGATCCATTGCCCACTCTTGATCGAGCTTATCAATTGGTAGCCCAGGCTGAACGAGTGCGACTTGCTAAACCAATTCTTGATGAACCTCCGGATGCAGTTGGTTTTTCCCTCAAAACTGGCGATTCTCGTGGTCGTGACAAACCCGACAAATCCCACCTTGCATGTTCTCACTGACAGAAAAAGGGTCACGATGTCTCTTCTTGTTTTGAGCTTGTCGGCTATCCAGAATGGTGGGGAGACAAAGAGCAAAATGGGTGCTCGTGGTGGCGGTCGTCCTCAACAAGGTCGAGGCAGCAGGAGTTGCGCGCACTAACCTCGGTCGCCGCCCAAGTCGTGCCGCCCAAGTCGGGACTTCCGCCGGATCTCTTCCCTCTACTTTTTCATCTCTGTTTACTGCAGAACAATGGAATGCTTTAGCTGGCCTAGTTGGTAACACTCGTATTCTGGATAATCGCCTTCACGGTACGTTTGATACATCTTCTTGGATCATTGATACGGGATCGTCCAATCATGTGACCGGAAACGCTGCTTGTCTCTTTGATTCATACTATATACAAGCTTGCCCCGTCAAGGTTCCTAACGGCGCTTCAGTCTCTGCTCATATAGAGGGTTATGTTCGCCTGACAGACACCCTTGTTCTTCATCATGTTCTTTATATACCAAACTTAAACTGCAGTCTTCTTTCTGTTTCTCAATTATCTGATGATGTTCATTGCACTGTCCATTTTAATGCTTCTCTATGTGCTATACAAGACCAGTCGAGGAACCTGATTGGAACGGGTGTTAGGCGGGATGGACTATACTACTTCGGGGGCGCACCTTCTGCTTGTCACGTCTCTGTCAACAATGCATCTGCTTTGCTCGAGTTGTGGCATAACCGTATGGGGCATCCATCTGAAAAAGTAGTGAAACTTCTTCCTCCGGTCTCTCATTTGTCGGGTAGTCTTCATCAACCTTGCGACGTTTGTTTTCGTACAAAACATTCTAGAGATAGCTCTCCTATTAGTGTGTATAAGTCTACTAGAGTTTTTGAGAAAGTTCACTGTGACTTGTGGGGTCCTTACACCCATGTTTCCTCTTGTGGTGCTCGTTATTTCTTGACTTTGGTAGATGATTATTCACGTGCTGTTTGGATTTATTTATTAGTTGATAAAATGGAAGTTTTTGGCATGTTTATGGCCTTTGTTGCAATGGTGGATCGACAGTTTTCTCAAAAAATCAAAATTATTCAATCTGACAATGACACTGAGTTTAACTCCTTGTTTGATTATTTTCTTTCCACCAGCATTCTTTTTCAAACATCGTGTGTTGGCACCCCCCAACAAAATATGCGTGTCGAACGTAAACACCGTCATATTTTGAACATAGCTAGAGCCTTGAGGTTTCAGGCTCACCTCCCTATTTACTTTTGGGGCGAAGCGGTCCTTACCGCTTCTCACTTGATCAATTGAACCCCTTCCCCCTTGTTAGATAATAAAACTCCCTACGTTATCTTGTTTGGAAAAGCCCCCTTTTATGATTCCCTTCGAGTTTTTGGTTCTTATGCTCATAATCAGCAGGCTAGGGGTGACAAATTTGCTAGTCGTAGCCGTAAATGCATCTTCGTGGGGTATCCTCTTGGTAAAAAGGGGTGGAAGTTATTTGACCTCGAGACCAAGAAATTCTTCGTCTCTCGTGATGTGAATTTCTTTGAGACTGTGTTCCCTTACAGCGATTCTACTACTGTTCCTCATGTCCTGCATTCGTTGATGTTCTTTGCCGAGGAAGAAGCTTTTGGTTGCATTGATTTTCCTGTTGAAGAAGACTCCATTGCTCCTTCTGTTGAAGCTACTGCAGCCGAGCCCGCTACTTTATCTGATGTGCAGGAAGAGGTTGCCCCCACTGTTCCTTCGGCTCCCACTGAGTCTACTGCTCCTTCTGCATCAACGTCGGTCTCTTCTGATGAATCTGGATCCGACCCTCTAGGGAGGGGTATGAGACAGAAAATGCCTTCAATTCGTCTTCGCGATTTTGTGTCCCTTACTACTTCTTCTTCGAGTCTATCCCCCGCCTCTCCGCCTTCAATCGGTTCCTCAGGTACTCCCTATCCTATAGCTCACTATATAAACCGTGATCGATTTTTTGCAAAATATCGTACCTTTCTTGCAGCTCTTGCAGTGGCTAAAGAGCCGACTTCCTTTCGCGAGGCCATGGCTCATGATGGCTGGAAACAGTCAATGCAAGAGGAAGTTCGTGCCTTGGAGGATAATGGCACATGGTCTATGGTTTTCCTGCCTCCTGGAAAACGGGCCCTAGGATGTCAATGGGTCTATAAGATCAAATATAATTCTGACAGAGCAGTTGAACGGCTCAAGTCTCGGCTAGTTGTCCTTGGTAATCATCAGAAAGGGCATCGACTACACAGAAACTTTTGCTCATGTAGCTAAAATGGTCACTGTTCGGGCTTTCCTTGCTATTCTTGCTTCCAAGAATTGGGAGTTACATCGGATGGACGTTCACAATGCCTTCTTGCATGGCAACTTAGCGTAAGAGGTTTATATGAAACTCCTCCGGGCTTTGAGGCACCAAACACCAACACGGTTTGCCGTCTTCATAAGTCCCCATGGTCTGAAGCAAGCCCCTCGTTGTTGGTTCGCCAAGTTATTGACTTCCTTGAAGACTTATGGCTTCCTCAAGTCCTACTCTGACTACTCTCTGTTTACCTTCACAAAAGATGCGATCCAGATAAATGTGCTTGTGTATGTTGACGATCTCATCATAGCCTGAACGATTCCGTCGCCTTGCAGTCCTTCAAGAAGTACCTGTGTGAGTGCTTCAAAATGAAGGATCTCGGATCTCTGAAATACTTTCTTGGCATTGAGGTTGCTCGCAATCCCGATGGCCTGTTTCTGTGCCAACGAAAGTATATGTTGGATATTATTTCTGAGGCCGATTTACTAGGAGCAAAGCCCTCTAGCTTCCCTATTGAACCTAACCATAAGCTTGGTGTTGCTACCGGTGCTCCTCGGGAAGATCCGAACGCTATCGACGCCTTGAGGGTGCCTCATTTACTTGGGCGTAACTCGGCCGGATCTTGCATATTCGATCCACATTCTATCTCGCTCATGAATGAACCTCGTTCGCAGCATTGGGAGGCCACTTTACGGGTTGTTCGGTATCTCAAAGGCACCCCGGACAAGGCATTATTTTGCGTATCGACGGCGATCTCACACTTCAAGGATGGTGTGACTCTGACCGAGCCTGTATGCCCCATCTCTCGTTGTTCTCTAATCGGGTGGCTCGTTTTTCTCGGGCATTCCCCCATCTCTTGGAAAACTAAGAAACAACCTACCGTTTCTCGATCTTCCGCCGAGGCCGAATACCGCGCCATGGCAGCCTCTTACATGCGAGCTTAAATGGTGAAGGGTTTGTTTGTTGAGCATGGGTGTCCATCATTCCAAGGCTATTCCAATCTTCTCAGGATGTTGAATCGGCTCTTCACATTGCCAAGAATCCCGTTTACCATGAGCGGACGAAGCATATTGAGGTGGATTGTCATTTCGTCCGTGACGCTATCTCCAATGGCCTTATTGCTCCTTCTTATGTTCCCACGAAGACTCGCTGTGGCCGACATATTTACTAAAGCTCTCGGGAAGCAACAGTTTGATATTTTACTTAGCAATTTGGGCCTTCTTAACCCTCACGCTCCAACTTGAGGGAGGGTGTGACGCCAGTGCCGCCGTTATTTGGGAGCGCCCGCTCCTACTGGAGGGGGAGCGCCCGCTCTCATTAGGCCTAATTACGTTTTATGTTTCGTCTTTAGGGAGCGTCCGCTCCCGAGGAGGGGGAGCGTCCGCTCGCGGTGCTCCAGATTTCCGCCTAGCTTATTTGGAGTAGGATTGTGTTTCCTAATTCCATGTTTCCTAATTCCTTAGTGTTTCTTAATTCCTTAGAGTTTCCTTTTGCTGCAACTCCTTTTGTAATCTCATATAAATATTTCCTCCATGTGAGAAGAATAAACAAGAGAATTATTATCCCAATTTAAAATTCTACATTTACACTCCTTTTACACCATTATTCCTTTGTTGGTTTATACTTTGTATTCATCAAAAACATTCAATTTATATCAAAGTTGTCACTCAAAGGAACTAAGTGTTAATCTTTGAGATCTAATGGGCCTTGGCCTAGTGGTATCATGGTGGCTTTTTGAAGGGGAGGTCACCGGTTCGAGTCCCCCAAGGGGATTCGTTGGACTATAATTCCTACCTTGGTTTCAGGGTCCTTAGGAGCCCCCCGGGGCACATCCGTGCAGTTAAGGAAGCAGCATTGCTGGGCTTGTATCCTCAGTGTGGGGAGTTCGAATTTTGGCAGGAGCAGCTGGAGCAGCCAATTGGTGTTGTAAGAGTGATGCAAATGACTCTTTGGCAGGAGCAGCTGGAGCAGCCAGTTGGTGATGTAAGAGTGATGTAAATGCCTTGTAGGAGGGCTCCCTTGGGGCTCTGGAGTATAAGGGGTGCTGCCACCCTGACTGCATAGGGTACATCCCGCGATTTACCTCCACCAATATACTGAGGGGCCGATACCTGGTGGTCCAGAATTAGTCCGACAAAGCTGGGAACCTGGGTAACAAAAAAAAAAAGTGTTAATCTTTGAGGCGTAGTCACCATGCATTGTCTGCAAAATAGCCACAAACGGCCGCCTATTCTTGATGATACTAACTACTCCCTCCGTCTCACACTCAGACATAGTATTTTGATTATTTTGGTAAATTTGATAATACTTTTTGACCAAGTAATTTAAATAAATAATAATTAATCTAATAAAAATTTAAAAATTATTATTGTATCACAATTAATAATACTCGAAATAACAATTTATAAATTTTTATTATAATAATTATTTTTTATTTAAATTACTTGATCAAAGTTAATCCTATAATATAAGACGAGCAAGACGGAGGGTGTTTTGTAAGATCAAAATATCTATATTTATCAACCCTATTAATCGGCTTGTTTGAGCAATTTCAAAGGATACTCACAACCTATATTGAAGTTGAACTACTTCATCCCTAGATATGCTAAATGCTCAATCTTCATACCATACCATTGATCTAATACTCTTTTCGTCCCTGAAAGATTGTCCCATTTGTTATTTTGATTGTTCCAAAAAGTATGTCCCATTTCTAAACTTAGGCATGAATGTTAGTGCAAATCTACTAAGGTACAAGAAGGTGAAGCTCTTCATTAATAATTGCAAAATGTACAGCAGGACAATCTATATATAATATTAAAGCAGAAGAAATTCCAAGCTCCACAGCGCGCCACGTGTCAAGCTCTTATTCGCCGATATTTTGCATTTAGGTCCTTAAAATTCTTCTATTTTTGCCAATTTTTAGCATTTTGGTCCTTAAGATTCTTTAATTTTAGCCATTTTTTTGCATTTTTGGTCCATAATATTATATCATTTTAACCAAAATCTCATTTTAAATCCTAAATCTGGGATTAAATCAAATGAAGAAAATTTTCAAATCTCATTGGACCGGAAATTGGTGCTAAGATGGAGTCTACTCAGTAGATTGCAGGTGTTTGTAGACACTCATAAACGCACTCTCTCTCTCACACACACACACAAATGGATCTCTGAAGATGGATGTGAAATCAAATAAAATCAAAATCCTATTTTATATCCCGAATCTGGGCATAGATCTAAAGAAGAAAAATTCAAAAGGTTGTGCTATCTTCGTCGTTGATTGTGTATAGGGATGTTAAATCGAATCATATTTTCCTGAATTCGAATTTTGATGCTAATGTTGCGGATTTTGGGTTGGCTAAGGCAACGAGCTTAAAGAATCCATTGATTATGTTCCAAATTTCTGGGGTTTGAAACTTATAGTTTTGCAGTTTTTGATTTGATTTTGACTAGGGTTCAAATCGATTTTGCCTAGGGTTTGAAATTGCAAGATTTTGGTTTGAGTTTGTGTTCAATTTGGGTTTGATATTGTGTTTGATTTTGGCTTTGATTTGTTGGAATTTAAGGTATGTAATTTGTTTTTCATCCACTATTGTGTTTGGTTTGAAATTGGGAAAAACTTAAGAATAGAGATGAGATGAGATGAGATGAGATGATGAAGAAGATGAAGGGATGTTACTTCTTTAACTTTAACAGTTGTTACATTATCTAAAGAATTGATTCATTCCGTCTCAATGAAAGTTAACGTCATGCAACTGAGTTACCTTATTTGTAATGAGATTCAATAGTACGTTACATTATATTGTTAACTAGCAACAAACATGTGCGATGCACGACGATTATATATAGCCATGCATGTACTGATATAGTAAATCGAAAGACCAAAGTGTGAATATTAATTAAACATTTCGAAATACTTCCTGAAACAAAACATTCGTAGTAGATTTAGCACTTGAAGAACTATCATCTCCACCGACAACAGTTTTTCCACCAAATAGCGTTTCACTTCTACTCGAATCAATACTTTTCAAGATATCTTTCAATAAAAAATAAAAAAAAAATCCACATAGTAGGCTATTCTCTTCGAAAGAATGCATGCAAACCTTTTTAAATCTCTAAAATGAATGTTCAATGATTTTTCAAATTTGTTATTTAATTAAGAGAAAATCTATTTTTTATATTTATTTTAAAATAGAGAGAGTAAAAAATAAAGACTTGCTCGAATAAATTGAAGCTTATAAAATATAATCTCATATCACATTTTATAATTTTCTAATACATTTTTCACTTTCTTTCTAACCAACCTTTTTCTCTCTCCCCTATACTAATTGGGTAATAGTAAGGATACAAAATAATTACAAAAATTTGCTTACAAAATCGTAAATGTAATTATTTTATTATTATTTTTAATTAGAGTATATTGAGTCCATTATAGATGCTATCATAAATATCGTCAATTAATTTCGTTAGCAAGATTTTGTGGACAACTTTCAATCTGCCACACAAAAATCCCAAATCAGCTTCAAATAAATTATCTTCACATTTAATGATACTTTTTACTTCCAACACAAAGAGAAATTTAACTTCTTCCTCATAGTCAGCCCATCACCCCTAAATTATGTCTATAAACTTAAAAATAGAGTCATGGCTCCATCTCCCCAATTTAGTTTTATCGGTTTAACGATTTTCACATTAAAAAGATCACTTTTTACTTTAAAATATTATCTTCACATTTAATGATACTTTTTAATGCACCATTTTAAAAATTATTATTCTATATTTAAATTTTATTTAAATTTATGATAACAAAACATTGAATGAAGTTACAAAATAAAAAAATGAAATACTCTATTTCTATAAAAAAATATGTCATCATAAATTAAAAAATAATGATCAAGTAATAAAGAATTTTATTTTTTAAACAAAGTATAAAAAATTGTTAAAAAAAACACACAAAACAAAGTAGCTAAGTTCAAAGAATAAAATAGCAGCTTCCAATTTTAAGCCTAGAAATTCGACAATTTCCAGAAATAAGTTCGTTTAATGAAATTTATAATTTTCAAAGTAAGAAGGTTTTGATTAAAAAAAATGTGAAGGAAAATCTTTTGATAATATTAGAAAACAGTTAAGCCATGTCACTATTATGACATGGCATTATGTAATTCTCCCATTGGTCAATTGATTTTTTATTTAATAAAAGGTTAATGTTTATAAGGTAAATATTTATTAGTGTTTTAAAAGACCCGCTGGCGCCTAGGCGCTAGCCCCTCTCCAACGCCTAGTTCTAAGCCCCGCCTAGGTCCCGACTAATCCCGACTAGTCCCCGACTAGTCCCGCTAGGCGCTAGGCTCCGCTCCGCCGCCTAGCATCCGCCTAACGCTTTTTAGAACCTTGATATTTATACAGTAAATTATCTCGATTTAAGCTCAATCACCATTTGAATTTTGAAATCAAATTTTGAATTTTCAGAAAATGGGAAAGCAATTAGTAAATAAGAAAATGTAACTCTTCAAAACTGGATCGATTAATATTTTATTCAAATGCACATTTTTTATTTTTAAATTTTTTATTTATAATTCATTTTGAGACAGAAGAAGTAGTACTATAATTATGATCCATATACATACAAATTTATTTTATAAATTGAAATCTTTGGTATATAAATTAGAAATAGTTACAATAATATAGTCGAATAAATGAATATTTTTTTTATTTTAAGCAAAATAAAAATTGATCAATTATTTTTATTTTGGGACGAAAGAAATATTAATGTAATGATCTATATGCATGCAAGAGTTATAAATAAGAATTTAAAAATATAATCAAAGAGTAACGGTCCAAAAATAAATATTATTTTTTAAAATAATATATTTTTATAATTTTTTTTAGATGAAAGAAGTAGTACTATAATGATCCATATACATACAGTACAGAGAGAATGATTGTACCATTTTTTTAATCTTCTTTTGACTAAATATGTTTTGACTAATCTTTCCTAATCAGAAAATGACCCACAAGAGAAATTATAACTATATTTCCTAATCAGAAAATGACCCACAAGAGAATGATTGTACCATTTTTTTAATATTCTTTTGACTAAAGAAGTAGTACTATAATGATCTATATACATACACATATTGTTTTTGTTTGCTATGACTATAAATAAGAGTCAGGGACAATCACTTTCACAGGTGGGGCTATACCTTCCTCGACCTGTATTCAACCACGGTCAGTTGTATGTGACAATCTCTAGAGTTACCAGTAAAAAAGGGCTCAAAGTTCTAATTTGTGATAAAGATGGTCAGACGCATGATACCACAACTAATGTGGTGTATAAAGAAATTTTCGACAAGTTGTGAGGTATTTTAATCTATAAATATTAACAAGTTGTGAAAAAGTGCATGTCCCATATGCTTAATAGAATTGCTGTCTCTGATTTGCAGGTATAAAGGTTTTTATGAGTTTGCTCAATCAAGAGGGATTTATCTTGGTCTGCCAGTTGGACTAGATATTGTAATTGATGGAATTGTTTCTACAGGTATATCTTCCAAATAGTTAAATGGACGTAGAATGTGAATACTATTTAAGTAGAAGTAAGTTGTTTAACTGGGGGTTGTAATATTTGAAGATAGCTTAAACTCTGATTTAGTTGCATATTTTCCATGCAGGGTCTGGACTATCACCCTCGGTTGCATTTGTTTGCTCAGCTACCATTGCTGTAATTTCTGCCTTTCCAGTTACTTTCCTAATAAAATCAAGCGCCAATGTCATTTTTATACATGTGGTATTTATTATATTGGTAGATAAAGTACCATTGTTAAAATGGCTGCCTTTGCAGTTAGATGCTTTATGATATTGGTAGATACAGTATATTGATGTTTGGTTTTATGAAATCGTTGTATTTTATTAATGGAATACAGTTTGCCAAACAGTTTGTTGCACTTGCATATTTATACATGTTGGAATAGTAATCCAATATTAATTGGATTACTATTACATTGCTTTGTTTGAGCTTGCAAGAGATGGAGTTCTTCTATGGTATTTATAATCAGTGTCTGCTTTATGGTACTCTACTTGGCTATGACACCAAGAGCTGGCTTACACTGGTTCTGATATCATTTCCATGGCTGATGCAATAAGTTTATCAATGTTGATGTTCCTAATACGATAGACGAACGAGCCATCAACACCAAACGAGTTCTCAACCCTTGGGAAAGAATTAGGAAAAACATGGTATAAGCAACATTTGCATCCTAAACGACAACATGGCTATGAGGTGTACTCTCTCCGTCCCATATACTCTGTAATTTCATTTAAATAAACGAAAACAATATGGCCTAATGAAATTACAAATTATAGCAATAAGTAATAATATCATAGTGGTATACTATTCCCAAAGGCACAATCGCACTTTGGTCACTGCACTTTCAAATGAAATTACGGCAACAAAGTCACTAATAAATATCACTCTCAGAAAAGCTTCCAACTTCCAAACAAAGTACTGAAAAAAGATGGATCATTGAACAGAAATATTAACCTTCGTATACCTTTGGAGGATCACAAATATATTCTGTAATTTTATCCACACGAATGCATCCCCTTGTCCGCATAGCCAAAGCACGAATTAAAGGATTTGGGTCCTGAGATTCCTGCAAAAAAAAATAAAATAAAAGAATAAACCATTGCTTCAGTTGTCTTAGAAACAACTTCCAACCACTATATCTAACAATAATGGGTGGGCTTCAGATGTTTGAATATTGATGATATAATTTTAATTCTTTTTTGCCGGTAAGCCCATCAGATAAGTAGCTCTTCTAGGATTATTCAACAAAAAAAAATATGCTTTAGGTGCATAGTATTGCACAAGTTTATTTAAGTGAGACAAAAGGATGCCAAAATGCAAATATTTATCTGATACATCTCAAGTTCATGGTAAATGAATGAGTTTAATGCCATGAGAGGAAATTACATGAAACTGATAAACTTAAACTATCAAAGCCAGCCATAAATGTTTAATCCTTGAATATGAGAGATTAGAGTCTATCACAATTTTCACCTTCACAAACGTATTTACGGCAAGTATTGCAAGGTTCAGGTTGACTTTTAGCATAATTAATGAGGTATAAGTAAACAAGCTTTTTGAGCTCCAAATTTTCTGTTTGCATACAATTCACTACACGTTCAAAAGTGATAAAACATCCTTCCCAACAGTCATTACGGCAATCACCTTCTTAACTGCATCTTTTCTCTTATCCTGCATGCCAAACAGGAATGATCTGCCGTTAAGACTTTTATGATAAAGAAAAAATAACATGGCACCCATACTTCATTTCGATGAATGCATGTGCTCGAACTGACATAAAAAAGAATTCAATGTTAAATGATCCATCGTTCAGTTCATTTTTTGTAAATTCAATTACGTTTGTCAACCTCTAACGAAATGGAAACTACTGTTAGCTTCTAACGAAATGGAAAATACTACAAAATTGATGACAATATAATCCACTCGCAAAAATGTTCCACTACGACTATCTGAACGAATTGCTTCTTAAAGAAAAAAATATTAGTATAAGCATAACATCATTAAAATCATGAGAAATCAAGAGCCAAGGACCCTAAGACCCCTAAGTGAGATCACAAACCCATAAATATCCAATTGAGATCAGAAATTCCTCAGAAACCCGCTGTAATTAATATACCTAGAATACCCCTCCTTTCCGTCCCAGCCTCCTAAATGCTCCCGCTTAGCCCACCCCGTCATTTTCTATGTTATATTAGAAAAATTGAATCAAAATGTAGAGTGTGGGATTCGAACTCTAGACCCTTCACTATAAACTAAGGTCTTAACCGCTTGGCCAATGCTTTGTTTACATTTAATTTTGCAATATATTTTATTAGTATAAACTGTGGAGGAAAATTAATTTTAAAAAAATGAGATTTCATAATCAATTAATGAGATTCAATATTCAAAATTTAATTAAGTATATGTTTGGGTATAAGACTAGAATTACTCTCATATCTTAAAATTTAAGAGTAAAAAAAAAAACCACAAATTTTTACGTTTTCTTTAAAATGTGAAAATTTGTCTTATACAAAGACTCCACCCGCTCTGCCTTATACACTCTCCCGTCTGCCTTGCTACACCTAAATGTATAAAACTAAAATTAGTCTTATACCTTAAAAAATAAGACTAAAATTAGTCTTATAACTAAAGGTATATGACTATAATTACTCTTATATAAGACCTTTGAATGGTCCTATCGCAAATGGTATAGGACCTGGGAACATAATATAGACAGATATAAGATCTTTGAATGGTCCTATAGCAAATGGTATAGGACATGGGAACATAATATACACAGCTATAAGACCTTTGAATGGTCCTATAGCAAATGGTATATGACCTGGCAACATCATATACAAAGCTATAAGACCATTGGATGGTCATATAGCAAGTAGTATAGGACCTCACACAATCTTATACCAACGCATTAAGACCTTTGAATGGTCCTATAGCAACTGGTATAGGACTTAACAACATCATATACAAAGCTATAAGACCTTTGAATGGTCCTATATCAAGTGATGTATGACCTCACACAATCTTATACCAACGCATTAAGACCTTTGAATGGTCCTATAACAACCGGTATAGGACTTAACAACATCATATACAAAGCTATAAGACCTTATAATGGTCCTATAGCAAATGGTATAGACCCTCGGGAACATAATATACACAGCCTATAAGACCTTTGAATGGTCCTATAAAGCAAATGGTATATGACCCGGCAACATCATATACAAAGCTATAAGCACCATTGGATGGTCCTATAGCAAGTAGTATAGTGACCTCACACAATCTTATACAAACGCATTAAGACCTTTGAATGGTCCTATAGGAATCGGTATAGGACTTAACAACATCATATATGAAGCTATAAGACCTTTGAATGGTCCTATATCAAGTGATATAGGATCTCAAAAAATCATATACCTATGCTTATAAGACATTGAATGGTCCTATAAAGAACCGGTATAGTGACATGACAACACTACGAATGGTCCTATAGCAACTCGAAAAAAATCAAGAGTAGGACATGTGATGCTTTTTGAAAGGCTTAAATTCATCAGAGAGTACGTTGAATGGTCCTATAGCAACTGATATAGGACTTAACAACATCATATACGAAGCTATAAGACCTTTGAATGGTCATATATCAAGTGATATAGGACCTCAAAAAATCATATACCTATGCTATAAGACATTGAATGGTCCTATAGCAACTGGTATAGGACATGACAACACTATGAATGGTCCTATAGCAACTCGAAAAAAATCAAGAGTAGGACATGTGATGCTTTTTGAAAGGCTTAAGAACATAATATACCATAACTTGAACTCTGGCAGACGGCGGATGAAAGGCTTAAATTCATTAGAGCCTTTAGTTGGCAACGAAGATCCTTCGGAAGCTTCCAGCTCCGGATCGACCTTTGGTGACAGAAACCCAATTAACAGATTCAATATGTAGATTCCAAGACCATAGGAGATGATATAAAACCCTTGAATGTAATAAACTCGCAATACATAAATCGCTGCAGCAACGACTGTTCCAAGCCACCTATGGACTGGATGAGGAGTAGACCTATCCAGATAGTACTGAAATGCCCTGGATAAATCATTTCTCCACTTGTGATGAATGGGTCGCACTCGGGAGGGACCATCACCCCCTAATCCTTCCATTTGAAGTAATCTTTAACCTTCCTGAAAAATCCAAAATATTATCTGTGTGATTAGTTAATAAAGAAAACAAGCATGGACAACAGAGAATAGTTCATTTCGTATAAAAATCATTGCTTTAGTTTATGGGCATATTTATTCCGAGCCTGAAACCGAAAACTATCTGCATACTCATCCATTCCCTTCACGCAACCTACTTTACTTCAAAAATTAAGCACAAAATACCCTTCGTTGTGCTGTAACTTTACCCCTCATATAGACCTGAATACACTGATTAATGCAAAAAAATAAAAATAAAAAAAATCCAATTATGTATGCATTTACTCATTTATTTGAAAAACAATTAACTTTTAAAATAGGTTATTTGAGCCGAACGCATGAAGTAATTTCCAGCACAAGTACAACAGCTTTCACACACAAGATAGCTCACGTGACTTAGAACAAACAAAACAATATCAATTATGATTTTTTCACGGCACATGGATCAATAGACGGAGAGAAACAAGATAAATTAGCGGGAAATAACAGATGGATAACACGTATTAGACAAATAAAGGCTCGGAATCGAGAATATACCCCCAATCCATACATATTATCAGAAAGATCCATCTCACAAAGTTCGAACCCTAATGTAAACTAATTGGAAACCCTAACAAATGAAATGAAATGAAATATTGAAAACCGAGGGTGAGAAAGAAATTGAGGATGGATTGAGAACTCAAACCTTGGAGGGAAATTGAAAAATTTAACGGGTACAGGAATGAGAATCGAAGAAAATTCAAAGCGAGCGAGCAATCGATGTTCTCCTTTTCGGATTCTTAAGAACAAAGTGTGTGAGGAAAATTGGACACGAGGAAGAAGAAAGAGACCTCTGATGGTGACTGGCCTCCAGTGTCGAAGAAGAATGGATGTCAGACTGAGATTGGCGAGAGAGGGAGAGAGTATGTTGGGTGAATGAGGGGAGGAGTAAAATTGGTATTTAGAAATCATATTTGACCATTTGACCAGGTCAAAGGAGCTTTGGGTTTACACGGTATTTTGATCTGGACTTTTCAATGAGTTTGGAGTTTTGAACTGGGATAGGTTTTTATGGGTTAAAATCGGGCTAGAGGGTAGGAAGGAATTAATCCAAATCAAATATCAACAAACAAACAATCAACTAAACTCATTAGTTTTCAACATGGTACAGACCTCGACGGAGGTGGCAATATCATGGACCAATTTCCTCTCTTTTATTCTCTTTGAAAATTAACCAATTGTATAAAGAAAATGGGAAATTTGACCAGCAACATGGCTATGAGGTATACTAGACTAAAATACAGCTAAAATACATCTAAGTATTCTGCTATGCCATTGCTAAAATACAGCTAAGTAATAATAAGCTTTAATATGCCCGTCGAATTTCGACGGGTTACTCACTAGTCTTTTAGGAAAGGAGGGAGTACACTATAAAACTTTGTATGAAAAAAATAATGCCTAATATGATACTCAAACCCACAACCTTCCGCTCTAAATCCTTGAATCTTAACCACCAAACCAAACACATTATTTGTTTTGGGGTTTACTACCACCCTTTTAGCTTGCCTTGTGTCCAAGCCAGTGCCCGCTCATCCATTTTTGTCAACGCCTAGTCAGCTAGTTAACTTATAAGATGCACAAGCCACCGTACTTGAGATTAGGGATGGTCAAATCGGACCGGAACCGAAAAATCGGATCGAAACCGGATCGAAAAAGCCTGGAACCGCCATGAACCGCCACGAAAATCAGAATCTTCTTTGTTTTTCATGTATTTAAATTGATTAAATTATATAATTAATCAAACGTGATTGCAAAAGTCATCACAGTTCAAAAAAGCGATCACGCTTGATTTTTCATATTCGCGCCTGTTTCCCGCGTTCACGCTCAAGACGAAATTACCAAACATGATTGCACATGTGATTGTACTGCCATCTCCTTAAGATAACGTGATTGCTTTTTATTTCCTTCTCCTTATCTGGTCTATGGAGACTGCTTTTTTTAGCCATCAAAGAAAGCAGTCACAAAAGGTTATTTTTCTTGTAGTGTTTCCGACTCTCTCTCTTTCTCTCCGAATCCGTCTCTCTCTCTCTCTCTCAATGAAATTTTCTGTTGACAGTGATATTCCGTCTCGTCTCAGTCTCGCCGCCATCTCCTAGCATCGCCACCGTCTACTCCTTTTCAAGGAAGCCAAGGTAAGTCCGAATCCGTCTCTCTCTCTCTCTCTCTCTCTCTCTCTCTCTCTCTCTCAATGAAATTTCTAGTTTTTTTTTTGTAATGTATGTTATCAAATCCAATTTTGGTGTCTGTCTCCCCTGTATCGGTGATTTGCTCTTGAATTCCCAGTACTCTGGTGCAGTCATTCTTCACCACTACGCGGTGCTCCAAGTGTAAAGTTGTTCGTTACTGGTACAGTCATTCTTCACCCCAATGTGTAAAGTTTGTTGATTTTGTAGGAATTCATGTTTATTGTGTGTCTATTATGTGAAATTTAGCCTTATAATATGATTGAGCCCTATAGAAATAGAGATTATTGAATGTCCTTGTCACAAATGTTAATTGAGAAACATATTTAGATGAAGGAAACCGAGAATGATTCATTGAAATCTTTGATAATAGGGTTATTTCATAGGAGAACAAAAATGGAAGACTTGTGGTTATAAATTGAATGGTCCTGAAAAAGAAGTTTTATACGTTTTCTGCATGTTTGTTAGGTGAATCCCAAATAGTCTGCTTGATCTGTGTTATATGATAGAAACTGTTGTTTAGGAGATTTAAAAGTTACTGTTAAGGAGATCATTTGGTTAGCTTTCCTGTGGTATAAGATTTTGTGTGCCTGTGATATTCTCTAGATGCAATGGAGTAAATAAGATTTTGTCGCCATGAGTTTAATGACACACAGAGGAATGCTACATTAGGTGTTAATTAGCTTCTTTTCTTTCGTACTTTAGAATAATATCCACTTAAATAATATCCACTGGATAGAAGTTGGAGGAATTAAAATAAATTTATTATTTAGATCATTAATTAAGGGTGTTTGTTGTAAGACACGGATCAATTAAAAGGTTAAAGGTCTCAAGAAAAAAAATTAAAAAAAAATATTATTTAAATATTGTTAACTATTTAAAAAAGACAGATGTGTATAAATGTTAATTCATCATTGTAAAATTATATATTTTACAACAAAGAATTAAATCTTAATATTTAAAATTATTCACAATATTAATAATTTAAAAATGTGATAGATGTGTGTGTTAATTCATTATTGTTAAATTATGCATTTTACGGTAATGAATAAAAATTAATGTTACGACGTAACGTTGTGACGGTTGAAACACAAAATCTTAGAAACCCGTTTAAGAATCTTTAACTTATCATGTTGATGTCAACATGTAGTCATCGATTCTTAAATTGTCCGTATGGACAGTCTTGAAATGCACAATTATATGATTTTGTAAATATCATATTTGTCTATTAAAATTTCTTGAATAGTCGATAGTTGAGATATTTCGGTTGTATTTCTATTGTTCTCTGAGTGTCTACTAGACATGGTTGATTACATACTGTCGATTCTAATCGATAGTGTTTGATTGACCTAGTCTACGTCGTGCACTTGGAGACCATGGGGTTATGCTGTCAAAATTTCTTGATTTTCGATTATAAAGCAAGTAGACAAAGTGATATTTGCAATTCATATAATTGTGCATTTCGGGATGGGATAGAAGCCAACCCCAATTCTAAACCTAAATAAAGTATCTTGTTGCTTTTAAGTTTGTAATTCAAATTTAGGGAATGGTAATACGTTAATTACATCTAAACTGTTAATATAGTATGAAATCAAATAATTATTAACATCCCAATTTTGTTTCATCCGTCGATTAGATTGAGTGTACGTATAATATATAGATTGCAATGCAGGAATGATATATGTCAAAGATGATCGTAGTTGGATGTACAATCGAAGGTTGCCGAATCAAATGGGTATCAATCCTGAGTTCATAAGAGGGTTGAAGGGGTTTATTGAATTTGCTACATCAAATCTAAGTTACATAAATGGTGATAAGATTAGGTGTTCATGCACCAAGTGTCGTAATACCAAGTTTCTACGCGTGATCGATACTCAGAGACATCTTTTGCATAACGGGTTTGAAGTTGGGTATAAACGGTGGATAGCTCATGGTGAGCAAATGATATTGCGCCCAAATGTTGTGAATAATCCACCCCAGGAATATTTATGTATCTTCTGAACCCGAACCTATTGTTCAGGACAATGAAGAACCACCTTTGAATATGGAAGATATGGTTAGGGATGCAGCCGATCGTGAATTCGATTGGTCAGAGAACCAACAGCAGGAACCAACTTCTGCATCCAAGAAATTTATTGATGCTATGGACTCTGCAAAAGAGAAGGTCTATCCAAGTTGCGAGATCAGTGTGTTGAAGGCTGTGGCTGAGCTCCTTAACATAAAGGCTGATTGCAATATTAGCCAGTCTGCTTATAATCATATCATGAAGTCGCCGTTGCTCCCGAATGTACTCCTCACGGCCAGCCCGTTCCATTCGTGCCTGAAGTTTGGCAAGCAGTCACCTCAGATGGACATCCAAAGAGAGGAGACCGAGTGTTAGGGATGGGGGATCGCGGGCTGCAATGCCCATCGTCGTCGACCGGCCGTCGCGCGAATGTTTTCAGGCCCGATCCTCAGTATGTTTCGAGGTTCGACTCTCTGGAGGCAAGCTTGGCTGAGGAGAGACGCGTGGCTGCAGAGGCTAGGGCACAGGCTGCGGAGGCTCAAGCAAAGGCTGCGGAGGCTCAGGCACAGGTTGCGCAGTTTCGGGAGGAGACGGAGCGTCGATTTGCGATGATGATGGCCTAGATCCAGAGTATGCAGCAGCATGGGAATTTCCACACGCACTCTAGTACCAGCTCTACTTCTTAAGACAGTATTGTCAGGAGTCTATTCCAGTCTCCCTCGGCCCTCGGCCCCGAGTTGATTTTGTGATGTCCCAATTTTGTACTATTTTATACTTTTTATGTAATCACATTTGTGATGTCCCGATTTCCAGTCTCCCCCCATTTGATATTTTTTTGTCATAACATTTGTGATGTCCTGATTTCAAGTCTCCCCCTCCCCCCAATTTGATACTGGGATGTCTCGATTTCCGCCTCCCCCACCCCCGCCCCACCGATTTGGTATTGTACTTTGGTTTATAGATTTATAGTTTTAGTTGTATAATTGTTATATCAGGTACAAAAAAATATTATAATTGACATTTATGATTTTTTTATTTATTGCATTATCAGCGACAGAATATTTCGCCACTGAGTTATTTTATTTTAATTAAAATTCTAATTATAGCGACGAAAAATTCCGCAGGTGAAATAAAAATCTAATTAAAATAAATTAAATCAGTGACGAAAATTTCCGTTGGTGAAATAAAAATTTAATTTAATTAAATGAACTCAATGACAGAAATTTTCGCCGCTGAGTTAATTTATTTTAATTAAAATTTTATTTCACCGGCGGAATTTTTCGTCGCTGAAATTAGAATTTTAATTAAAATAAAATAACTCAGTGGCGGAATATTCCGTCGCTGAAATTATAATTTAATTAAATTAAATGACCTCAGCGACGGAAATTTCCGCCGGTGAACACCGGCAGAATACTATTTCCGTCGGTGTACACCGGCGGCAATTGGTCTGTCGGACCACTGCGACGCGCTGCCAGTGGCGGACCACCGACGGAATAATTCTATCGGTTGCTAAGCTTTAGCAACGCAAATGCTACTTTAGCGACGGAATATTCCACCGCTAAATCACGTTTTTCTGGTAGTGTTTGGCACAGTCAAAACTCAGATATTGAGCACCAAACCCATGTCGACCTTGGGCTCTGCTTATCATTTAGTTCTTTGCGGATGAAAAGCGTAAATGTATCCTTGTTGCTAGAAGACCGAGGCATGGAGCGGCAAGACCTTTAAAACTACACAAAGAAGAATGTAAGGAAAATAGAGATCGAAGGGGAGCCAGAAGAAAAAACCCATGTGTTCTCATTGTGGGAAATCATGGCACACCGTAGATGGATGTTTTGAAATCATCGGCTATCCACTAAATTGGCGAAAGGGGTCTCGACAAGGAAGCAAAGGCATAGTACAACGTGGAGAACCCAAAATTGTGCCTAAGGTTGCTAATGTAGCTGCTAGCTCTAGCCCCATTCCCGGGCTCACAGCTGAACAATGCTCCAGATTAGCACAATTTTTTAGCAACAATGGTGAGACAATTCAGACAACACAAGCTGAAGCACTCCTGCAATCAACATGGCTGGTAAGATTGAGTTCATAAAGCCTTGGATAATTGATTTCGGGGCAAGGACTCCCACAATTCTTTAGCATTTCTCTTCCCTCTAAACACATTATGAGCATCAGACAGTACATTAAGAACATAGTTCTTGCAAAGGAATTTCCCATGTTTCCACGTTTAAATCGCAGCCAAGGTTGTTACATAGGTCTCATTTTCAGCCACATTTGGCATATCTTCTTGCAAATACTTAGCCAAATTCAGAGTGGTCAAATAGAAAAGCATCTTTTGCTGTCATCTCTTGAAGTCGTGGCCAACAAACTTTTCTGTCTTTTTAGCATGGGGGTTGAGATGTGCACAGTTTGAGGATTCGTCACAACAGTAGTGCCTTGAGAACCATTTCCAGTTTGGGTCACAATCACTGTTTCCTTTCCAGTTACATTATATTCAGTAGCCATTTCTGTAACTGAAAACAATTTTATCAGTACAATATTTCTGTAAAATGTATCCCTTTCAAAGGGAATAATTTTTAAGATTTTTGGCAAAATTACAATAACAGAAAGAAATGAATTAGAGAAATTGAAATACAAATATAAACTGAATAAATTTGAAGAAACAAAACGACACTAACAATTCTTGTTGTGCACGAGCCCTAATCCTTAAGACTTATTCGTCGCTTCACCGATATTGCTTGAGGCTTGGACGAGAGTGTCAAAGGATAGAATGTGCAGACCGGGGGCACTTTGCCCTTAAAGTTCCCGGCGAATTGGCAGTGTGCCTGGACATTATCACCACGATGCAGAAATGAAAGAAGGCCAAAGAAAAGATGCTACAATATGCAACGAGAGAGATAGAGGAGGCTGTTGGAAAATGTTTTTTGGTGTTGTTCAAATGGTTTGTGGCTCTATCTTATAACCATAACTGCACAAACTGATCAGTCATTTTAATTTCGTGTGACTGTTACAAAAGGAATAAATCAAACAGATATTAAGTTTGAGTAGTGGTTGTTAAAAGTCTGTTTATAATCATGGGAATTTATTTCTAATTCACAAATAAAAAATTAGTAAAAGGTGGGATAGCGCGAGTAGGACAATTTGGAGCCACATTCGTGTCCGCATGCACATGAGTTCGGTAGCTCGAAGCCCATTTCGATCCATAATTTGCAACCCCCTGCGCACTTGTGAGTGAAAGAGAGTCTTTATGCTACACATTAATACCCCTTATCAAAGTGTAGGAGTATTTAAACTTTCTAGATTTTACACTCCCATTACATGTGGGATAACCATATTTTCCCACTTTCAACCCACTAACTTTGAGAATTAATATCCCATTCGTGCATTAACCATTTTGGACAAATAAATATTTGATTTCAATGTTAAAATGGAGTATAACACAAACCCATATTCAATTTGGTCATTTAACAAATAACACATTTAGGAAAATTTTCAAATATTCTTCCCTCCCACTTAAATTTTACAACATGCAATAATGAAAATATTTAATTGTCTTATGTTTTGTTTTTGTAAAAAAATATTGTATATTGTGATATGTAGAACCGACAAAATCGGACCGAATAGTTGGAAACAAACTGATGGAACCGGTTGTATAATGTATTGCTCCTAAATTTATACAAAACCAAAAAAATTGTCCCGTTCTTATTTTCTAAAATTTTGACGAAATTGGACTAGCCATAAACTTCAAATAAGTGACTTAAGTTGAAGATGTTGAAGTTGCGCAACAAAGAGAATGAGATAATAAGAACCAACGACATATAACTTAGGTTTCCACAACACATTGACAATCCAATTAACTAGTGAAGATGTATTCTAAATATAATTTTCAAGGCGTTGAATATTAAAGGGGTAAACTTCAGTTATGAGATTGGAAGTGTAAGCCTTGGTTACAAGCACTCTATTCACAGCTTCCGTTGGATGCAAGCCATCGAAATATACGTATATATCTCTGTTTGCACATGTCGATCCTCCTCTCGTACATGAAATTCCATTCCCTCCTTGGATTATCGTCCTTACTTCACAACAAGGGTGACTTATATCCATAAAACCTGCAAAATTTTCATTTATTTCAGACAGAAGGGGAGTATTAATTTTTGAGCATGCAACAAAAAAAAAGACCAAGTTACTTACCTTTAGAAATAGGGTTATTGATAATGTCCATGATGATCTTGTAGGCATTGACATAAATAAGGGTAGAACCGGGCATTTGGGGCTTAACGAAACCCACGAGTGTCCTCAACTGGGCATTGAAGAGACGAGCTGCTCGGTTTAGGGTAGGGCTGCAATCATATGGAAATGGCTGTCTTGCCCTCACGTTTGGACTGCACCCTAGAGGATATAGTGCCATCAACACGAACCTTCGTGCCCCTAGACTGTATAATCTCTTTGATTAAAAGAAAATCAAAATTTTATAGGTTAAAGTCGATCCCTTCGGGAACATCATTGGAATGATAGATAAATTTCATAGGTTAAAAATTATTGAGGGTTGTCAAGGGGCCAACTGGATTTATTGTTGGGAAGCAAGAAGAGAGGAAGCATTAATTCGACTACCATTAAGTCACTTTCTGAAGTTCAGTTCTTGAATGAGTCAAAACATGAGAAGGATGAACAATTAAGGACATGTAACTATCTTACTATAAAGTTTTTAAGTGGTGTTTGATAAAATGTTATTATTTTGAACCAAATATTTTGTTCAAATGTGATAATTATTTTAAACAGGATGAAGTATAAAATATAATTCATGTTACTATAATTAAAATTGAACAAATTTTTGAGCTTTGTACGACTACATATGCCCCAATCTTAACTAGCATCAGTCTCTAAAATTGAAGGGGGTAGACCCCATTTGCCGGTGCATGAATAATGCATGGCTCATTTAGAAATAATTATGATTCATTAATAACATCTGATAACCCAGTAACTATTTGATTATTTATGGTATAAAGAAATGGCGTACTTTCTCTCTGTCCCTAAATAAATGTCAATTTTTTTTTTAATCAAATTTGCTATTGATTATTAGCAAATTGGATTTTTTCCCCCAACATTTACTTTTATATACTCCCTCCGTCTTATTATAAATCACATACTTTCTTTTTTGGGCGTCCCACTACAAATCACACACTTCCTAAAATGGAAAGTTTTTATCACTATTCCCTCCACTCATTCTCTCTCCTACATTATTTTAATACTCACAACACCATTATAATTTACTATTCCCTCCACTCATTCTCTCTCCTATTTTACTTTTACACTCACAACATTTATATCATTATTTTTTTTCTTAATTCACGCGTGTACAGTAACTTGTGAATTCTAATGGAACGGAGGAAGTATATATATATATATATATATATATATATATATATATATATATATATATATATATATATATATATATATATTTGGCGTCTCAAACCTACGTGCACATTTCCTAAAATGGAAAGGAATCTTTACTATTCCCTCCACTCATTCTCTCTCCTATAATATTTTAATACTCACAACACCATTATAATTTACTATTCCTTCCACTCATTCTCTCTCCTATTTTATTTCACACTCACAACACTTTCAATATAATACTCCCTCCTTAATTTACATGAAAAGTCAAACTAGGGACCAAGGTCCGGGACGGAGGGAGTATATAAAAGGGAGTACAATTTTACTCCCTCCGTCCCAGACCAAGGGTATATGGGGGGGATTTCACGCTTTTTAAGAAATTTTTTAAAAAATGAATAAAAGTTAAATGTGAGATAGGGAATAGTAATTAAATGTGTGGTAGGAAATATGAGAGATAATGTAAAAGTTAAATGTGTGGTAGGGAATAGGAGAGAGAATGTAAAAGTTAAAAATATTTAATAGGAGAGAGAATGAGTGGGAGGAATAGTAGTTAAATGTGTGGTAGGAAATAGGAGAGAGAATGTATAAGGATATAATGAATGGTTTTTTTGTAAATATATGAAGATGATAAGGGTATTAATATATTTAAAAACTTGCCTTTTTTGGAAATGAACTCTTGGTCTGGGACGTCCCAAAAGGAAAAGATGAACCCTTGGTATGGGACGAAGGGAGTATTTGTTTGACTGATGATAAGACGGTGTACAATGGGTGTGTGAAAGGGTGAATGAAAGTTGTTTCATTTGATTGAATTGCTGCAGTGGAGGTTTGGAAGGGAGTTGAATGGAGTGGCTGGATGAAAGTTTTCATCCAGCTGAAATCCTTTCTTTTTTTTTTTTTTTTTTTAAATTTGACAAGTGTCATCTTTTTATTGGTTAGGTAGATTTTCGAAAAAATAATTTTCTCTCAAATCTTTGAGCTTAATTATTACCTAGTAAATTAATTTTTATTTAATTTTTTTTTCACCATATTTCATCTTTTTTTTTTCCCTACAAATTGATATAAGTTTCATTTGATTTGGACAAAAAAAAAAACACTTAGCTTTCAATTTGAGCTGAATTATCACCTAGTAAATTATTTTTTTTTAATTTTTTTTCCCCAAAATTCATCATTTTTTTCCCCTACAAATTGATATAAGTTTCATTTGATTTGAACACAAAAAAAAAAACACTCACTTTTCAAAAAACAAAGAATATAAATAAAATAAAAGTGGTAGGGTATAGAATGATGAGTTGGAGGGAGTTGAAATTTAATTTAAGTTAGTTATTGTAGGGGGTAGATGAAATGGGTAGATGAAATATTAGGTGGATGAAAAAAAATGTAAAAAGTGTTAGATGAAATGAGGGAGTGGGTTGAAACCATTGTGGGTAGTCTAATAATGGTGATGAATAGGAAGAAGCAGAGCAATAAATAGGGGAGGGGGGGGGGTGAAGTGTAAAAAAGTAGTACCTTGAGTTGGGAAGAGAGAGTGGCAGTCAAGTTGGAGGTAAAAGCTTCAACAGTAATATTGTTGGGGAAGAGGAAGTAATTCAACGTGTAATCGTTGCCTCCACTTCCAACCACAAATATACTCTCACCTACAACTTGTTCTCTCTTGTTTCCCAGCTCCACCAATGTCACTTCCTCAAAATCTTTTATCTGTTCATTTAAGCTCCTCACATTTCCCTGTTATGTTAGGGGAGTCGAATGTTATTACAAAATTATAAGGAGAAGAAATAGTAAGTTGATTGGTGTTGTGAGTATAAAAGTAACGTAGAATAGAAAATTCGGGAAGGAATAGTGTAAAAACTTTATCATTTTGAGCAATCTCCATTTACGTGTAACTAATGAAAAAAAGAAATAAGTTTTCAATCACATGTGACGGAGGGAGTATATAGGAAGAAAAGGAGACGAGTAAATTACCGCAATAGAACCGGTATCATCAAGTATACCAGAACCACCGGAAGCATAGTTAACTCCATGGACAATCCTCATCCCCGTCGTGGAAGGATCGTTGAAGACAGGGAGATATTCCGGCAGCTTAAGCCGGTCACCGAGAAGGTCAATGACATTATGGCCATTAGTAAATCTCCCAGAAGAGCCAAGTGGGAAATCTATACCATATGGAGGATAATTTGCCTTGGCAATTGTATTCTGAATGAAGTTATTATTTCCATTGTCTACAAGAGAACTTCCAAAAACAAACATTCCTTTGACCTTATTCCCACTTCCATGTTCATCATTTAGTGCCTTGTTTGGTTGAAAACAAATAAGGAGGGATAATGAGTATAGGAAGAGAAGAAGATGTGGAGGTGTGTTTTTTGGAGCCATTATGATGGCTGCCAAGGATTTTGAAATTATGTGTGTGTGTGTGTGAGAGAGAGAGAGAGAGAGAGAGAGGTAGGTTTTAGAGCAGAGAGGAATATGAACATCTTCTCTTTATATAGGAAATTTTGGAATGTAGTATGGAAAAGGTATGCACTTTATGAACATGGCAAATAATTTTAAATAATTTTGAAAGGGACTGTTAGCAATAAAAGGTGGAGTTTTCAACGATTTAGTTTGATTGCTACCTCAAATTATGAATGAAAATGGACTTTTGTAATATCTCTCCTTCTCCCTCCGAAGAGTTTGTCGCGTTTTGATTTTTATACTCAACTTAATTAATTGAATTTTGTTTATAATTTTATAAAAAATTAGTTATTCCTATACAATTATAAAAGGGCAAATGACAATTTAGGACCTCGGAACCATATAGTGCTGGCTTAAGCCACAGTGCCCATATCTAATTTTCCTTAAATCAGGGCTCAATATCTCAACTTTTCATCAATTAAGGACTTTTTGACGGATTTTGATAGAAAAGTCAGTTAAGTGACATGTGCCACGCATGTGCTGGACAAAATTGAATTGACACTAACTTTTAAGGGGTTAAAGGACATATTTTATAAATATGGGGGTTAAATGAAATTATTTTAATTCAAAATAAAAAAATCCTCCTTTCTCTCTCTCTCTCCTTGCCTCACTCTCTCTCTCTTTCTCTCTCTCTCTCTACTTTCTCTCTCTCTCTCTCCTTGCTCCCTGCGAGCCTCCGCCCTCCCGCAGGTCCGGCGACCTCCGCCCTCCCTGCATCGGCGAATCTCGTCCCCAACTCCGACAACACACCTCCCGCCCATTTCTCTCTTAGATGCACCAATTCTCGTCTCCCACCCACTCCCACGCCGATCTTCTCCTCCCCGTCACCCCCATTGCGTGGCGTCTCCCTTCTCCTTGCCTCTCTCTCGCTCGCACTCTCCATCTAAGAACCCAAAAATATGAACGAAGGTTGTTGCAACACCGACCGAACAGACTGCAGTTCGCCCCCACCTCTCTCATGGGTTTTGAATGTAACTGAGTTTCTATGGGTTTTGAATGAATTTAGGTTATGAAATGTTCAATTTTGATTTTGTAAGATTTAATTTTGCCAGATCTTGATTTTTGATTTCGATTGCATGTTTTTATCTTTGATTTTTGATTTTGTTAGAATTTGTGGGATAAAAGCATTTTGATTTTGACTTATTTTGCTCAAACCCATTTTTTAATTTTATTATTTTGATGATAGTAGTTACGGTTTGTCTAATTATGTTGATTTTGATTTTGGTAATTTAATGGTGGTGTGGTGGCGGTGAACGATGCATTACGGTGACTGTAATGGTGGTTTGGTGGCAGCCGTAGTGGAGGCTTGAGGTGGTGTTGGAATGATGGTGTCGAGATGGTGGTATTAGACGGTGGTGATTGGTGGTTAGTAGTGGTGATTGGCGGTGGTAAATGGTGGTGGTGGCTGCACATAAGGTGGTGGGTGTTGGTTATGGTGGAGATGGTTATGTTATGTGTTTGAGTTTTAAAGTATTGTAAATTTAATTATATACTTCCGCCGTCTCGGTAATTGCTTCACTATTTTTTTTCGGCACGCAAATTAAGAGTTTCAAAAATGTTGTGGGTGTTAGTAATTTAAATTATTAGAAAAAAGGATAATAGTTAATATCTTAAATTATTTTAAATCATATTATCTTTTTTAAATAAAATTATCTTTATTAAATAAAAATTGGCAATTTTTTAAATAAAATTTTCTAAATCAAAAAGATTTAAGTGACATGTCACTTACTTTTATTTTTTTTAAAAAAAATATTACAAGATTTACTTTAAAAATTAATTAATTTTTTTTAAATACTTTTTTCCTTTAAAAATACAATTTTTTTTATATTTATAACATTTATTTTACAAGATTTATGTTAAAAATTAATTATTTTTTTTAAATAAAATACTATTTTCTTTAAAAATACAATTTTTTTATATTTATAATATTTATTTTAACATATTTTAAAAATTATAAAAAAAATTATAGCTTTTCGAAATATATTATATTTTAAAAAAATATTATTTTAAAAAAAATATTTTGTAACGGTCATCAATTTTTAAAAATTTACATTTCAGTTCTTAATAACTAATTTGCTTTTCAATTTAGTCCAAAATTCGTCACTTAACTGACTTTTCTAACAAAATTCGTCAAAAAGCCCTTAATTGATGAAAAATTGAGATATTGAGCCCTGATTTAAGGAAAATTAGATATGGGGCCCCTAACCGACACTACCCCCTATAGTTCAGGCCCTAAATTGTCATTAACCCATTATAAAAAGAGACATTTACCATATAATTTCTCTAACAAAGCAATACTACCTCATAGGACAAGTTATATTTTGCTTAATCATATAATCCCTAGCTTAATAAGTACACCCTTCCATCATTACTTGGACAATAAAATTTGTATCGTTGTTGCTTTGATTTTGCCCGAGAAGATGGCGGCCATTAGAAACGTCTGAGAAGATGGCGGCCAATAGAAATTGTCATTGCCTGTTAGAAAAGGGGGTTTTTAGAAGTGCTTTTTTGAAAGTGATTCCTGGCTGGGTAAGGTTTTCCAACTCATAATTTGTATTTCACTTTTCGAATGATTATTTCAATTGTCAAGGTTATTTCCATTGTCATCATCGTTATCCGCCTGTCGTTCGCGATGCTTTCGTTCCCGTCAATGAAACCAAACTGATGCAGCAAAAAATGAGCGGTACCGGGGGTACCTGATCAGTCGGGAACGCGTCGTTGGATCTGGACGAACGATGAACGGATCTGCAAAACAAACACCGTTAGGGCGCGGGGAGTTACCCCCGCACAAACCCTCCGGCGTGAGAATAAGCATCTGTATATGGAGATGATATAAACCGGGAGGGAAGACGTATTATAGTATTGAGAGGGTGTTTGAACGTACCTTTTGTGTGAGGGATTTGACCCTTATTTATAGCTTTTAAGTAGTGTGTCCTCCAAAAATAGGAGTTCCATAGCTAACATGTATTAGGAGAGTGAATCTTCGTCTAATTTAGGTTCCTTAGCCCTATAGGAGTCCGCTCCAAATAAGACTTCTCGAGTGAGAATAAATCCCTATTGAATTAGGATTCTGTGTGCTAATTGCTTTCTTTATTTTTAGGGGTATTTAATAGGGGGAGAATTATACTCCCTCCGTCCCAATAGTAGCTTCCCATTTTACCATTTTGGGTGTCCCGTTAATAGCTTCCACTTTCCTTTTTTGGCAAAGGAATCTTTACTATTTCCTTCACTCATTCTCTCTCTTACATTATTTTAATACTCATAACACCATTATAATTTACTATTCTCTCCACTCATTCTCTCTCCTATTTTCAAATTACACTCACAATATTTTTTATTCCCCCCATTTTCTTAATTTGTGTGCTTGACAAAAAATGGGAAGCAATTGTTGGGACGGAGGGAGTATTCCGCTCACAACCAAAAACAATTTTTAAAATTGAATAAAAATAGCTAGATTTTCATAAAGTGCGATCAAAATTTTATTGAATTGATCGTGAAAATCAAACCGAAACTAGCTTTTCAGGACAACAAGAGTAGGACGGAATATGTGTTTTGAATGCCGTAAAAATTAATATGCGATTTGATTCATTAAGAAAAAGGGATTTTTACCAATAAGTCCCTGAGATGATGTGGAATTTATCAATAAAAACACCACTTTTCAAAACTTACCTTAGGATCCTTGAGTTGAAATCAAAACTCCCGTAGAGTCCCTGATCCTTTTATAATAATTCTAAATGACAAAACTACCTTACCTCCCAAAAACCAAATGCCTCTTTTATTTTCTAACACCGCATCCACCAAGATCTGTATAGTTCGGACATCACCAAACTCCGGCCATAGCAATATCCCAGCCAATCCCTCGTATCTCACAACCCGAACAATTTCTACTGCCATCGTCTTTTCCACCCATAGTATAACAACCTTCCTTGCATAAATTGATCAAGATTTACAGAAACAAGAAGAATTTGATGTGAATTCGCTTTCTGCACGGTCATCAATGCTTGAGCTATTCTTGAGCAATATTTGTGAATTCGCTTTAAGACATATTTTACGTGTTCATGATCTTAAGATGCCCTTTCTTCACTGTCATCAATGCTTGAGCAATACTTGAAACAAATATCACTTGGGGAAGATTTGACTGGAGGGAGTATATGGTTAAACAGATATCAATAAAAATATATGATTCTGTACAAAGAAGATTGGGGGAATTAATGGAGTTTTGATTTCAAAGTGTTTGATTAATACAATGTAAGTGGGTTTGTATGATTATAAGAAAGGTCAAAGTTGAAGTATTGATTTTATTGAATGTTAATTTTGGTCAACCAACCAAATTCAAATTATGGTGGTCTGTAATAGTTTCGTGAAATTGAGGAAGATGAAATCAAGTTTCATCTAGGCGATCATTACATCAACATGCTAAATCCACTTCACCAACGCAGATCGGCAGCAATCGAAATCAACCAATAGTTTGACGTCAAGTGGAGAAAACAGAGAAATCAATGAAAAAGGTCTTGCAGTTAAGCTACTAGGGTCCAAATAATGTTAGATATATTAGCCCTAATTGTATTTTCTATTGCATATGAATCCCAAATTTGGATATTAGCAATTCTTATTAAAAAAATTAAATTTATTTTTAATTAAAATATTTTTTTTACATTTTTTAAATATTCGTTTTGGGACGGAGAATTTTTTTAGTCCAATTGTTGTTTCTCTCTCTAGAAATTGGGTTTTTGTTTTTAGGTTTCTCACTCTAGAAATTGAGGTTTTGGGTATCTGTTTATATAGATGTGAAAATCATAATACATTTATTTACATCAAAACTGTGAAATAGACTTCTCAGTTTATAGAAGTGAAAAAATTTATACAGTTATTTACATCAAAACTGTAAATAGAATTCTCAGTTTATAAATATGAAAACCATTATATATTATATACATCAAAACTGTGAAATCGACTTCTCAGTTTATAAATGTGAAAACCATTATACAGTTATTTATATCAAAACTGTGAAATCGATTTCTCAGATTATAAATGTGAAAACCATTATACAATTATTTTACATCAAAATTGTGAAATAGACTTCTCAGTTTATAAATGTTAAAACCATTATACAGTTATTTTACATCAAAACTGTGAAATAGACTTCTCAATTTATAAATATGAAAACCATACAGTTATTTTACATCAAAACTGTGAAATAGACTTCTCATATTATAAATGTGAAAACCATTATACAGTTATTTTACATCAAAACTGTGAAATAGACTTCTCAGTTTATAAATGTGAAAACCATTATACAGTTATTTACATCGAAATTGTGAAATAGACTTCTCAGTTTATAAATGTGAAAACCATTATACAATTATTTACATCGAATTGTGAAATAGACTTCAAAACTGTGAAATATACTTCAAACTCTAACCAAAATAACTGTGATATACAGATCACCGTTATTTCAATGCACAGTTATTAAGCTCATATACATGTCAAAACTATTTCACATCTTTATATAAATGTGAAATAGAATTCTCAGTTTATAAATGTAAAAATTATTATATAGTTATTTACATCAAAACTGTGAAATAGAATTCTCAGTTTATAAATGTGAAAACCATTATACAGTTATTTACATCAAAACTGAGAAATAGACTTCTCAATTTATAAATGTGAAAACCATTATACAGTTTTATACTCATGTGTTAACAAATGATAAATGATTTTCTTAGTTTTTACAAGTGAAAAATAATTTTATTTTATTTATAAAATTTGAAATATATGATGAGTAAACTTGTTTGATTCGTCTTGGCGATGCGATTAAAACAGTGATTTCAGATCATTTTTACGATTTTTAGATTTTGAGATATTACATTTTTAAAATTTCAAGGTAAAAAAAAGGAAGAGAGAGAAAGTGAGGAGAGAAGGAGAGATAGCGCAGGAAAGGTAGCTACAGGCAATGTGCGTATGTTTACACTTGGGGGTAATTTGGTCCAGTCAATTTACCTAGGACTTATTGGTAGTTTTGAAAATGTCAGTCCTTAAAAGTAGTTTTTATTTGGATGGGGGACTAATTGGTCAAAGCCTCTTTGAAAAATCTAGTTTTAGACTCTCGTATTAGACACTCATTATTCTCACATTGACATTTTAACAAATCTATAATAAAGATCATACAGTTTAAATAGATTGATATTATGACATTTTTTCTTAAAACAATACTCCCTCCGTCCCATACCTATGTGCACACTTTCCATTTTGAGCGTCCCAAACCTACGTGCACATTTCCTAAAATGGAAAGGAATCTTTACTATTCCCTCCACTCATTCTCTCTCCTACATTATTTTAATACTCACAACACCATTATAATTTACTATTCCCTCCACTCATTCTCTCTCCTATTTTATTTCACACTCACAACACTTTCAATATAATACTCTCTCCTTAATTTACGTGAAAAGTCAAACCGAGCACATAGGTCCGGGACGGAGGGAGTATATCAGTTTGAATGTTTTTAAATGCAATATAAATTACTGTCATTTTTTAACATTTAAACTGACACTTGCAAACAAGTCTATAAAGTGTCAGTTTATTTATTTAGAAATGCATGTTTCTATATTAAAGATCATACAAACTTACATCAATGAAATTATTAACACTATCAAGTGACAATCTTATAAGGAAAAATGTCTCATAAGTTCTTAAAAAGTATCATATTATCTCATAACATCATTCTCATATTATATTATTCTGTAATATACTACATCGCATTACATTGTATAATACTGAATAACTGAATATAATAATGCATGGATGGTAGTAGGCGGATACCGATTTTCGATGATCGGCGGCGGTGGTGCAGGCTACAGTATTGATGATGTTGTATCATAATTTTTAATTACTGTACATTGCATGCGATATAATATATTACTGAATAAGAAACTTGTGGGACATTTAATTTAATGAAGAATTTAAGAGAAAATGATTTGTTCCAATAGAAACTTATAGGTTCAAATTCTCTTATTGTAATTGATTAACCATTCATTAATAAAAAACTCAATTTTTTTTTTAAAAAAAAAGAAGGAAAAAAGGATTATAGAAACTTACACTTTTTAAATTAAAACTGACGTACAATTGATAATATTACCTGATGCTGCAGGAATTGTGCTTATCAATAATCCTCCACGTGGCAAGATTAATCACCTGGCTCCTTGACCTGAAATCAGAACCCACGACTAGCCGGATGTGTCTCCGGCGAAGACACTCGGGCCTGAGAGTAAGATAACGGTATATTATAGCTCAAAATGTATTGAATAATGAACTCAGAATACAAAATGGCAGTTACCTTTGCACCGTTGGTAGTGATGAAGTATTTATAGTTGGTGTAGGTGGTTTAATGACAGGGCTACATAAGCTCCGAAATTATAGCGACAGTTATGTTCATGGGAACGTGCCTGTAACCGTCCCTGATTTGTAGGGATGCTGTTATGGAAAGATTGACCTACGTGCGTCAACACATGTCAGGTCGACACTTGATGATTAGGTCGAGGTCGCCACTTGTAGAATGGCCGACCTGACTGGCGGGTAGAGCATGGTTCGTACCCGAATTATGATATGTGGACTGGGCGCAGGTCGGACTAAGTTAGGTCGGGACCCGATAGGTCGGACCACGGGCTTAGTCGACCGATACAAGAGATGGGCTTTGGGCCTTGTTCTCGATTGAGTCACCTCATTGAGAATGTGATGGCCAAGGCCGCTTGTGATTGGGCTTTACTCCTTCGCCCAACTCGACACTTTTGGTATGTTCAGTGGCCCCCAACTTTCGAGTTGACTTTGTCGACTAGGAAGTTAATGAAATCTTGTTGGAAATTTGTTGTTACTCGCAGTGTCGTTACTCGTTCGGAGGTTTAGTCGACCAAGATGACGTGGCACAATCCAGACGTTGATGATGAACGGCCGCGTATGAAGGAGCGCCGTTTTGGCCGTCATGATTACGCTTTTGACGTTTGAGAGTCCGCCTAGGAAATCAAGCTTTCCGCCATTAATTAGGAAAATTAATTTTGAATTTCCCTTTGCCCTTTCCAATTCAGTGGAACTATAAAATCAAGAATCCTTCCCCATTTACAACTTTTGCCTTCCCCGAACTCGTGCGTGATTCCGGCGGTGATAAAGGACATTGATTCTTGCTATAAATTTGTGTTTTTGCCCTCCATTGTTCCGTTTTTCTCCGCCGCTAAAGGTATTCTCCTTATTCTTTAGAATTAGGGCTTTAATTTCGCAATTTCCTTGATTTCGCCATGGCTAGGACCTTTAGTTGTGAGGTCGGAGCCGGGTATGGTTACCGTATTGTCAATCGTAGAGTCTACAAATATTTGAGTGGAGAGTGGAGGGAGATAACAGAGAGGAGTGCTCTTCAATTTTGACACATTGGGGCCTCGCGTTTCAATGAGTTAGGTTTGCTCGTGGGGATGAACTAGGTGCCTTAGGAACGGATGACCCAAGGGTTGTGCCTTTTCACCTTTTACATGAGCTTCTCGATCATATAGCTTTGTTTTATGTCAAAGATGTCATTAAGCCTTCCTTTATTAGAAATAGGATAGGATTTCCTGGGGAATCTAGGTCGCCCTTAGTACGCCTACTAGAGCTCCCGAGACTTCATGTAGAACCGATTCCCCTGTTTCCCCTCTTCTTGTACGTATATGGAGACCCAAGGTGAAGCTCATGCATCGACCTCGTCAAGCCCACGCATCGTGGATGCTTTCGAGACCACCGTGGTGCCGGCAGGAATGAACAGGTTACGTTCCTCCAAAGGCACTTAGGGGGAAGCAAAATTTTCCATCTCGCTTCGAGTATGATACATGAATTTTGCGAGGTTGATAGGAAAGAATTCGATGTCACCTTGTATAGCGTAAATGATTACTTCAATCACTTGAGGATACAGACGAGGAGGATCCCACAAGGGTGGCTTTCTATTATGGCCAATTTGAAGCCGGTTTAAGATTACCCCTGACCCCTTTATAAATGAGTTCTTAGAATGCACAAATGCCTTGCCACTTCAACTAGGGGCCAACACCGCAGTGGTACCGGTTTGTTTCATTATGGTTTGTAGATTTTTAGGATACGAGCCTTGTATGAGGGTGTTCAAGGAGTTTTTCAACATTAAGTTCGACAAAGATAGGGGGATAAGTACTCCTCCAAGCCAAAGATTCCCAAACCGTTTCGCCAATCTCCCCGGTAAGGCCGGCGGATGGAACTCCTACGTAGTTGCAAAGTGGAAAGTAGAAGGGGATGGGAATTTCCCTTGCCCGCGCCGATACAACCGGTGTGAGTGAGGAGAATTATTGGGATCCCTATTGGCACGATGATCTCGCGTAGAAAGTTGATGGAGTTTACCAAAAAGGGGCCTATTAGTTGGCATGCCCCGGGACCAACAAGAATAACTTTATCCGTGCCGGATTGATGGTCGGGAGTGGGGAGGTTGTACCCATGGTTCCGTAGTTAGATGCCAAAGATATCCAGATTGGGTCACCCATGAGGGAGCTCGACTCGCATTCAAGAAAGAATGCCATTATTGTAAGAAAGGTGTTGATCACCGTAAAGAAAAGGTGGAACACTTCGGGGTAAGAACTCGACCATTCCATGTCCCTTGACACCTCCCGTCTTTGTTGATAAGTAGATGTCTTGCTCATACTTAGACTAATTGCTCGGGTGTCAACTCATTAGTTAGCATATATTTTAACTCGCCGCTTGCTTACTTGCAATTTGAATTCGTACATAGAACATTCTCGCTCGTATGTAGAATAATTAGCTCGCATATGTTTAATTCGTACATAGAACCATTTGCTCGTATGTGGAAATTACTTATGTCGACCTAATTTTTATTGTTTCTACTTTGGTGCGCTTTAACTCCCGAGCAAGAAGCAAACATGGGTCGAGCCGTTGATGTCAGAAGAGCAAGAGAAGTCTGGGCGCCCAATGCTAAAAATCATCGAGAGAGAGAGGCGTCCTTCGTCATGAGATACTAACGACAGCTTGATGTGAATCCCGCCGCCGATATCCCAATAGAGGATAATTTGGAAGAGCCGCATGAAGACCCAGTGGGGAAAATGTTGAGGGTAATAATGCCCAAGGCTCAAGAGGCCCATGCCGCCGATATGGATGGGGTGGAGCCAAATGTAGAGCCCGAGGAGGAGGTCGGCCGCGCCAGACCCGAGCTCAAGCCAAGTTGAAAAGCAAATCCAAGGCCAAGGTCGCGCTCCAAAAGAAAATCTCACGTCATTTCTTTGGATGAGGATGAAGATGAAGACGATGGTGCCCCTATCGCAAGGTAATCAAGATCGGGCCCCCGCAGCGACCTCGACCTCTCGATCAAGTCAATGCCAGTGAGCCCGTGGGCACCGAAACTTTGGGCCCCCAATCCTCTCCCCGTCCAAGTTTCTTACGACGAATTGATTCAGAGCCGGTAGCCGAACCGAGTGAAGTGACTCCTTTGACTGTGGTCAACACTTGGCGAGAGAGTATCCAGAACTGGAATATGGTCGTGGTTGTCCGAGGGGGCCGACCAAGACCTCGATCGTAGAGTTTACCCGCAAGCCATTGACACCAGAAGCCTGTCGAGCTAGGGTTGGTTTGGCTTCCTCCGAGGTAACCCTTATGCTTTTAATTTTTTTTAATCTTCCTGTTGTTTTTCCTTCCTTTCTTCTCACTTGATCTGACCTCTTATATCTACTCGTCATTTCAGACTCTTGCCATGATTGATTTGGCCACCACCTATTGGAAGGCTGCTGAGGAGCAGGAGAAGTTAGCCAAATCCATGTTGGCTAAAAAGAATAGCGAGCTGCTGAAGCTGGAGGAGGAGGTAGCCAAGGTAGGGGAGTTGCAGGAGGACAAGAAGAAACTGCAGGCTGAGCTTGAGAAGGTAAGGGAGGAGCACTCTAACTTGGATAGCTCCTATGAAGCCTTGAAACTTGTTAAAGATAATGAAATTAAGTTGAAGGAGGAGGCCTGGAAGAGCTTGGGGAGGCTAACAAGAGCTCGCCCGTCTCAAGGAGGAGAATAAGAAGATGGCAAATGACCTAGAGCCGGCCCAACAACAAGCTGGAGGAGGTTCCCGTGACTTTGGCTAAGAAACAGGAAGAGTTGGATGCCGCTAGAGCTCAATGGGAGGTTGACTGGGCCGATGCCGTGAAGACCACTAAGGAGGATGCCATCAAAGCTTACAAAGACAAAGGACGAGCTTCATGTACATGTCACCAAGGAGGCCCAAGTATTTTTCAAAGCAGTGTCTAAGCCATATGGCTCGGCGTATCATCGTGGATCCTTCGGCTGATATATCGATCGAGAAGCCGGCTCAATGGGCGTCTCGAGGATCCTTACAACACCGCAGCTCGACAGGCCACTCCTTGGTGCCTTATACCGATAATGACAAGGAGCTCATAGCCAAGGATGATGTAGAAGCCGAAGCCGCACCATGGGATCCTCCCGTAGTAGAGAAAGTTAATTTTGACACTATCCTTGTCGAGCTCGAAGATTATGAAGATCCGTGTTTCGATGATGAGACTCCAAAGTATACAATCGCCGACTCAAGGAAGGTTGTCTATCATACAGAGAATGTTCTTGGTGAGCCATCTACCGTAGGTGAACAGACCGAGATCAATCCAAAGATCCATCATTGGCCAAGCGGAAGGCACTCCCTTGAATAGACTTTGATTTTGATGGTTATTGTAACTGAACAAGCTCCAAACATTTTTGCTTTTTTGTTTTTAATACTTGGATGCCTTGGCCTTATTTTTTGGGAGGCATGATACTTTTGTAAGCTTATTTTTGTTTTGCACCAGTCTTGGCCCACTTTGGGAGGCTCTTTGTGTTTAATCTTAGCTGACTTCTCTTTATAGCATGTTGTATGCTTTTGCTGCGAGTGTCGAGCTAGATGTAGATAGGATAAATGTATCATTTTGAGCTTAGAGGCGACTTGATCTTTATTGAATTAGTCGACCTCAAACTTGGCTTATCTTTGTGAACAGGATCGACTATAAGTCTAACCTGTTCAAACTATTAAAGCCGACCCAGGATCGAGCTAATTAGATTGAAGTCGGTTAGGAATCGGGCTTGTTAAAATAGTAGAGCTGATTAAGAATCGAGCTAATTAGAACAAACTGACTAAGAGTCGAGTTTGTTAGAACGAAGTCGACTAAGAGTCGGACTTGTTAAATGAACTAAGCTGATTAAGAATCGAGCTAATTAGAACAAACTGACTAAGAGTCGAGTTTGTTAGAACGAAGTCGACTAAGAGTCGGACTTGTTAAATGAACAAAGCTGATTAAGAATCGAGCTAATTAGAACAAACTGACTAAGAGTCGAGTTTGTTAGAACGAAGTCGACTAAGAGTCGGACTTGTTAAATGAACAAAGCTGATTAAGAATCGAGCTTGTTAAATCGAAGCTGACTAAGAGTCGAGCTCATTGGGATTGGTGTAACACTATGTTTGATCGAATAAACTGCGCTTTTTATTGAAGTAGGAAACATGCTTACATCAACTTGAAACTAGAACTTAACACAAGCTTGAACTTTGAAACTGAAAACTAGAAGTAGTATTTGATGAGGTGAGTAGCATGCCAAGGATGTTTCAACTCGTCACCTCCGGATGAGCTATCATGTAGGTTCCTTCCTTGACGACTCGAGTGACTACATAGGGACCTTCCCAGCTAGGAGATAGCTTGTTCGCCGGGTCCTTTTACCCGTTGCTTCGATCTTTCTCAATACATAATCTCCAACTTGGAACGACCTTGCCTTGACCTTCTTGTCGTGGTAGCTCTTAGTTCGCCGTTTGTAGTTGACCATCTCGGAGGTAGGTGTTTCTCGCTTCTCGTCGACTAGATCCAGTCGATCAACTGCTGGGTATCATTTTGCTCTTGATTGAAGAAAGTCACTCTAGCAAAGGGGAATCCGAGCTCGGCAGTGCCACGGCCTCCCGACCCATATGTGAGAGCAAAAGGGGTTTCCCGTAGGCCCCCGAGAGGTTGTACGGACCGCCCAAAGAGCAAGGGCAAGTTCGTCCAACCAATTGTTACGTCGACCTACGAGTCCCGTCTTGAGCGAAGATAGAACAAGTTTATTTGCCGCCTCGCCTTGGCCATTTCCTTGAGGATAGGCGACGTAAGATTTCCAATGTTTGATTCCAACTCGCTTCATCTCTCGCTTCGAAGGTCTCGGGAGAACCGTAAACCATCATTTGACACTATAGCTCGAGGAAAACCAAACCGACACCAAATGAAGTCATGAATGAAGTTGATGGCATTCTCCTCCGTTATGCGAGCTAATGGCTTTGCCTCAACCCATTTGGGTGAAGTAATCAATGGCGACAATGACATACTTGCAATTTCCTCGGGCGGGAGGGAAGGGCCCAATCAGTCGACGCCCCACATGTCGAATGACCAAGCCGCAATTATCGGAGTTTGCTTCTGGCCAAGCTGGGCATACGAGGTAGGTTGGCAAACCTTTGGCATTGATCGCATTGCCGAACAAAGTTGTGTGTGTCGCCTCATGTGCGCGCAGTATCCCAAAGTGATCAACTTGTCGCAAGCAGTCCCGCCCCCGGTGTCCACCACAAATTCCACTATGCACTTCATGTATCAATAGGGCGACCTCTTGAGGGTGAATGCACTTTAGTAATGGTCGAGTATAGGATCTTACGAACAATGTCGCCTCCTTGAATGACATACCTCAGAGCTTTCTTTGATAGCTCGGGCCTTCTTCTCGTCATCCGGCTCACCACTTTCAAGGTACGCTTTCATTTCTTCGATCCAACACTTCTCCTGAGTCCAATTTCTCGAGGGATCATCTATGCATTGAATTTTCACCCTTTCATAAGCTGGATTTTCGAGGAAGGAGATGGGCTCATCGTGTGGTTCATCTGAGGTGGCTAATTTTGAAAGGAGGTCGGCTAGCTCGTTGTCTTCTCGATCAATCCTCTGAATCTCCCAGAATTCCAAGTCCTTTATCAGCTCTTTCACCAAGTCGCAGTATTTGATTAAAGTGGAACTTAGCACCTCGTACTCGCCTCGGACCTGGTTAACTATCAATTGTGAATCACAGTAAGCCATGATCTTAGTTGCTCCAAAACACTTGGCGTACTCTATAGCTGCTATCAAGGCTTCGTATTCAGCCTGGTTATTGGAAGCGTCGAACTTGAACCTTAATGACTCCTCGTACACTGTCCCAGATTCTGGTTCAATTAGTACTATCCCAGCTCCACTGCTATTCTTGGTCGCTGACCCGTCTGAATAGACCTTCCAACAATCGTCGGGTAGGCGATGGCGACACGGGACTCGACTCCTTCCCTTTAGCCTTTTCTTTTGGAGCTCGCTGCTCGTCGTCTTCCTTGGTGAACGTAAGCTCGACCAAGAAGTCAGCTAGAGCTTGAGCCTTCAACGCCTTTCGAGGTCGATACTCAATGTCAAATTCAGTAAGGGCAATTGACCAATTGAGAAGTCGACCTGAACTTTCCGGCTTGTGGAGAATTTTTCTTAGGGGAGCATTTGTAAGAACCACAATTGGATGAGCCAGAAAATAAGCTCGCAGCTTCCTTGAAGCCACGACTAGGGCATAGGCGACCTTCTCAGCATTGTAGTATACGCTCTCCACATCCGATAGGGCCTTGCCGATGTAGTATACTGGCTTTTGAAGCCCTTCATCTTCTCTAACCAAAATCGCTGCCACTGATTTATCTCCCACAGATAAATACACAAACAAAGTTTCGCCAGTGGTCGGGCTGCTCAGGAGAGGTGGAGTAGCGAGGTAATCCTTCAGCTGTTGGAACGACGAATGACATTCGGTCGTCCATTCAAAACTTTTCGTCCCCTCAATGCTTTGAAGAAGGGAGAGACCTCTCGCCGACTTTGATATGAAACGACCAAGAGCCGCTACCCTTCCGTTAAGTCGCCGCATCTCTTTGACACCGATGGGAGCCTTCATGTCGACTAAAGCCTTGATTTTTCTGGATTAGCTTCTATACCCCTTTGAGATACCATGAACCCAAGGAACTTTCCAGCCAGCTACACCAAATACACACTTGCTAGGGTTGAAGCTTCATGTCGTTTGCTCTTAAATTGGCAAACGTTTCCTTTAGGTCGACCACGTGACGTCCGGTCTTTGTTTTGATGACCATATCGTCGACGTAGGCCTCCATGTTTCGGCCAATTTGAGAAGCAAAGACTTTGTTCACCATCCTTTGATAAGTTGCCCGCATTCTTCAATCCAAATGGCATCATGTTGTAGCGGAGATGCCTCCAGCTTGAAATGCCGTCTTGATTATGTCGTCCTCATGCATCTTAATCTGGTGGTAACCCGAGTAAGCGTCGAGGAAGCCGAGGGTTGAGTGACTGCAATGGAATCGACTAGCTTGTCGATTTTAGGAAGGGGATAGCTGTCCTTAGGGCGTGCAAGATTGAGAGTGGTGAAGTCGACACACATCCGCCATTTGCCATTTGATTTCTTCAATTACGACCACGTTGGCCAACCACGTTGTATGAGTGGCCTCTTTGATTATCCCCGCATTCAAAAGTTTTTGTACCTCGCTTTTATGGCCTCTTCCTTGTCGCGAGCAAAGCTTCTCAATTTTTGGGGTCTAAGCTTTATGGTCGGGTTGACTTCCAGTCTGTGAACAGCGACCTCCTCCTTGATTCCCCTCATGTCTTCCACCCTCCATGCGAAGACATCATTACTTTCCTTGAGTAGATCGATGATTTCTGCTCGCTCCTCAACTGATAACTGCTTTCCAATTTGAATTTTTTGGTCAGGGTAGGAAGGATTGGTGATTACCGACTCTAGCTCATCCACAGCTTCTAGCTCTGGTCCATCCCTGAATTGTAGAGTCTCAATGATTATCTCCTTAACCCTTTGTCTCTCCTCGGCCCTCAGGTGTGGAGCTTCTTCTGCTATCATATCATCTAACTTGTCTGCAACCTCGCTGGTGGTGGTGGTGGCCCCCGCGTTATTGTCGAGCCGGGAGGCATAGGTTGCCTATGATGAATTGGTCGACCATAACTACATCGAATCGACCTCGGTGGTGTTAGAGTGACATGTCGACTCAAGCATGACCTCGTCATTTGAGCGATAGGTCGACTCTTCCACGTCGGTGATTGTTGATGGGCCCGGTAGTTTTGGTGGCCGATTGAGACAACTTTAAATAACCATCTCAGCCTCGATTTCCAACTCCCTTTTCTTTCTTTCTCTGAGAACATGATCAAGGTAGGCTCGAGCTGTGCCTTGTACACACCCTACTCCAGCGGGTGTAGGGAACTTGACTCGCTGATGAGGGATCGATGCCACCATTCCAAGAGCGACCTGACCTGGGATACCAAGTATAGCGGCATAGTCACTATTTACATCGATTACTATAAATTGTACCTTTGATACGATCCTGAGGGGGTGTTGGCCTAGGTCGACGTCGAGCTCTATCTTGCCTTTTGCATCAACTCGATGATTGGTGAAGCCCTCCAACCTACCATCATATCTCTCCAACTGCTCATCATTAAGACCCATTTCTTTAAAGGTTTTGTAGAACAAAATATCCTTGCAGGCCCCCGTGTCGACTAAGAGTCTGCTCGTCGTACATCCGTCTATGAGACCTGGGATGACGAGAACTTGCTCTCTAGCTGCCATGTTAGTAGCCAATTCGTGGGGGAAGAAGCTGATCACTTCATCTCTGACTTCTCTTCTAGGGGGCACATGTGGGGCTTTATTGAGTTGGAAGATCTTGTGCTTGATGGCCGTGTTGCTTGCTTGCTCTGTAATGACCCCCAGGTTCAATCTAGGCTGCCTCGGTCCTTGCTGTCCACCTCCGGCCGCTCGCCTCCACCGGCTTGAGGTCTTTTCACATAAGCGTCGAGTCTCCCCTGGTCGACCATTCTTTGTATAATTCGCTTCAAACCCAAACAATCTTCTGTGAGATGACCAGTGTCTTTGTGGTAATCACAATATTTGGTATTGTCCCTTCTAAATTTGTTGCCTGGGTTCATTGGGACAGGAGGAGCCAGCTCGACTGCATTCATAATCTCTGTTCGACTCACCGTAAGGGGAGTGAAAGCCTCAGGTACCTTTTCTGTAGCCCTAGTCCTGTTCTTTCCATTTTTATTGTTTCCTCCATTCTTGTTGGAGTCCTTTTTGTCATCAGCGACCTCCACCTTGGGGCTTTTACCATTCTTTTTCTCTTTCCTTTCCTCAGCAAGAGCGACATTATACACCTTCTCAAACAACTCCTGTCGAGTTGTTACTGTACGAACTGTGAGTTCATAATCCATGTCTGCCGAGGAAATACCGTTTCGGAAGCAGTTAATGACTTCCCTATCAGTGAGGTCTTCCTCTATCTTATCAACCATTTCCTTAAACTTGGTGAAGTAGCTCATCGAGCTTTCATTCTTCGCCTGCACCAAGTTATTCAGATCGGTGACGCTTATCTTCCGAGCTCCTGCCGAGAAGCGATCCAAGAACTTTGTCCTGAAGCATGTCCAAGTAGTGATGCTACCCGCGGCCAGACCGTTGAACCAAGTTAAGGTTGCCCCAGTGAGTGTGCTTAGGAGGGATTTGCACATATTGTCGTCCTCATTGGCGACAAAACACATTGTGGCTTCCAGATGTGCTATATGACTCCTTGCATTGGTCGACCCCGAATACTTCTCCAGAAGTGGCAACCTTAAAGTAGGAGGAGGCCGACTATCTCTGATTTCTTTGGATAAAGGTCGAAGAGCAAAATCAATTCGTTCGACCTTTCCAGCATCCTTTTTCTTCTCCTCCTCCCATTGCTCAAACTTCTTTTTCATCAACAACCATTCCCTAGCATCGGGTCTTTCATCTCTTGGAGGGGGCGCAACATTTGACTTCTGGCCTTCAATTCTAGGGGGAGTCACCTGCCTACTCCTTCTGTCCCTGTGGGAATGAGCACTCTCTGATCGTATTGGAGATCTGTACTCATCGCTTCCTTGTGGCGACTGCGCCTATAATCTCCAAATGGCGACTGCGCCTTTCCTCTCTTACGGGCGACTGCGCCCCTTCCCGTCTCTATGGGATCCCGATCTCGCGTCCCGGCCGGTGAGACTTGTCCGTTCCTATTGGCCGTTAAGCGCGTCCCTTAAGTCGACCGAGCCTCTTGCTCCTGTTCGCTGAGGCCGGCCCTTAGGTCGTATCGGGGCACATGAACGACCGTGGGAGCACGCCGAACTATCCTGTTTTCACCATTACGCCCCACACCTTCATTTGGCCTCAAACTCCCGGCTGTTGCCCATTAGAAACCTGAGTGGGGGCCACTCTCTCGTAGCGTATGTCGGCTGTTCGCCTCCTCCACGGCTATCAAGTCGGCGAATCCGGGCTCGCTCCAACATCATCTCCTTCTTGCTCATGGGGTTGGTGGAGGGACACCCCTGTTTCCAACATTAACCCGAGGATTGGACGTTTTGGAGGAGGTGGAACTCCTTGCCCATCCATATGCCTTTTCCCTCTTCTTGTGTCGTGCAATCCTCGGCCATCAACAATGCCGGTAGAGCGGGTGGCTCTACCGAGGACGATCGGTGGGGGAGGAGGCAAGTTCAAGTTTTCAGCATTTGCGTTTGTGTTCGTGTTGTTGTTGTTCACTTCTTCATGCCCAAGTGAAGCCTCAGATACGTGTCCCTCTGAAGTTACCATTGTTGCAGGTTGATAGAGTTTTCGAGGTCAAGTTTAAAGCACGATTCCCGGCAATGGAACCAAACTGATGCTGCAGGAATTGTGCTTATCAATAATCCTCCACGTGGCAAGATTAATCACCTGGCTCCTTGACCTGAAATCAGAACCCACGACTAGCCGGATGTGTCTCCGGCGAAGACACTCGGGCGTGAGAGTAAGATAACGGTATATTATAGCTCAAAATGTATTGAATAATGAACTCAGAATACAAAATGGCAGTTACCTTTGCACCGTTGGTAGTGATGAAGTATTTATAGTTGGTGTAGGTGGTTTAATGACAGGGCTACATAAGCTCCGAAATTATAGCGACAGTTATGTTCATGGGAACGTGCCTGTAACCGTCCCTGATTTGTAGGGATGCTGTTATGGAAAGATTGACCTACGTGCGTCAACACATGTCAGGTCGACACTTGATGATTAGGTCGAGGTCGCCACTTGTAGAATGGCCGACCTGACTGGCGGGTAGAGCATGGTTCGTACCCGAATTATAATATGGATCATGAGGTCGGACTAAGTTAGGTCGGGACCTGATAGGTCGGACCATGGGCTTAGTCGACTGATACAAGAGATGGGCTTTGGGCCTTGTTCTGATTGAGTCAGCCTCATTGAGAATGTGATGGCCAAGGCTGCTTGTGATTGGGCTTTACTCCTTTGGCCCAACTCGACACTTTTGATATGTTCATTACCATTGATATTTATAAGAGATATGTCCATTTTTTTAGTTAAAATAAGTTTTGTTTTTTCTAAGCATTAGAAAATATGTTTCCATATAACAGAGACTCTGAAAGAATTATGACAAATTCAATTGTTCTCGAAAACACTATAAAATTGTTATTAATGCCTCATTAGTGTATTTCATAATAAGTGTTTCATATTAATTAATAAAATCGTAACACAATTTACTTTGATAATGTACGAACAACTACAAAATACGAGTATTATTTGCTCCCTCTGTCCCACTTCAATTGATACTTATTTCCTTTTTGGTCCGTCTCACTTCAATTGATACTTCCCAAAATGGAAAGGAATCTTCACTATTTACCCCACTCATTCTCTCTCCTATTTTACTTTTTCACTCACAACATTCTCTCTGCTAACTATTCCTCCCACTCATTCTCTCTCCTATTTATTTTTTCATACTCACAACATTTAACTTTTTCTCTTTCTTACATCACTTTTCCTTAATTCCCACACCCAAAAAATTGGTCTCTATTGAAGTGGAACGGAGGGAGTATTATTTAAGAAGTTAAAACATCACGAATTTTATGAAGATCATAATATATTCATCAATTTAGGCTCCGTTTGTTTGCCGTAAAATAACTTGCGGAAAATGATTTCCTGTAAAATGTTTTTCGTAAAATGAATTTCCTGTAAAATGTTTTTCGGAAAATGAGATAAAAATATTTTCGACTGTTTGGTTCCGGAAAATATTTTTCGGAAAAAATTTCATGTGTTTAATGAAAATATTTTTCAATAAAAACACAATTTGAGATAATTTGAGTGGGGTGAGGGGGGGGGGGCAGGGTGGTGGTGAGTGGAGTGGGGTGAGGGTGGCAGGGGTGGTGGTGGTGAGTGGAGTGGGGTGGGGAGTTGTTAACAATAAATTTTAAATGATTAATTTTTTTTTGACTCGACGGGAGGTGGGGGGCAAAGGTGGTGGTGGTGAGTGGAGTGGGGTGAGGAGTTGTTAAAAATAAATTTAAATGATTAATTTTTTTTTGACCTGAGGGGGGCAGGGGGTGGGGTGGTGGTGGTGGTGGTGAGTGGGATGGGGGTGGGGGGGAGGGCAGTGGGTGGTGGTGAGTGGGGTGGGTAACGTGGGAGTGTATTAAAAGTTAGGTGTGTGAGGGTGTTATCATTTTCCGAAAAATGTTTTACTTAGATAATTTCGTAAGTCATTTTACGGCGAAAAGGGGGGAAAACATTTTTCTCATTTTTGGTACTTACCAAACACCAAAAAATGAGAAAAACATTTTCTGAAAAATATTTTACAGCAAACAAACGGAACCTTAGTATCAAATTTAATCAAATAAAAAAAATATGACATTTGTTATTAGTATGAGTATTATGTGTACTGATTTAACAATATCACTTTATTTTGTTTGTTTGTTTGTTTCTTATAAGGCAGGAGGTTGCAAGTTAAAACCAATTAATAAGGAGAGAAGTAGATAAGGATCTTTATATAGTCAAGGAGAGAATATAGTCAAGGAGAGAAGTAGCTAAGGATTTTTATATAGTCAATGTGTTTGGCCAGTTAATTCCCGACATGAGATAATTGCCCATATATGTGTTTCACATGTAGCCAAATTTTTGAATTTATATGTGGTCATATAATTGGATGACGTGGGGCTAGAATATCTTGGACCTCTTTTTGGGTTTGCACGTGTAAATGGGTATGACACCATGATAAAGTATGCGGTTCCATCTTAAAATCAATTGATTTTAAGTTGGAACCTCAAACTTTATCATGGTATCAGAGCTTGGCTCTCTACAATTGCAGCCCAACGGCCCACGATGAATCTTCTGTGCCACCCATGACAATCCGACACCACTCCATGTTGTAAGCATTTGATAAAATTCGGCTACACGTGGGGGTGTGTAAGATAACATTATCCATATCAGAAATAAACATTATCCATATCAGAAATAAACGAGAGAATGGATGGTTTAGCCCCCCTTTTTTCTTCCCATATTTTGCTGGACTGATTTTAAATCAATTAGCTATCTATTTCAGCCCAACAAAAAAAAAAAGGAGAGCAATCGGGAAGTTTGAATTTTTGAGCCATTTCGATTTAATCAGGAACTTGTGAAGAAGTTGTAAGAACATGGATTAATATAACATATAAATACTTAATAATATAATGATCAATATTATAACATATGGTATAAAGTATAGAACTCAATATAATATGTAGAATTCCATAATATAAGTATACCATTAAATGATGGGCATAATGGTAATATCTTATATATCAATAGGTGTAGTCCCTAAATGAAGTGCTCCTTGGATTCCTATATAAAGGCCTATCCATCAAGCCTATGAATCACTAGTCATTTACATTCTCATTCAGTCAAAACTCTTCCTAAGTACTTGAAGATCAAAGAGAGTAAAGGGCACTCATCATTTAGAAGATCTACTCCTCCATAATTTAAAGTCTATCTTCTTACTTCATCCTCTTTATTCAAGAACAAGAACAAGACTAAGAACAAACATGGAATCACAAGGTATTTACACGCTTCCGTCTTCTTCTTCTTCTCTTCTTAATCTAGTAATGAGTCGGTTCATATTTAATGGATCGTAATTGTTCCAACAATTGGTATCGAGCACCTTTCATAAACTAGATTGAGTTTGAATTTCTTATAAAGTCTTGTGCTTTAATTTGTTCAAGGTTTGTAATCCATGTAAAATTACACTTGTTTTTTGTTCTTGTACATAATACTCATTTTGTCTTAGAGTATTATGTTCATAACTTCATTCTATTTCTGCATTTTGGTTTTACTCAAAAGGCTTTCAATCCTTAATGTAAGATTATCCTATTTTGAACATAGCCACCATCCTTGGATGCGTTGTGAGTTTGTTCATTTGCATAGCCACGCATTTTTTAAATGTGTTGTGAGTATGCGGATCTACTTACTTTGATTGAAAATTGAGTCACCATGAAAATAATGGTAAGATCAAGTTTTGAGAGACACAATGGTTCATACAAGATTACCCCATTTACATAGCCAACATCATGTGTTTGGAGTGTGTAAATCTAGGTCTACTTGTTTGAATCATGTTAATTAAAGTGCAAACTTGTCCCATTTACATAGCCAATAATTATAATGCATTAAAAAGGAAATTTGGTTGGAAAACTGTTCATAAAAGGGTTTGAAAATAGTGACTGTTCGTAATTCTGGGCATTGGGGACGAGTCGTCCCGTAGGGGACGAGTCGTGCCCATCAATTTTCTGGAATGGGACCTTTCTGATTCAGGCGTCCCCCTTATAGGGACGAGTCGTCCCCTTAGGGACGAGTCGTGCCCTAAGGGACGAGTCGTCCCCTTTGAAATTCCAGAATAGGGTTGCTTCTGATTCATTCGTCCCTCCTTTATGGACGAGTCGTCCCCTTAGGGACGAGTCGTGCCCTAAGGGACGAGTCGTCCAGAGAGACTTCAGTCTCAAATTTTTTCAGAATTTTGATAATTTATTGATAAAATATGATATCTGGACACCAGTCACGCTGATTGGCGGTTCTTAGAGTTGTTAAACTTTAAGAATGGACGGATAGAACATAAGGATATTGTCTTTTATTAATAAATTTTCGTTGTTTTTACCCTTTAAAGTTTCAAATTTACCTTAAGGCCTTAATTTTGATTAATTATATCCTTAACATTTTGAATATAATTGACATGCTTGTTTCCCAAAGGTGACCTTGTTAATTAAATTCAAAATTGTTAAAAGATGAATGTAAATATTAATATGTGATAATATGCTTGTTTCCCAAAGGAGACCTTATTATTGACTAAATATTTACATTCATAAGTAATAATTGAATTAAACTTTAGGTCATTTTAAAAACCTTGAACCATCCCAAAGGAAGGCGGGTGTTTAAAATGAGTAGTTTATTCTTTATTACCGGGGAACAAGTACCTTAAACTTTAGGACACTTCTTGTACTTGATCCGGCCCAAAGGAAGGCAAGTACATGAAATGTATTGTTTAAGCTATTTGTTTACCCTAAGATAAATCAAATTGTGAGTCAATTCGAAATCCAAAGATTAGTCTTGATGTCATATTGATTATCTTTATTTTGATGGAATTCATTTTGATATAATTAATCATTGTGTAGATTCTTATACATGTTTTGTTTCATTCTTTTGTTCTCTTCATTCAGATTTGATCAGTGCTTCTTACATTACTACCGCCTTAAACTCAATTCCTTTGCTAACCTGGGACAAACTTTAAAACTTGGAAAAACAAAATTATTATGGTCTTAGGCTGTTTGGACCTTGACCTCGCATTAAGAGAACAAGCTCCTGCCCCTCTAGCGATAAAAGCACTGCGGAAGACCGCTTAAGTTCGGAGAGGTGGAAGCGTTCTAATCGCGTCGCCCTAAGCATAATTAAGAATGCGATCCGGAGACATTTTTGAACAGTGTCTCCGAGGATGTTGGTGCAAAAGGTTTCCTAGATGCCCTAGAACAACGCTTTGCAAAAAGCGATAAATCGGAAACAAGTGCTACCTTAAGAAAGCTTGTTTCCATGAGGTACAAGGGTACTGGAAACCTAAGGGAATATATAATGGAAATGTTTCATCTATCATCGAAATTAAAAGCACTCAAGTTGGACTTATCGGAAGACTTGCTTGTGCATTTGGCTTTAATTTCTCTTCCTTCACAATTTGGTCATTTTGAAACGACCTATAATTGTCAAAAGGACAAGTGGAATATTAATGAATTAATTTCACATGTCACGGAGGAAGAAGATAGGTTGAAACACACCAAACCCGAAAGTGCACATTATGCATCTACCTCTTCTCGAGGGATTAAGAGAAAAGGTAAGGAGATTGCGGTTGCATCAAAGAAGCCTAAGGGATCATCAAATGATCAAAGGTGAAAAAGTGCTTCTTTTGCAAGGACCCCACTCACATGAAGCCCGACTGCCCTAAGTATCGCCAATGGCGAATTAAGAAAGGTATGTCATTTAGCTTTGTTTGTACTGAAGCTAATTTAGTTTCAATTCCTTCGTATACATGGTGGTTAGACTCCGGTGCAACTACTCACATAAGTTCATGTATGCAGGGTTGTCTGAACTACCGAACGCCCAATGAAGGTGAAAGATTCATCTACATGGGAGCTGGAAAGCCGGTAGAGGTGGAAGGCATAGGGACCTATAGATTATCATTAAGTACCGGATATTATTTAGTTTTGAACAATGTATTTATTATTCCATCATTTAGACGAAATTTAATTTCCGTCACTACATTAGATCGAGAAGGTTATTCTTGCATCTTTGGTAATAATAAATGCAATTTATATTTTGATTCAAAGCTTTTTGGTACTAGTTCTTTGTCTTATATTGATAATCTATATTTACTTGACACGGTCAATTCATTAAATGAGTCCCATAATAATGAAACTAACTCTCGAGGCATAAAACGAAAGTTTTCAAGTAAAAACTCTTATACCTTGTGGCATAGGCGTTTGGGTCATATCTCCAAAGGAGAATTGACAAGCTTGTGTCCGAGGGAATATTACATAAGCTTGATACTCCGGAAAATAACTTTTGTATTGAATGCCTTAAGGGAAAATTTACAAATAGTACAAACAAAAATGAATCCTTGAGAGCTACAAAAGTCTTAGAACTAATTCATACGGACATATGTGGACCGTTCCCTACCCCTTCATGGAACGGACAAACATATTTCATTACGTTCATAGATGACTTCTCTCGTTATGGATACATTTATTTACTTCATGAAAAGTCTCAATCATTGGACGTTTCAAGTCTTTTAAAGCCAAGTTGAAAATCAACTTGAAAAGACTATTAAGAACGTTAGATCCGATCGTGGTGGTGAATACTACGGTCGGAATGACGGTTCGGGAGAACAACGTCCGGGTCCTTTTGCTCGCTATTTGGAAGAGTGTGGGATTGTCCCTCACTACACCATGCCGGGGACACCTAGCATGAATGGTGTAGCCGAGAGACGTAATAGAACCCTTAAGAATATGGTAAGAAGTATGGTTTCTTGTACTTCTTTACCTCACTCATTATGGGGCGATGCTTTGAAAATCGCAACCTACCTACTTAATAGAGCTCCTTCAAAAGCTACTAACAAAACCCCTTATGAATTATGGACCGGAAAGAAACCATCCCTAAATCATCTTCATGTTTGGGGTTGTCAAATTCGAAGCTAGGCCTTATAAACCTAACGAAGGAAAGTTGGACGCTAAGGCAGGTTAGTAGTTATTTTGTAGGGTATTCTCAAAGATCTAGGGGATATAAATTCTATGACCCAAAAACTAGAACCTTTTTCGAGACGGGAAATGCTAGGTTCTTTGAGGATGTTGAATTTAGAGGGAAAAATTTGAATAGTAATTTTGAATTTGAAGAAATGGAAGAGGAATTCGTTTCTATACCTCTTCCTATAGTTCCTATTGAAAATCAAGCAGTTGTGCCTGAAATTCGACAAGAACATAATATTCAAAATGACGTTAATTCTCCTATTAATGAACAACATGAAAATGTTGATGAGGAAATTCAACACCCTCAAAATCAAGAAAAACCGGTGCCATTAAGAAGATCTAATAGAGCAAGAAGGAGTGCTATACCGGATTATTATGATATATATCTTGCCGAGAATGAGGAACCGTTAGGTTTAGTGGGAGATGAGCCAATCACCTTCCATGAAGCCATTAGTGGTCCAAATTCTCATTAGTGGATTGATGCCATAAATGAAGAGTTGAAATCCATGAATGACAATAACGTTTGGGATCTTGTCCCATTACCTAAGAATGTGAAACCCATCGGATGTAAATGGATCTTTAAGACCAAAAGGGATTCACAAGGTAATGTGAAAAGACATAAGGCTCGTCTTGTCGCTAAAGGGTTTACTCAAAAGGAAGGCATTGATTACAAAGAAACATTTTCACCGGTATCCTCTAAAAATGCTTTTAGGATCATTATGGCTTTAGTGGCACTTTTTGACCTTGAGCTTCATCAAATGGATATAAAGACAGCTTTTCTCAATGGTGACATTGAGGAAACTATCTATATGAAGAAACCAGAAATGGTGACTGATTCGGATCAAACTAGTCAACTAGTTTGTAAACTTAAGAAATCCATTTATGGGCTCAAGCAAGCATCTCGTCAATGGTACTTAAAATTTAACCAAGTTATTTTTTCATTTGGTTTTGAAATGAATCTTGGTGAAGATTGTGTGTACCATAAGTTCAGTGGGAGTAGGTTTATATTTTTGGTCTTGTATGTGGATGACATTTTACTTGCTAGTAATGATAAAGACCTTCTTAAGGAAACCAAGAAATTTCTCTCAAACAAATTTGAGATGAAAGATCTTGGAGAAGCTTCTTTTGTATTAGGAATCCAAATACATCGTGATCGCTCACGAGGTATGTTAGGATTATCACAAAAGAGCTATATAGAGAAGGTATTACAAAGGTTTAGCATGAAAAATTGTAAACCACATGACACCCCGGTCTCTAAGGGAGATAAGTTCAGTCTAAATCAATGTCCTAAAAATAATCTTGAATCCAAGTATATGGAAAATATCCCTTACGCATCGGCAGTAGGAAGCCTAATGTATGCTCAAGTCTGTACTCGCTCAGATCTTGCTTTTATTGTTGGCATGCTTGGGCGATATCAAAGCAATCCGGGAAGAGAACATTGGGTCGCAGCCAAAAGAGTGATGAGATACTTACAAAACACGAAGAACTACATGCTTACATATACAAAGTCGGATCATCTTGAGATCATTGGTTTTTCCGATTCTGACTTTCTTTGGATGCCAAGATAGTCGCAAATCGACATCGGGTTATGTCTTCACTTTGGCCGGTGGAGCGATATCTTGGAGAAGTGCCAAGCAAACATTAGTTACTACTTCCACCATGGAAGCCGAATTTGTTGCTTGCTATGAGGCATCCAATCAAGCTATATGGCTGCGAAAATTCATAGAAGGGCTGCGAATTGTCAAAGGTGTTGAAAGACCGCTTAAGTTATATTGTGACAATCGAGCCGCGGTATTGTACTCCAACAACAACAAGAGTTCATCTAAATCTAAGCATATAGATATTAAGTTTCTTGTTGTGAGAGAAAGAGTACAAAATGAACAAATAGAAATAGAACTTATTGGTACAAACTACATGTTAGCGGATCCATTTACTAAGGCGTTATCTCCTTTAGTATTTCACGAGCATGTTGCTCATATGGGTGTAATGACTTTTGATAATGCCTAAATCAGTGGGAGTTTTAAATATTTCTATTTCCTTGTGTTGTTTTCATTTAAATTGATCTCATTTGGTTAAAGTAGGACTAGTTGGAGAATATATATATGCATTCTTCATATATATTCATTAATTTTCCATGCTACATATCTATACTTTATCTATGTCATTTAGTTGGATATATATATGTGATTAATGTGGGTTTAGTTGCGAATCAATTACAACGAATGCCCCTTTAGTCCTTATACTTATATGACTAATGGACGGGATTGTTTTCGAATGACAACAAAGTGCACATAAGGGTTGTCATTTGTGTTATAAATATGATTGAAGAAATTTATTAAGTGAAGGTATATGTTATAATAATCCAAGTGGGAGATTGTAAGAACATGGATTAATATAACATATAAATACTTAATAATATAATGATCAATATTATAACATATGGTATAAAGTATAGAACTCAATATAATATGTAGAATTCCATAATATAAGTATACCATTAAATGATGGGCATAATGGTAATATCTTATATATTAATAGGTGTAGTCCCTAAATGAAGTGCTCCTTGGATTCCTATATAAAGGCCTATCCATCAAGCCTATGAATCACTAGTCATTTACATTCTCATTCAGTCAAAACTCTTCCTAAGTACTTGAAGATCAAAGAGAGTAAAGGGCACTCATCATTTAGAAGATCTACTCCTCCATAATTTAAAGTCTATCTTCTTACTTCATCCTCTTTATTCAAGAACAAGAACAAGACTAAGAACAAACATGGAATCACAAGGTATTTACACGCTTCCGTCTTCTTCTTCTTCTCTTCTTAATCTAGTAATGAGTCGGTTCATATTTAATGGATCGTAATTGTTCCAACAGAAGTGATTTGCTTTAAAATGAACTTTTGGTCAAATTCTAAAATAGAAAAAAAAAAAAAAAAAAAAAAAGCAGCAACATTAGCTTATCTACCTTATACTTCCGTAGTTCCGTGTTTGTAACGACGCTTTATTAGATGCATCCACGGCTATATGTGCACTAGTAGTGGCCAGTTGGCTAAACCAACTCTAGCAAGCAATTGGGCAAATTTTTTGTACCATATTTATATCATTAACTCTAGGAAAAATTCCTCTTTACCCACATAACTCAAATCATAACCCATCAAAACCCATCCCAAATTTAAAAAGACAACCTCCTTTTATATTTCAAATCAAAATCCCTTTAAACCCCAATACGCTATTTACCGGTCAAAATTATTGACGGCTCCGTTAACATCCGTTCTCACACACACACATGGTTCTTCTCTCTCCAATCACTCTGATTCCGGCGACCCACCGGAGCAGCTCAGTCGACTCCGTCTCTCGCCGGCTCACCAGATCTGCTCCGTCTTCGTCTTCGTCTTCATCTTCAATCGATATCAACTTTTGTTACGTTAACAACATTTTCTTTCATTGTTGTGATTTTCAAGTTTGTATATAGTTTCTTTGAACGAATTGGAGAATCGCTCGTCGATTTTATCTGGGTATTTTCGATTTGGGTTGCTAGATTTTAATGGAATTTAGGTGTTTTTCTTATGAATTTGTTCGAATCTTGTGTTTGTTTTGAGTTTTCTGGTGTGGGTTATCTGTGATATAGGGGCTTCTTTTTTCTTTCTTTGATGAGGGTGGAGATTGAGGGTTAGCTTTTGAGAGTTTTTATATGGGTTCTGCTTCTTATTCAACAGTGGATTCGGTTGATTCTTCTTGTTGAAATGTTGTGAGCTTCTGTTTGTATTGAGCTATATTTGGCTTGGAATCTTTATCAGCTTATTTTAGTTGGATTTGGGGTTTTGAGTAATAACTTCGCTTGAATTGTAGCTGGGATTAGAATTTTTGAACTGTTATCTGAATTCATTAGTATTTCTTGGGATTTGGTTTCTAAAGCTTTGGTTGAATATATCAAGTTGCTGAAATTATATATGGGCCCTGAGTTCTGAGAAAGGGGTGATAATCTTGGTTGAATTTGATTTTATCGGGGAGGGTTTATGGTGATTTAACGAGTTAAGTATTACTGGTATAGGACATGACAACACTATATACACATGATATACACATGCTATAAGACATTTGAATGGTCATATAGCAACTGGTATAGGACCAATTAAAGGGGTTATAGCTTTGTATATGATGTTGTCAGGTCCTATATCAGTTGCTATAGGACCATTCAAAGTTCTTATTGCTTTGTATATGACGTTGGCATGTCTTATACCAATTGCTATAGGACCAATTAAAGGGCTTATAGCTTTGTATATAATGTTGCCAGGTCCTATACCCATTGCTATAGGAACAATTAAAGGCCTTATAACTTTGTATATGATGTTGCCAGGTCCTATACCAATTGCTATAGGACCAATTAAAAGGCTTATAGCTTTGTATATGATGTTGTCAGGTCCTATACCAGTTGCTATAGGACCATTCAAAGGTCTTATAGCTTTGTATATGATATTGACAGATCCTATAACAATTGCTATATGACCAATTAAAGGGCTTATAGCTTTGTATATGATGTTGGCAGGTCCTATACCATTTGGTATAGGACGTTAACTTGAAGTTCATATACAGGTTTTATACCATTTGGTATAAGAACTTAGTTTAATACATGTATTAAATGTCTTATAAAGCTCCTATGCCAGTTGGTATAGGACACAAGTTTAATTAATGATAAATGTCCAATACCAAATCATATGTAAAAAAATCAATTCTACAGAAACACATGTATTAAATAAACTAGGGACAATGTTTTTAGGTCTTATACTATTCTGATTATAAGACCTAAAAACAGGCCATTTAACACATTCTCAAACTAAACATTGATATAATATACTGGTATATAACACTGGAACATGTCCTATACCCAGAGGTAAAAGACTTGTAAATAGTTATTAATCACAACCACAAAAACATAAAATGATTTCAAATTTTAAAAGAATGTAAATAGCTACAAGTAAACCAAAAATTGATTAACCATTCAACAACTAGTGCACTGTCTAACTATCTTACATTTGACAAATATTCTAAGTACATTGTTCAAACATCAACCATATTCTTCCAAATCAAACCAACAAACTGAAAGGTTCACTTATGAATGATAAAGACAATATTTATGTTATAAGATGTCACGAATCATCTTTGCCTGATACGATGGCACTGCAGCATTTTCATATGTCTTTCTCACCGATGCTTTATCAAACATTTCTTCCCCTTCCATTAGAACAATTATCCCACAATCCAAACTGTCATCTCCTTGTTGTGGAATGTCATCGCGTTTTAATTCTATGAACTTTGCCACATCTTGTTGAGTCACTTCTATGCATTTGTATTGTGCTCTCACATGATCAAATTGAAAAGGAAATATTTTTTTAAAAGTTAGTCAAAAGTCCTTTAGCACAAACACAATAATATATTACAGATCTTATACCTCTTGGTATAAGACTTATTTCAAGTAACTTATAAAACAAAGGTCCTATACCATTGTTAAAGGACATGAAACAAGTCCTTTGCCACATTATCTAAGACAAACAAAATGAAGCAAGGCACATCCAAATCAAATTCACACTACAGCAGGTCCTATAACAAGGGTTTTATGACCTGGAACAAGTCTTTTGCCACATAAACAAACACAATCAAAATGAAGCAAGTCACATCCAAATCAAATGCATACTAGAACAAGTCCTATAGGAAGGGTTATAAGACCTGGAACAAGCAATTTGCCACATTATCAAAGACAAATAAAATGAAGCAAGGCACATCTAAATCAAATTCACACTACAACAGGTCCTATAATAAGGGTTATAGGACCTGGAACAGTTCCTTTGTCACATAAACAAACACAATCAAAATGAAGGAAGTCACCTCCAAATTTAATGCATACTAGAACAGGTCCTATAGCAAGGGCTATAGGACCTGGAACAGGTCCTTTGCCATATTAACAAACACAATTAAAATGCAGGAAGTTAACTCAATATCAAATGAACACTAGAACAAGTCTTATACCAATGGTTATAGGGCCTGAAACAGGTCTTTTGCCAATTTAACACACAAAATCAAAATAAAGCAAGTTGCCTCAAATCAAATGAACAATAGAATATGTCATATATCAATGGTTATATGACTTGTTCAGGTCCTTTACCACTTTAACCAACACAAACAAAATGAAGCAAGTTGCTACAAAATCAATTGCACACTAGAACAGGTACTATATCAATGGTTATAGGACCTGGTTCAAGTCCTTTACCACTTTAACCAACACAAACAAAATTCAACATATATTTCAAACAAATTCAATTAAAACATAAAAAATAGGTCTGATATCTTATATAAAATCAATTACAGGCTTAAAATTTGTACATAAATTACTTTTCCAATCAAAATCAAAATGAAGTAAGTATTCTCGAAATCAAACTCACATTAGAACATTTCCTATGGCAAGGGATAAAGGATCTGGAATACAACAGATCCTTTGCCACAATAACGAACACAATCGAGATGAAGATGAATCAAGTAACGTCAAAAAAAAAAAAAGGTCTAATACCTTAGATAAAAACAAAGAAAAAATAGGTCCGAAGCAAGTAACAAATTATGAACACAATTACATACAAACGATTTACAACCACAAAAAAAAAAAAAAAAGAGAAAGTCGGATACCTAAATTTTTCGATTGACGCAGCTTTTAAATGGATTTGGTCAGACGCCGCCTTCAATGGAGCTTTAATGGCTTCGATTAACGCTTCTATGGAGTCGATTAGGGTTTGATTTGGGTTTGGGGTGCGATTTGCATCGGATAAAGAGAGAATGAGATGGTTTTCTAGGGTTTTGAATTTTTTGATAATGGGAGGTTACGGGAAGATAACAGAGATTATGGTCCGTTATGTGTGGGTTTTAGTGGAATTTTCATCTCAAATGGGTTAATGAGGCTTATTGATCTGGATTGTGGGGTTTAGAGTCCTTGACTCTTAACTCTAAGACGCTTTTCGTCCTATAATAAACTTTTCATTTTAATTCATCCCAAAATATATACTCCCTCCGTCCCATTACAATTCACTCACTTACTGTTCACGCGTAGATTAAGGAAAAAAATAATGATATAAATGTTGTGAGTGTAAAAGTAATATAGGAGAGAGAATGAGTGGAGGGAATAGTAAATTATAATGGTGTTGTGAGTATTAAAATAATGTAGGAAAGAGAATGAGTGAAGGGAATAGTAAAGATTCTTTGTCATTTTAGAAAGTGTGTAATTTGTAGTGAAACGCCCAAAAAAAAGTATGTAATTTGTAATGAGAAGGAGGGAGTATATATTTCCTGTGTCCCATTTATAAGTTCACTTATTTATCAAATGAATATCCTATTTAAAAGTTCACTTTTTCTAAAATAAAAATGAGTTTGTTTGTCATATCACAACAATAACTCATTAATTCCACTTTCGCTTTTCCACCCAACCATCTATACTCACAACGTCATCTTTCTTTAATTTGTGTGCCTAAACCAAATGATAAACCAAATGATGAACTTATAAATGAAATAAAGGGAATATGTTGTATTTTTAAAATAAGAAAACAATTACCATGGTAAAATCTCCTTAAAAACTGACATATCAAATGCAACATTTATTTTGATAGTATAAAATGATAAACAAAGATGGTTAAACAATGAATAATTTCATGAGTTCCCCTCATCCCAAATCATTCTCCAAAAAAAAACCTAAGCGAGATTCAAAAGTTCACAAAAAAATAGAGACTCAGATCAAAATTTCATAAAAACCCAAAACCCTTCATAACCGCTTTCAACACGCTATTCCGCCTAATGATGAAGGAAACGGTCCAGATCAGCCTTAGTCCAGCAATTAGGTTGATCTCCAGCTAGTAAACCTGAAACCACGAACAAACGACTCGTCGGGTTGGCCTCCAAACGATGTACTGCGACCTCCTCTTTGATGCCCCTCATGTCTACTCTCCAGGCAAAGACATCTGTGCTTTCCTTCAACAGGTCGACTATCTCCGCCCTTTCTTCAGATGAAAGTTGTCTCCCTATTCTGATTTTTTGGTCGGGGTTGGAGATATTGGCCTCTATTTCTTTCGGCTCGTCAACAGGTTTCAGTTCTGGGTCATCTCTGAACTGTAGGGTCTCAATAATAATCTCTCAGACCCTTCTCCTTTCTTGAGCTCCCAAATGTGGAGCCTCAACTTCAATCATGTCGTCTAGCTCGGCAGCTATTTCCCCACTGGAGGCCCCTGAGTTTTGGTTGATTGGGAGGCATAGGTCGCCTATGATGATCTGTTCGACCAAAGATGAATCTGCTGCGACCCCAGTATTTTCAGAGAGACGTGTCGGCTCAGTCATAACGTGGTCATGTGAGGGATATGTCATCTCTTCAACGCATCAGATCGTTGATAGTCTGGAAGTAGTTGTGACAGATTTAGAGAACTTCCAGCTTGCCTCTGGAGTGTCAATTTCTATCTCCCTCTTTTTCTTGGACCGTAGCACATGATCCAGGTACTCTCTGTGCTCAGAACGCACCCCACTCCCAGATTGGTGGGAAATTTGACCCTTTGGTGGGGGATTGAAGGCACCATCCCTAGAGCGACCTGTCCAGGGATACCCAATATGTCATGGTAATCACTTATAACGTCAATAACTACAAATGTTACCTTGGCTACTGTCCTTAAGGGATGCTGTCCAATCTCAACCTCTAGCTCGATCTGTCCCTTGGCATCAACTCGGTGATTGGTGAAACCCTTAGTCGACCTGCGTAAGGCGACAACCTAGCATCTGTCAGACCCATGTCTAAGAAGGTTTTGTAGTAGAGAATATCTTTGCAGGCCCCCGTGTCGACCAAAATTCTACTTGACGTGCAGTCATCAATCATCCCCGGAATCACCAAAATTTGTTCCATAGCAGTCATTCTGGTAGCCAGCTCGTAGGGATTGAAACTGTTCACCTCATCCTTAACACAACTCCTAGGAGGCACATAGGAAGCTTTACTCAGCTGAATTTTTTTGTGTTTAAGGGCAGTGTTGCTCGTTTCCTCAGCAATCACTCCCAAAGTCAGTCTAGGCTGCCTTGGCTCAGGTACACCTCTTGTAGGTCGATCTCCACCAGCAGGACGATCTCCCTTGACAAACTTGTCTAACCTTCCTTCATTCACCCACTTCTACATGATCCTCTTCAGACGCATACACTCTTCTGTGATATGTCCAGTGTCCTTGTGGTACTCACAGTACCTACTGTTGTCCCTTCTGAATTTATTTTGAGCATTCATTGGGGCTGGGGGACCTAGGTCGACCGTATTCATAATCTCAGTCCGACTTACTGTAAGGCGGTGAAGCTTTCAGGGACTCTTTCTGTCGCCCTAGTTCTGTTTTTCCCCTTGTTGTCATTATTTTTCACCGGTCCCCCTTTCGTCGACTCACCAGCTTCAGAATGCTTTTAGCCCTTGTCTTTCTTACTTTCTTTTCTCTCCTCAACCATGGCCACATCGTAGACCCTCTCAAATAGTTCCTTCCTTGTGGTCGCCCTCCTGACCTGGAGCTCGTAATCCAAATCAGGAGAGGACACTCCATTTCTGAAACAGTTGATAACCTCCCTATCTGTGAGGTCTTCCTCGATTTGGTCGACCAACTCCTTAAATCGTGTGAAATAACTCATGGTACTTTCTGTCTTACCTTGAGTCATATTGTTTAGGTCGGTGACTATCTTCTTACGGGCCACAGCCGTTGATATTCTATCCAAAAACTTTTTTCTCATATGCTCCCATGAGGTGATGCAGCCAGTGGTCATGCCACGAAATCAAGTCAGTGCTGCACCTGTGAAGATGCTGGTTAGTGCCTTTGATGGATAAAATTCCACTGTGTAATATAAAAAACCTTGCAAGTGTACAAGTCATCGAAGTAGCAATGTACAATAGTAAGGGTTAAACCACAGAGACTCGTGTGTTTAACAAGTTGATTCAAATGGTGCGGAAAGTAACAAAAAGGGGTTTTTGTTTTGGTTTATTAACTAAATTACTAAAGCGAGAAATTAAACTATTTAATTGAAGAAAACAAGAAAGTAAGAAACAAGGATTTAATCAGATCAAAGGAATTCACGGATTGAATTTCATAATTGTATCCCCTCTATGCTATGATTATTGGTAACAAAAATAACAATCTCATTCAAAGATTCTTTCACGTGAGTAAGGGTTGGAACGTTTGGTGTTCGGATTGCAACCCTAATATTTCTATCTTATTGTAAATTCCGGTATGTCAAAACAATATTCAAGAAACTCATTAAGTCCACAAGAAATAAATGAATCTAGGTTGTCTTGTATTCCGGTAGGTCAACAATCCAACCTAATTGATGAATTAGTGTACTTTAAATAAACCGTCCATGGTAGTGCAACAGTCTAAAACATATTAAAGAATGACAATTAATTCATCAAATAAGAATGAGAGAGTTTGAAAGAATTAAAAACGTAAATTAGCATAGAGGTTCAACAATTATTACATCCAATCCATGAATGAATTACTTAGCTACTCATAATAAAAATCGAAATTACAAACATAAAAATAAAACCTGAAATTGACACGGAACGAAGGAAGTAATTATTTCTTTTCTTTTCCTCCTTCTACAGTGCACCGCATAATCCTAAAAGAACCATTACTCCTATATATATATAAATATAAATGCATAAGTTTAAAAGGAATTGAAAAAGAAATAGCCTAAAGGCCAACCCAATTCAGGCCCAGTTTCCGGCCCAAATCGCTTAGAAACCCCGACTCGTGAAAACGAGTCGTGATGAATGGCCCAAGTCTTTCTGATTAAACAATGCAATGTTATAGGCATTTTTTCTTTCCTTGGCAAACTTGGCCCAGCCTTGGCCCCATTTTGAGCTATGCTTGGCCCCAATCCTCTTGCAGCAGCCGGCCATGTCTTGGCCTAGGAATGCCTTGTTCTAGTACCCTTGGTATATTCGCTTCGTCTCGCAATTTTGCCGTCGCACTTTGGCCACTATAATGAATTCTTTTGCATCTCGCTCTTTGAGATTTTATTTTTCACTTTAGCCCATGAATTTTTATACATCAAATTCGTCCAAAATTTCCATATTTTCAGTTTGGTCTCTGAATTTCCAATAAATTACAACTTGGCCCTTGAACTTCCAAAGTGGGTACAAATCCTCCGTTTTCAGCATTGTTGCACTTCAGTCCCTGAACTATCAAAACACTAACAAAATACATTAAATTCTCAAGGTTTCGAGCATCAAATAAGCTAGGAAATATATATTTTGGATGGGTAAAACCACATCCATCAAATACCCCCAAACTTATCTTTTGCTCGTCCTCGAGTAAAACGAAATTAAAACAAAATAAAAACTAATTAACTAATTAAAACAAAAGAAAATATTTTTGGGATTGTTCAATTCATATAATAGGCCATTGGCACAACAAGTCTCAGATCTCACAACACACATAATCTACAAGAATTATCATGAACATGGGACTATAATTACATGGATGCATCTAACTTATAATTCTCCACCACATAATGAAAGATGAATGAAATATGAGAGATCATTGTCACCAAAGTAAGATATTTTATAGGGTCACTAACCACATGCTCTAAATCAATGATAATAGGATGAACTTTCTGCACAAGGGACACTCATATGCATATTTAAACAAAACTGTCAACCCGACTACTCTTTAGGGATCAAATATGGCTTTATGGCTTTATGGCTTGTAATGTATCGCGATAAACGCGGGCTAGGTTCACGGTTACAAAAGAAGGTAAGGACATACGAAGTCAAGCAAGTGAAACTAAGAAGTCTTCAACATACATCCTCACATTGAAATTTATCACTCCGCTCCAAGCCAACCCATTGATTAAATCCCCAAACTTATAATTTTGTATACTTTCAAACTTGGGCTCGATCACCTTTCTTTCTTTTTTGGTCACTTTCCACTTCAACATTAGAGAGGGCAAGGCAAATTTTTTATTTTTTTTTCTTTTTATTTTTTTTTGTTTTCCTTTTGTTTTCATTTTTTTTCTTTGCACAAATATATCACAGAGAATGTGCATTCAATACTTTTTGCTCAAGTTTCTCTTTTCTTTCAATACACTTCATAACCCTTTACTTTCTTTTCATGACCACTTTTCACTCAACCCTTTGATTTTTCAAACTTCACCCACAATTTCCAATTCATTCCCTAGTTTCACTTTCTTGAAAATGTGAGAAAAATAGTGTATAAGTTAAAAAGGGTAAGATAATGAGGGTACAAAAGAAGGCGAATGGTGGTCTAAGATAACCTCCCACTGTTGTGAGAAATTCCATTCTTTTTTTCAAGCTCAAAAGGGGTTCTAGCAGAAAATTTTATATAAGTGACGAGAAAGTTAAAGGCTCACAAATAGGGTTCAAAGAAAGTAACCACATATCACTTCCCGAATAGCCTAATTGATGTGTTATTGACAGTCATGCAAACATGTTCTAGGGACCCCGAGAATGCCAAAGTGATCCTATAAAGGTCTCCTAAGTTGGTAACAATGGTCAAGAAAAATAATAGGGAAGTGAAAGGTGGAGAAATCATGCTTTACATGTTTCAATGCAATTATATCCCCATATTGACAATAATACTCAAGATTTTAAAATTAAAGTACTCTCAAATCATCATGGACTCTAGCCAACTTCCCAAATATGAAAAGAACAAAAAATTTTAAAATTTTTCTATTTTTTTGGAGGGTGACACTATTTACACTCTCCTATAAACCCACAAACTCGAAGAGATATCTACCTCCAAACTCAAAACATGCTATGTCATCATAGCAAAGAGAACAAAAACATGTCTCGGGTTCAAAGAACGATGTGACACAACAAAGCAAATAAATAAAGCAATAAAACATACCTATTTGGGTTGCCTCCCAATCAGCGCTTTGGTTAAGGTCGTTAGCCTGACCATTGCCCCACTTACTTGGGGTTGAGATTGGCCTTAATGGATTTGGCCTTTGCTTTTCGGCCCTTTGACCACCTTTGATTTTCTCGGGCACAAACGCCCACTTCCTTCCATGCGTAGGTCCCTTTCTTAATTAATTCAGGTGGAGCCCACGAAACTTTGGGTGCTTTATGCTTCACCCTTTTTCTTTTCTTTTTGTTGGGGCTCTTGCCGCCAAACTTAGTTTGTTCCTTCACCTGCGGAACATCTTCCTCAACAAGATCAAAGAGGTTATCTTGAAAAAAAATATTAGCAAAAATAGTCTCAGATAAATCAAGCAAATAACTCTCCTCTCTAGGCACCTGTGATTTTAAGGGGACAAGAAGGTTGTTTGATGACCTCAACTCCTTTTGGGAGTGATTTAGGGGGTGATATGGTCCGTCACTCCTCGAGTGTTGATCGGCCTTAATGTTGCTAGCCATGTGACAAACGTCCACATTATCCCTAATTTTCTCACCGTCATCCACACAATAATTTTTAATCGCAAAATCCGTAATGTACCCTACAAATTCCTTCTTAGGTGGAGGTTCTTTACAATTTTCAAATATAGAGAACCTAATCTCCTCCCTCATCACATTCAATGCAATATTACCATGTGGCACATCTATCACTGATTTGGTGTCAAACAGAAAAGGTCTCCCAAGTAATATGGGAGCCCCAAATTCATCACCCTCATGATTTTCCATACTTACCACCATAAACTCAACTGGAATTACAAATTTATCTACTTTAACCAACACACCCTCTACAACTCCTAATGGTCGTTTAACCGACTGATCAGCCAATTGCAAATTCCTTGTAGGAGGTTGCAAATTTTGTAATCCCAAATTCCTGAAAATATGGTATGGCATTACGTTGACACTAGCTCCTAGATCCATTAAACCATTAAAATTTTGACCCCCTAAAGTAATCGAAATAGTAAAACATCCGGGATCTTTTCTTTCTTTTTCTTTATTCAACACATCCACACCACCAGAGGGTATGGTTTTTTCAACATCAAGACAAGTGGATTCATGATTACTAGCAGAAAAGACATCATGAATTACCCCCAAACTTCTCTCTTCCTCACAAGCATAATTATCACTATCAACATCACAGAGAAAAGAGAGAAATACCTCCTCAATCTCATCGCTTTCATCCCAAATAGTCACAATAGACTTGGCTTGTTCTGGTGGGTTTTGAAAATTTTCTTGTCTTTGGCTTTGTACCGTTTCCACCAACTGTCCAATTTGGGTCTGTAACTTCTCGCATGGCGGCCTCATGATTTCGAAGGCTTGTTGTTGTTCCATCTTGTCTTGTTGTTGCTTCATCTTTAACTGCATCATGGGCTCTTCCCAAGGCTCTCTGTTCCTCTCGAAGGGCCCCTGTGGTGGTTGGGGATGGAGAGTTTTATTCGGTTGATTTCCACCCCATGACAGGTTGGGATGTCTCGGCCCTGCTTGCCCTCCTAGATTGTATGCATTCCCGTACTGATTGTTGCTTGGTGGGAACCTTTGCATATATGACTGCATCGGCTGCACCTACTCATGATCATATAAATGGGGACCAGTGGTGGGGCAAACTTCATAAGAATGAGTGTTAGAACCACAAGTTACACAACCATCATGCATTACATTCCTAACAGATGACATATTAGATGCAACATTAGAAGTACAACTCATGGCCAACTTATCAAATTTTTGATTAAGAAGTGCAATTTGTTTTGAAATCTCATCATTCATCCCTATTCCATTCACACTATTTGTTTTACCCCTTGACCCCTTCTGTTGCGAATTAGATGCCAGTCTTTCAAAAAGGTCTTGGGTCTCATCTGCAGTTTTGGCTCCTAAAGAGCCTCCGGCTGCGTTGTCAACCATAACCTGATCGGCTTGTGTCAATCCCCCATAAAAAGTCTGATGCAATAAAGGTTGAGAAAAATTATGGTGGGGACATTGCACCAAGAGCATTTTAAATCTGTCCCATGCTTCATGAAATGCCTCAAAAGAGTCCTGTGTGAATCCTATAATTTTCTGTCTAAAAGTGGCTAACGTAGCATGTGGAAAGTATTTTCTCAAAAATATATCATGTAGCTCATCCCAAGTAGTAATGCTCCTATGTGGGAGCAACATTAGCCACATCTTAGCATTATCTCTCAAAGCAAAGGAAAAATATTTCAGTCTTAGGTGCTCATCAGTCACACCTTCTCTCAACGGAAAACTTGACACAATCATCATATATTCCTCAAAAAATTCAAAAAATCCTCGGAGGGGAGGCCATGAAATTGAGGGATCATGTTAAACAGATGGCCTTTTACCTCGTAACTTTTTGTTGCATCAGTTAACACAATGCATGACACAGACGTGTCAACTCGAGGCCTAGAGAAGGCATCCATAGTAGGTGCTTGCAAAGCCATATCAAATGCAAATTCTTCTCCCTCGGTGGAAGAAGTTTCTAAGTCACTCAAAGTTACCTCTGTCTCGGTAACAGAAGTTTCAGAATCAGTTTCAAACACTTGAGTAGAGGGAATGCCTCTCTCAACTTTGTCTATATCGTCGTTCAAAGGAACCAACTTAGGATCCAATGATCGGCGACCAAACATGCACCGATTAAATAAACTTGTTAAAAATCACAACAAGTCCCCGACAACGACGCCAAAAACTTGATGGATAAAATTTCACTGTGTAATAAAAAAAACCTTGCAAGTGTACAAGTCACCGAAGTAGCAATGTACAATAGTAAGGGTCGAACCACAGAGACTCGTGTGTTTAACAAGTTGATTCAAATGGTTCGGAAAGTAACAAAAAGGGATTTTTGTTTTGGTTTATTAACTAAATTACTAAATCAAGAAATTAAACTATTTAATTGAAGAAAACAAGAAAGCAAGAAACAAGGATTTAATCAGATCAAAGGAATTCACGGATTGGATTTCATAATTGTATCCCCTCTATGTTATGATTATTGGTAACAAAAATAACAATCTAATTCAAAGATTCTTTCACGTGAGTAAGGGTTGGGACGTTTGGTGTTCGGATTGCAACCCTAATATTTCTATCTTATTGTAAATTTCGGTAGGTCAAAACAATATTCAAGAAACTCATTAAGTCCACAAGAAATAAATGAATCTAGGTTGTCTTGTATTCCGGTAGGTCAACAATCCAACCTAATTGATGAATTAGTGTACTTTAAATAAACCGTCCACGATAGTGCAACAGTCTAAAACATATTAAAGAATGATAATTAATTCATCAAATAAGAATGAGAGAGTTTGGAAGAATTAAAAACGTAAATTAGCATAGAGGTTCAACAATTACTACATCCAATCCATGAATGAATTACTTAGCTACTCATAATAAAAATCGAAATTACAAACATAAAAATAAAACCTGAAATTGACACGGAACGAAGGAAGTAATTATTTCTTTTATTTTCCTCCTTCTACAGTGCACCGCATAATCCTAAAAGAACCATTACTCCTATATATACATAAATATAAATGCCTAGGTTTAGAAGGAATTGGAAAAGAAATAGCTTAAAGGCCAACCCAATTCAGGCCCAGTTTTCGGCCCAAACCGCTTAGAAACCCCGACTCATGAAAACGAGTCGTGATGAATGGCCCAAGTCGTTCTGATTAAACAATGCAATGTTACAGGCATTTTTTCTTTCCTTGGCAAACTTGGCCCAGCCTTGGCCCCATTTTGAGCTATGCTTGGCCCCAATCCTCTTGCAGCAGCCGGCCATGTCTTGGCCTAGGAATGCCTTGTTCTAGTACCCTTGGTATATTCGCTTCGTCTCGCAATTTTGTCGTCGCACTTTGGCCACTATAATGAATTCTTTTGCATCTCGCTCTTTGAGATTTTATTTTTCACTTTAGCCCATGAATTTTTATACATCAAATTCGTCCAAAATTTCCATATTTTTAGTTTGGTCCCTGAATTTCCAATAAATTACAACTTGGCCCTTGAACTTCCAAAGTGGGTACAAATCCTCCGTTTTCAGCATTGTTGCACTTCAGTCCCTGAACTATCAAAACACTAACAAAATACATTAAATCCTCAAGGTTTCGAGCATCAAATAAGCTAGGAAATATATCTTTTGGATGGGTAAAACCACATCCATCAGCCTTGCACAACACGTCATCCTTAGAGGAGACCAAGCACATTGTAGCCTTGAAATGCTGCATATGATTCAAGGCATTGGTCGCGCCTGAATATTTGTCTAACGCGGGCAATTTGAAACCCACTGGTCAAGTAAATCCTGGGACAGTGGTCGAAGAGTATTGTAGTTTCGTTCAACCTTCCCATCGGTCTCCTTCCTATCCGCATCCATGTTATCCAACCTTCTTTTCAAATTGAGAATTTCCCTAGCATCCAGGTCGCTTATTTGATGGGAGACATAATTAGACTTTTGTCTTTCCTCCCTGTGGGGCTCTCTTCTAGAGAGGGTCAGCTATCTTTCATTCCGTGGGGGTGTCACCTCTCTCCTTTCCCGACCGGACAACGATCGTTCTCCTCTTGAGGGTGACCTACGTCTAGCCCTGCCAGCTTCGAGCTGCCTCCTCTGAGCTGAGTCAGCCTCTTGTTCCCTTTATTGGTTGAGCCTATCCCTTAGGTCGCCAGTCGGGGTCTATGGAAACATGGGAGGGAGGTGGCATTTCAATCCTCATTTGTTCACCAGACGGTCTAGGACCCCCGTTAGTCCGCCTGTGAGAAGTGAGAGATGGGGCTGCTCTTTGCGATCTCCTATCATCCTTGTTAGGAGACTCAGGCATTTCTAGCAGCTCGTCTTGCACATCGAGTAAGCTTTGTAGTATCCTAGCTCGCTCCAACAAAATATCTTTCCTACTAGGGTGAGTAATTGAGAGACCTGGAATGTCTCCTGCAACTGTTCGACCCGTTTGGATCCTCTTAACCTGCTGGTTGGCCCCCTGATTAGGCATAGGCCTTTTCTTCCTTCGGCCATCTTGCAGGCCCTCATTGTCAGCCACACTATTGGAACGAGTGGCCCTCCTAGGGGGATTACCCGGTGGGGGAGGGGGCAGATTTGCAGTCCTATTTCCAGTGCTTGCCTCAATGTTTCTCAATGTGTTCCCAAGCATTTGATCAGTGGAGGAATTTGCGGTACGACCGTCAGACACCATATTTGTGGTTTGAGTAAAGTTTCAAGGTCTGGCTTGTATCGTTCCCGGCAATGGAACCAAACTGACGATGAAGGAAACAGTCCAGATCAGCCTTAGTCCAGCAATTAGGTTGATCTCCAGCTAGTAGACCTGAAACCACGAACAAACGACTAGCCGGATTCGCCTCCGGCTAAGACCTTCCTGCGTAATGATGAGATAAGGTGTATTAGACTTATAAACTCAATTGAATAACGTAATTACTCAAATAGCAAATAAGACATTACCTTTGAACGTTGGAAGTTGTTAGGTACTTATAGTGTTGATGTAGGATCGTGTTGAATCCCTAAAATCACGGGAATTATGCTGGCGTAACTGACTCCGAGAAAGTAGGAGGCGGTTAATAATAACGACGTGGGTTGGCGCACGTGTTGGTAGGTCGGGGTCGCTTGGGTGGTCAAGGGCGACCTGACTTTGTAACTTAGTTTGATATGAATTGTACAAGTATGTGATCGTATGTCGGGGGAAGCTAGGTCGGAATCAATGATGGTCGGACAATGAGCTAGGTCGACTGATCTACGATGGGTCGTTGGTTTTGTAAAGATTGGACCGGTCCATTAGATAATATGGTCTCAATAATGTATAAAAGGTTGGGCTTTACTCGTTGGACCTGGGCCGTCACTTTTATTTCGTTCACTGTCGTTTCTCTCTCCCGCATCTACGACCTCCTCTTTGAAAAAGTCTTCTTCGTCCATCCGAGGAACCAAATAATTTCTGCTTCCATTAGTGTTCCTGCTCAACAGCCAATTATCCTTTCTTACAAGTAAAACGTGATGATTACTTCTCCTAAAAATCTAAAATCTATTGAAACTGTAGTTTCAATTTTGAAGGAAACAAATTACTCTTATATTTAGGCATAAGAGTTTTTTTTTTAAAGATATAAGTGTGATTTTAGTCTTACTTTTTTTGTAAAGGTATAAATGTGATTTAATGAATATTTATGAATTTAATATTTCGCCCTTAGTCAGGGATGGCCAAACCGGTTTCGGGTCCGGTTCCGGTTCGAAAACCGCCGGTTCCGGTTTGGCAAAAGGGTGACCCTTAACTGGCCCGGCCTAATCACGGTTTTGGTTACTCGTTTCGGTTTTTGTCCCCGGTTTGCTCCGATTTCGGGCTTTTTCGGTCCGATTCCGGTCAATAATGAATAAAGATGCTAAAAATTATTGGAAAACAAGGAATTTTCGTCCGGTTCACGGTTCCGGTTCCGATCCGGTTCACCATTTATGTGACCCTTAACCGGCCCTTATCCAAACCGGTTCCGGTTATCCCAATTCCGATTTTCGTGGCGGTTCATGGCGGTTTCGAACTTTTTCGATCCGATTCTGATCCGATTTTCCGGTTCCGATCCGATTTGACCATCCCTACCCTCAGTCCTAAAAGAAAATTGATCGGTCGCTTTCTCCCTCACCCTCGCCCCTGCCCCCAGCGAGTTTTTGACGTATTGGATGTCATGATCCTAGTATTGTTGAATTAGGTTTTAAGTGTCATAAAGTGAGGAACTTCACATGTCAAAAGAACAATTAGGAAGTGGGTTGTTACACTTTTGTTTTCTGTAATTAAAAAAAAAAAAAAGGTATTTATCCAAATTACTTTTGATTTTGAAAGATGAATATTACAAAAAAAAATAAAAATACAAGTTGAATATTACAAAAACTCTTTAAATATTACAAAAAACTACTTTTTTTTTCAATTTTTTTTTTCATTTATCGATCGAATAACTGATAAATGCATTTATCAGTTATAAACAACCGATAAATGCATTTATCAATGATAAATGCATTTATAAGTCGTTTAACCAAAAAATCAAACACAAAATACTCTTTAAAAAGCTGACAAATACATTTATCAATGATAAATGCATTTATCAATTATTTAAACTGAAAAGGCAAAAAAAAAAAAATAGTTTTTTGTAATATCACAACTTACATATTTTTTTTAATTTTTTAATTTGTAAATAGCATCTTTTTGAATTAGTTTGTGATAAAACCTCCAAAAATAAATAAATAAATAAGAATGAGTTGGTCTTATAAAAAATTAGTTTTTTCTTAAGATAAGGAAAAACGTGTTTTCAAAATAAACGGTGGCAATTTTGTAATTACTGGCAACCATGTTCAAAATAAATGGTGGTATTTTCGTAATTAATGGTTCCCCCGTTTTTGTCAAGGTTCGCTTTAACAAACTGCGCCAGACAATAAAGTGCACGCATATGTAACAAAGTGCCGGCAAAAAGTGCCAAGACCGGTTATGAACAAAGTGCCCAGGTGTAAGCACGGCACTTTGTTAAACCGAAACCGGCACTTTTTACACGGCACTTTTAAATACATGAACCGGCACTCTTCACATTGGCACTCTGTTACACTAACACTGGCACTTTGTTACACTAATATTTTTGCTGGCTCTCAAAAATACAAGCACTGGCATTCAAAAATACATGGACTGGCATTTGAAAACACATTTACTGGCACTCAAAAATGCATATACTAGCACTCAAAAACACTGATAATTATTTTTGCTGATATTCAAAAAAACATGAACTGGTATTCAAAAAAACATGGACTGGCAATCAAAATTACAAGAACTGGCATTCAAAAAATACATTGACACTCAGTTACACACTTACTGGCACTCTATTATACACTAACTGGCACTTCAAAATACATGGACTGGCACTCCAAAACACATACACTGGCATCTAATTACCCAGTCCACCAATGCATCAAATTCTCAAACTGGTACTCAAATACTTATAAACTGATATTCAACAACATATAATCTGGCACTTAAAAACTAAAGCACTGGCATCTAAACAAATAAACAAAGCCAAAATCAATCAAAGCCAAAAATCAATACCAATGGCTTCCCATCAGATTAACAGCCATTTTGCCCAAATTCAACTGCACTGATTCCAACTGTGAAGAATCAAGCAGCAAAATCATGGTGAAATCTATAACTGGAGAAGAAACACAGCTCAAATTGCTCGAAGATGGCAGAAAGGGGTTGCTGAAATTGACATGGCTGCTGCGGCGAAAGATGATTAATTTCCATAAATAAACTATTTTTCTTCTTTGTTTTAATAGCTGTCGTAGGTCTTGAACGGCTGCCGGCGCTTGATAATTAAGAATACCGCTACGCAAATCTGTATGATCACCCCTACGCCCAGAAACATCAATCCAATTTTCTTTCCCAGATTGAACTTTGACGATTCTGCTGTCTTCGTTTGAGGATTTGAAGTAGGTGCTGTTCTTGAACGATGGAGATAGGGGATTGGTTGAGGAAGGTCGCCGGCGAGGGAGAACTTGGGGAAGACGATTGCGGCTCTGCTTTGCGTCTAGAGAGAGAATGTAGTGAGTTTGCTTTGCGTGATAGAGAGATACGGTTTAAAAACACATTTTTTTGTAAGCTTACAAAAAAACGCGTTTTTTATAAGTTTTTGGCAATAAGAATATTGATATAATCCCTTCAGAGTTTTAAGTATATTTAAGTACTTCTTCTCCTGATTTATCGTTTTTGAACTTTTCAAAAAATTTAAAAAAGATAATTATTACTCCAATTTAATGATAAAAGTACCAAAATTGCTCTTATTTATTGTTTTTCTCTCTTACATTATTCACACAACAAACCAATTCATAAACAAAACAAGTTCCGATGTGAAAATAAAATGAAAATTTGAATGCTTTTAATTCGAAAAGTAACAATTATTTTGGACCAAACATTTTGTATATGACAGATATTTTGGAGCGAAAGAAAGGAGCACGACATCTAGTGTATTTCTTGGGGAGTAGAATCAATTAGATTAAAGTCAACCCCTTGAATGTGGTGGTGGTTTCAAAATTTAAGACACCCTGGCCTTGAGTTGACCACAAAATGCAGTTGGCGGATATGATGTTGAATGCTTATGGCAATGATCAAATCGATTAAAATAAAAAAGAAAAAGGAATTAGGTATTACTCATCCATTCCGGAAAAATAAATTAAAATTACTACAACTCTATAAATATATAATAACAAGGTTTCAGTAATTTTTTTGACAATGAGGGGTATTCTCGTCTTTTCGTATGGTGGCAAGAATGCAATTAAAAAGGCAAAATTGAAACGTGGCAGTGTGTTGTTGGCCAAAATTTTGTTTGTTTTTTTTTTTTAATTCATGTTGGACACGTGTCGCTTAACTGTGAAGGGGCATTTTAGTCAATTACTTGGCGCATGTTACCACGCGCCGACAATTGGGGCGTACATTCAAATTTTTTTTTTTTTTTTTTTTTTTTTTGGGTTTTGACAAATGTCATCACCTGATTGGATGGACGAATTTCGAAAAAACAAAAAATTATCCCATTTCTTTGACCTCAATTATTATATATTAAAATAATTTTTTTAATTTTTTTTTTACACCAAAATTCATAATTTTTTTTTCTCTTTAAATAGAGACTTCTTTCATTTGATTTGGACAAAAAAATAAAATCCTTTTTTTTAAATATAAATTTGTTAATTATCCTTTAATAATTTTGTAGATTCTTTTTATTTAAAATTAATTAAGTGTGAAGTAATTTTTTTAATTATAAATGATAATAAAAAAAAACTCTCTTTAAATAGACACTATTTTTATTTGATTTGGACACAGAAAAAAATATTTATTTTTAAATATAAATTGCTTAATTATCCTTTGTTAATTTTCTTTTTTAATTTTTCAATATGTTTTTAGTCAAAATTAATTAAGTGTCAAATTTTTTTTAATTATAAATGATAAAGATAATAATAATAATTTTACTAATTATAAAAATAAAAAATATAAAATAAAAGTGATGGGGTATAGGATATATAAAATTTTAGATATTGCACTTTGGGTACAGCAGCGACACTTTCTGGCTTCGGGGGTCCCAGGCTTTCTCGATATGAGTTTCTCACCGCGGCAAAACTGCAAAGGCGCGTGCCATACACGCGCCTGAAGAGGCGCGTCTGTACTAGGTGATTTTTTTATTTTTTAAAAAAAATTGGACACGTCTCCCGTTCAGTGAAATACATTTTAGAACAAAATATCAAGTAACTAAATGAGTTATAATCTCAATTTTTGTGAAATGAAATAAATTGATTTCTGAACAATTACCCAAATAAAGTGGATAGTAAATTATTTATTTTGTTTCTTATTTTTTTATTGGTTAAAATTATGATAGCCGTAAATTACACGGGCCTAAATAGGCGCGTGAATGCATTAGGGTCTTTTTTTTTTTTTTTTCAGTTGACACATGTCGTCCGTCTGTGGAAGGGGAATTTCGACATTCCTCTGGCGTGCGTACTTCTGTGACGAATACGGGAAAAATATTTCGGCTTTTGTGCGTTTCTTTGAAAAAAACCCAAATAAATCCGGAAAAAACGGAGTCGCCACGCCATTTTAATTTTGAAGGGCCAAAACTTTGAAAAAAGCCCGAGATCAGAGATTTAGGTTCGGAGGTCATGTTACGCGTCGGGAAGGACGTTAGTGTGCACCCGACGCGCCTCGTAAAAACGAGTCTTCCAAGCTGAAAATCATTTGTGTGGGTGTGTGTGTGTGTGTGTGTTTTGGCCAAAATAAGTTGAAACTGGAAAAAGTAAAAATTGGGATGTCTTTTTAAGACTTTAAACTGATCCCATGATTTTTTGGAGAATTTTTGGTTTGAGATTTGGTACTCAAAAAACCTTTTGAGGTTGAGAAGTCACTTCTGCCAGAGGAAAATGGCAGCAGACACCTGATTTTGAAATAGATTCAAGGGTCCTAAAACTTCATAATCTGGATGAACTCAGAGAATGAAAGTTTCTCTAGACTCCTCTAATAAACTTTGTGTGAAAGAAATTTCCATTTTGGAGAAGATTTGAGGGGTCAAAACCTTCTGGAAACCTCAGATATGAGATCTGGATTCCCAGAAGCTGATGAACTAGCCTCTGAAAGAAAAATTGAAAAGAGGAGTTTTACTCACCCAAAAAATAAGGTAAAAATATGTCTGGAAAGCTCTGGATGTTGGCTACAAAAAGTGTTTTGTAGTCAACACCAAATTCCAAGTTCATCTGTGTCCAAAAATTAAGACCATGGACTGAGGTCTGAGAAAATTGCTACTGGACAGCAACTTCTCAAGAAAGAAAATATGATTTTAAGGGGGGTTTTGCATCCATGCTTGTCCCCATTTCCCTAGGTTTTGGTTAGTGATCACTAGACATTTTAGTGGTGAATCAACTATACCAAACCATCCTTGGGGTACATTAGGACTAAGCATTTCATTTGCTTGGGGAGGGGGGATTTTACCCTTTGAAATCAAGATTTAGTGCTTGAAAATGGTTTTTAGTGTTTTGAAAGTGCATTTTTGCAAGTAAGAAAGAAAAGTTTTGAAAATAATGTTGATCTTTGTAGAAGATCATCCATGGAGATGGTCTTCCATGGTGATCTTCTTAGATCTAGAGAAAAAAGATGAAAGAACTACATTTTGTAGTTTGAAGATGCATGCATGGATGAGATTTAGGGTTAGGAAGAGGAGGGTTTACCAATCTTCCTTGTGTTCTTGAGTGTTTGGCTTGAGTGTATGAGTGTTTAAGGCTTTAATATGAGAGTGAGTGGATGAGTATGAGTTGGGAAAGATTGGAAAGAAAAAGGTGACAATTCTTGAGAATTCTCACTGTTTTCTCTCTATATTTCGCCAGAACTTCGTTGCATTTGTGTTCTTCCTTCCTTATTTTTGTGACTGGAGGGCTCAATTTATAGCCCTCTGAAATTGACAAAGATGTCCGCGCGGATGGGAATGCTTGGCGTGCCTTGTTCATTAAATGCGGCTCCGGCTTTGGACAAGGGAATAATCTTTTTCAAAATTCAAATTGACCGGCCAGATTATGTTTCGGCATTGCTATATTTGGTTTTCTTCATTTGTTTTTCTTTTTTGAGATTCTTTTTAAGGTTTAACCTTAAATAACAATGCCCATTTTACCCTCACTTTGTTAGAAATGTTAGGATAGTTAGGAATTGTTAGAATTGTTATAACTTTCATTAATTTTCTAACGAAAATTCTAACAAGCTCAAATTGGAGCACTTACAGTAGCCCCTCGGCGACGGCGCTTTCGAAGGAAGCGGGGTCGTCGATAAGAGTAAGGCTCCATATTTGGCAGGATGATCGAGTGATCGGGTGGCTGAACCTAGCGATAGGCTACCTACGTATCCTTAAGAGGAATCAAGCCAGTCGTAGTTCGGGTCTTTGACCCCGGAGATGATGGCGTTTTAGGTGCCTCGAACCTGGTGAGCGAGTTCTACAGTCGTTTGCTGGAAAGAAACTCTGCTGGGGATAAGAGATAACCATTTTCGGTCTGATGGCTATCCGCTCTGCTGGGGATAAGAGATGACCATTTTTGGTCTGACGGGTATCCGCTCTGCTGGGGATTCTTGTGATTTATTGCTTTCTAGTGATAGCGTCTTAGGTGCCTCAAACCTTGGAGATGGCGTTTTAGGTGCCTCGAACCTTGGAGATGATGGCGTTTTAGGTGCCTCGGACCTTGGAGATGGCGTTTCAGGTGCCTCGAACCTTGGAGATGGCTTTTTAGGCGCCTCGGACCTTGATGATGATGGCTTTTTAGGCGCCTCGGACCTTGATGATGATGGCTTTTTAGGCGCCTCGGACCTTAATTTGAAATGGCCTTTCGGTGGACTTTGTCCGCCTTAGAAGGAGAGGGTGACCGTTTTGGTCGAATTTGGACCTAATGATAGGCTACCTACGTATCCCTAGTGGGAATCAAGCCCTTTCGTAGTTCGAGTACTTCTCGAGATTTCGTTGGCTTTTGGGATTCCGTTAACTTTGGCCGGGATTTCGTTAGCCTTTCTTTGGGGAAAATCGACGTATTCGTGGGAAATCGGTCTTACGTTTGGCTTGCCGGGGATGATTTTGATGAAAGATACGGGATCTCGTTATCTTTCTCGGGGCACTCGGTCTTACGTTTGGCGCCGGGGTAATTTTGATGAAAGATACGGGATCTCGTTATCTTTCTCGGGGCACTCGGTCTTACGTTTGTGCCGGGGTAATTTTGATGAAAGATACGGGATCTCGTTATCTTTCTCGGGGCACTCGGTCTTACGTTTGACTGCCGGGGACAATTTTGATGAAAGATACGGGATCTCGTTATCTTTCTCGGGTCACTCGGTCTTACGTTTCGATCGCCGGGTGATTTTGATGAAAGATACGGGATCTCGTTATCTTTCTCGGGGCACTCGGTCTTACGTTTGATCGTCGGGGTAATTTTGATGAAAGATACGGGATCTCGTTATCTTTCTCGGGCACTCGGTCTTACGTTCGACTGCCGGAATGATTTTGATGAAAGATACGGGATCTCGTTATCTTTCTCGGGCACTCGGCCTTACGTTTGATCGCCGGGGGTAATTTTGATGAAAGATACGGGATCTCGTTATCTTTCTCAGGGCACTCGGTCTTACGTTTGACTGCCGGGGAAGATTTTGATGAAAGATACGGGATCTCGTTATCTTTCTCAGGGCACTCGGTCTTACGTTTGACTGCCGGGGAAGATTTTCTTGACAAGGGGCTGACTTTGGTTAACTTTGGTTAACTCTGTCAAGTTGGGACCGAATTGCGCAGTCCCGAAATTTTAAGGGGCAAAAGGGTCATTTTGACCACACAAACTTATCCGCGCGGAGGCCTCGAAAGTGGGGTATTTAATGGGGCCAACGCCCTTCTTCTTCCTCGCCCGTCATTTTCGAAAATTCCGAGAGAGTGGAGAGAGAGACGGCATTCCGCCATTTTTGGCTATTTAAGCTTCAAAATTTGTCCGATTTCTTCGATTTTTTGAGCAATGGAACACGGGGAAGGCGCTTTTCAAGGCCAAGGACGTGGCCCGATAGCGGAGAGGCGATTGGAGCTCGTCCGGATGAGGAGGCATTACAATCTTTCGCAATCGGTTGAGGAGGAGCATTACCCCGATGCTTGGCAACATTGGGCTTCGGATCCGCATCTCCGAACGGTATATTTCGAATCCTCTTGATCCTCTTGTCGATTTCTTGTTTGAAATTTTTGGATGATTTTTGAAGTTTTTTTTTTGAATATTGAATATTGATGTTGATGATATGCAATGTTGCAATGAATTTGTGAGTGTCCCAAAATGTGCATTTTGCTTGGGAAAAGAATTGGCATTTTTGCCACATTTTTTTTTTTTTTTTTTTAATTCCGAAAATTGCATGTGAAAATTCGAAGAATTGTGATTTTTTTTTGAAATTGAATATTGCATGTTGATGATGATGATGATTTTTTTGAATTGAATTTGATATTGATGAATGATGATGCAATGCATGCATTTTGTTTGGAAAGAATGGGCATTTTGCCAATATGAGATGTATGTATGTTTAGGATATATTTTTTTTTTGAAAAGTGGGACGGATTTTTCCTCCCGTTGCATGTAAGATGGATGATATGCATGTATGCATTTTTTTTTTGAAAATGGGACGGAGTTGCATCTCTTTTTTTTTTGATGAATGCATTGGGATTTGCTGAAAACTGTTTTCTTTCATGCGAGAAAAATGGGGCTATGCTCATTGTATGCTGTTATGCTGTCGAATTTTTTTATGCAAATGCAATCTTTTGACATTTTCTCTCTTTTCTTTTTTAGGGCGGAAACCGTTTTGTGACGGAGCAGCTGAGCAAAATGAAGACTCGAGGATCGGTGGAGTCTCGTGATTGACTTGTGGGACCGGCTTCCGAATGCGGGCCGAGGAGCTTTGCCGAGTCCGAGACAGATCGTTGTCGAGACGGGGCTCGGGAGTTTGTCGAGTGCTTGAGGGGACCGGTCAAGTTCCCTAAGTGCAAGGGCTTCGATGTTTGCTCTAGCGCAAAGATTGGTGGGACGCGACCCACACCTTCCACTTCTTCCGGGGCGAGGCGACCGTTACGCCTTCCGACTATGCCGCGATCACGGGTCCGTCCTTCAATGGACGCAAAGCATTGAGTGGAGAGATGGCTACAGCGATGCCGATCCGCAGTGCTCTTCTTGGATTTTCCCCTATTCCCAAAAAGGGGACGGGGATGGAGTATGCCGTGGTCTACGGCAAGATCGTGGAGACCATAGCGAGTTATGAGGTCGGGGAGGAGAGGATAGGCGCCGATCGATTGCCAGTGGCCTTCCCGTGGTTTACTTTCTCGAGCACGCTCTTTGGTCATGGCCGAGGGGACAGCGGTCTTTGCCTTGCCGAGGTCCTTAGAGGACATGGAGACGGTTGGAGATATTTCCCTGGGGGAGGCCGGGCCGGGCCGAGCCGTACTTCGCTTGATAGATACAAACGAAGGCCGTGAGTCCTCAGATCGCTTTCGAGTTTGCTTTGAGGTATAAGCTCTCTTTTGCTTTCCCTCTTTCCTTTGAGCACGCACTTTTATTTGCACCGGATTGATTGGATTTTTACCTTTCGCAGGTATGGGCGTTGGAGTTTTTCCACGTCACGGTGTGGAGGCACCGAGGCGTACGCCGGGCGTATCCGGCCATGCGCCTTGGTCCAAGCATGCCCGGAGAAGATAAGCTCCAGGGGGCGTACGACTCTTAGGTACGCGGATTGCCTTCCTTCGACGGAGGCCGAGACGGATGAGGGGATGATATTCTTCCCCGGGATCGCTTTGAGGTAGCGCACCGAAGGGCGCCGAGATCCGGACAAGGCAATGGAGGATTTTGAGGGGCCCGACTTGCGACGCCTACTATCCGGGAGAGAGGGTGACGCGCCAAAGATGGCGTGAACTCGCTGAGGACACCGGTGGAGCCTCCCGCCGACATGATGCACTCCGAGCGATCGGTCCGTGACTGGGACGATTACACGAGCAGCCAAGACTTCTCGGACTTCGTGGCGATCGAGCCATATGCGACGTTCGTCTTGAGGAGGCCGAGGATGCCTCGTGTTTTGGAGAGGAGGGGCTTGGGATCCCGCGGTACCCTGGACGGATTTTTCCTATATCCAGATGGGGTCCGATTGAGGGTGCAGATCCCTCACCCGAGCGGCTTCCACGAGCTTTCCGCCTCGTCCGGTATGAAGGTATGGCTTCACCTTTTCCCCTTCTTTTCTTTCTTTTGTTTCATCATCTTTAGCATCACTTCTTTTTTGACGCTTTTGCTTTTTGTGCAGTTTTCAGAGGTGGTCGTCGAGACGCTGACGAAGCAAGTGATCGGGGCTAAGAGATTTATACGGAGGATGGTTGCTTGCGGGGCACCTCAGGCTAGGGCGAGGAGACCACGGCCGGCACTCCGTCCGACGGAGGCTTCTCCTATTCCGTCTGGAGACTTCTTCCGAGACCCCTCTTTCTCCTCTTATTGATCACCGCGCGGCGCCGCTTCGGATCACGTCATTCTTGGGGATCCGCACGGCAGTGGACACATCCGCGGCATGGTGGGTCGTCTCCGTATGTTCGTGGAGCCTGACGCCTTCACCTTCGGATACGATTTCTTCAGTGGATCCGGGTTTACCCTATCGAGTGTGCCGCTGGTCCCGACGAGCCTCTTTCTCGGGAGATGAGGACGATTCCGAGCCCGAGACTTTCGTGGCTCCCGACGAGGCGGGCCCGAGTCGCAAGAGGGGCCGGGGAGACATCGGGTGCTGGAGACTCCGATTGATTTTTTTTTTTTTTTTGAGATTTGGATTTGTACAGATTATGCACATTTTTTTTTTTGGATGTAATAATTTAGGATTTTATTTATGTTTGTTTGTTTTTGTTTTATGTACACTCTCTTTTTTTTTGGAATGTAATAATTTAGGATTTTATTTTATGAATGCAATGCAATATGAATGCAAAGTGTTGCATGAGGCTTGGTTTTTTTTTTTTTTGCAAGGGTGTTTGGTATATGGACTGGTTTGGGGAGGTTTTTGCACAGGTTTCGAGCAACCGGGACAGAATATTCCTCTTTTGGTGTAGCAGCTTGGACTGTTGCAAAGTTTTTTTTTTTTGGGAAAGCAATCCCATCCGCGCGGATAGGAGCAAAGATCTCGACATTGTCCCTTTAATTTTGGCTCGGACTGGTCTTGCTTTATTTCAAATTCAAATATCTTCTTCAACCTCCAAATTCAAACAGCCATTTTCGGGAGGAAGAGAGAAAAAACCATGGAAAGCCTTAGAAAAGCTCCCTCAAAATTGTCCCAAGAGTCCCAAATGTCATTTTTCAACAAGTTCAAGGATTGGTCCCGGAAATTATGCATGAGAGAAGGTCTTTCTTTGAAGAACGGTACAAGGTACGATGCTTGTGGTCTCTCAAAGAATTGGTTCCGGATTATGACCTCTTAAGGGCTTCTTCTTCGTTTTGGGATACTAGAAGGCATGTCTTTTGCCTTTCCTTCAACGAGATTGTTCCGACTGTGGAAGAATTTCGGGCCTTGCTTGGAGGTCCGGAGGTGGAGGAGATAGCAATTCCTTTGTCCGGAGGAGCTTCTTTGTTGACAAGTTGTGCAACCTTCTTCATCTTTCCCTGGAGGAAGCACGAGGCATGATCCGCGGTCCCGACCATTTTGATATTTCCGGTCTTCCCGACAGATTTAGGGCTTAGGCTTGGTGGATGACGCCTATTGGGATGCCTTTGCACTTTGCATGTTCGGCACTTTGTTCATGGTCTATTCCTTCGGGATTTGCCATCGATCTCGCCGGATGTTGTCGTTCATTGTCGCCTCGGCGTAGATGTCGTTCCTTTGATTCTTGGGGAGACTTTTCATGCTCTCGACAGATTAGCTACCTGGACGGCGGTATATGCACGGGGGCAGCCCGCTTCTCTTGACCCCGTGGCCGATGGAGCGTTTGGGGGTTCTTCGGGAAACCTCGATATGATCAGGCCTTGGACTTTGCCAGAGAGGTGTCGATGTAGATTTTGATGATCGTGGCTCGTGGGAGCGTTGGATGGCGGGTCGCCGACCGAAGATATCGATGGTTGGTGCCTCATTGGCGGGTGGAGACTCGCAGAGTGCTTCAGATGGATCCCATGTGGTTATGCTTCCGGGCTTTCTCACCAGCTTTTACATTCCGGCCCGGTCCCGAGACGCTTTGGCTTGGAGCAGGTTCCTTTGGAGGGTTTTGATGATGTAGCCACCGTGGTGGTGGCTCCTGTTTCCATGGATGATCCTCTGTTTCCATTTCTTTCCCGAGTATGGAGGTACGATGCCTTTCCTCCTCGGGTCATTCTCGCGCCCGAGACCGGTGTTCCTCGACCACTTGGTACCTGGATTGGTACGAGGGGCATCTAGGAGAGACTCAGTGGCTATTTTGAGACGGCGTGAGGCCATTATGGGTGCGGAGGACCCGACTGCTTCGAGAGGAGGAGGGCCGAGGCGAGGGCCAATCCTCATGACAGGAGCGGAGACGCCGTGACCGATTATGAGGCTTACGTCAAGAGACAGGAGAGGAGGGCTCCTATGTTACCAGCCTAGGTTACAGGAGATGAGGGATGACGCTAGGGCTACTAAGGCCCCGACAGAGGCCGGTTTGATAGACCCTATTCCTATACCGTGAGCTTGGTAGGAGGAATACCGACATTTTTCCGGTTCGTAAGAGAAAGACCCGGAGGGGGAAGAAGAAGGGAGAGGCCAAGACGAGTGGCTTGGAGTGACTCGAGGTTTCCAAGTATCCCTTTCTTGCCATGACGTACACATTAGTTTGATTATGTATCTTAGTTTTCCTTTAGCAGGTTGCCGTTGTAGGAATGAATCGGGCTTAGACTCATCAAAGAGCTTTTAACTTGTAATGAATATTTGAATTGCTTTAGAGTTTTTCGAGACGCTTTCATGGTCTCGATCAATTGTATTGATGCCAAAGTATGGCTTTTATTTGTGCTTTAGACCGAACCGTTTCCGCCGCCACGTTCCCCTCATTTTGAGGAGCTCAGGTCTTCGTAGTTCAAACCGGTGAACTCTTTTTTGTTTTTTTTTTTTTTTTTTTTTTTTTGGTGCAACCCCGTTTTTTACCTAGGCCGCCCTTCTCGGGTTTCTAACCTAGTTGGGTATTACTCTTTAGCACTCTTTTTTTTTGTTTTTTTTTTGTCTTTTTTTTTTTTGGTGCAACCCCGTTTTTTACCTAGGCCGCCCTTTTCGGGTTTCTAACCTAGTTGGGTATTACTCTTTTAGCACTCTTTTTTTGCTTTTGTTGTTTTTTTTTTTTTTTGTTTGATTTTTTTTGTTTTTTTTTTTGTTTTTTTTTTTTTTTTTGTTTTTTTTTTTTTTTTTTACGCGTAGTATCTCGCGCAGCCTTGTCACCATTCACTGGGTGTACAAAGGGATTCCCGTCGAGGTCTCGCAAGTTGCATGGCTCCTCCGAGAAGATCTTCTCGGACTACATATGGCCCGACCCATACAGCTCCCATTTGCCGAGGGGGTTGATACGGACCGGGGCTTTTCTTTTAGAACGAGATCACCTTCTCGGATCTCCCGATGCTTTACTTTCTTGTCGAAGGCTCGCCATTCTTCCTTGGTAGGCCCGGATGTGTTCCATGGCCTTCGGGCCGGGCGTTCGTCTAGTAGGGCCAATTCATCATGGCGACTCGGGAGCCATTCGACCTCGTTGATCCGGCTTTCCAAAGAAGATACCTGAGCGAGGGTATTTCCACTCGATTGGGAGTACGGCTTCCATTCCGTATGTGAGGGCAAAAGGTGTTTCCGCTGCCGTTCGACCGATGTTCTCAGAGCCCCAGAGTGCCAGGTGTAACTTCTCGGGCCAATCTCCGCCGATGCCCATTTTCCTGATGATATTTTCCAGAGTCTTGTTTGCCGCTCGACGGACTCCGTTGGTTTGGGGCCCGTAGGGTGATGACTTGTGACGGGTTATTCGGAATTCCGCCAAAGAATCACATTCCCTTCGAAGTGGGATCCATTATCCGAAATGATTTCGGCCGGCAACCCGTATCGGCACATGATGTTTTCTTTGATGTAAGAGGGTAACTTTCTTTGAATTGAGGATTTTGTAGGATTTTGCAGAGCATCCTTTCCACTTCCCTTCAAGAAATCACCAATCTGCATCTCTTTAGGCTTTTCCAGCTCCCAAATTCACACTTGTCAAAATCTCTTCTAGCTTGGGCTCGATTTTCCTCTTCCTGACAACCCGCTTAAAGACTTTTTTTTGTTGTTTGATTTTTTTTTGTTTAATGTGTCTCGCTTTCTTTATCTAATGAATTATTATTAAAATTTTTTATTAATTAATTCATCATTAGTGGCAATCAAGGGATACTCGAAAGATTCGTCATTTCATTGAAAACGAAAGGGAATACAGCTTGCTGGCGTACTGTAGTCTTCAGCGTAAGGCCATCGGACGACTCTAGAGACTCGATCTTAACTCGGGAGGACTTGTCCTAGATTGGACACAAAGGGACGGGGACCAATCCAAGCTTGGTGATCATTTCCTCCTTGGTCGCGGATGGGCTCGAGAGAGTTTCCCAATTCTTTAGCAAGCATCGCTATTGGTGGCCTTATGACTCGGGAACTGTGCTTTTTGTTTTCCTTTCTTAATTGCCGCTATCATCTCTTGACCGAGCCGAGATCAATCGTGTCCGGCACTGACTTCTTCTTCGAACAATTGCCGCATAATCGCACCATCCCAATCATCTCGAGGGAAATTCCGTGGCCTTAGCTTTTGGCACTCGTCAATTCGAATTCCGTGTTTCGGATCTTCCCGGGCAAGAGGAATAGTGGTTGTGAGCTTCTCGAACTGTTCCACTGTGTCGCACGCCCGAAGGTATACTCACTTTTCATGGCGGTAGCCCTGTGTATCTTGGGTAGGTCCAGAACATTCTACGGACCGGGTTAGCCTTGGTTCCTCCGAACTTGTTGAGGCTATCCCGTAGCTTTAGCCATCCCGCCGTAGGAGTGGGCTCTGTGATGTTTCCCGGTTGCGTGGGACCCTTTACAAAGTAGTCACCAAATTAGGACTAGATTTGGGATTGTCAGTCGGGACCTTTCCCCGTGGCAGCCTTCAAATCTCTTTCCCTTTCAAAGGTGTCCACCTGGGAGGCCTCATATCCTGTGCCGTGGCGAGTATTTTGTCCTTTCACTTCGATGAGTTTGAAAGTTCCTTGTTGGGCGCTTCCCTGCACCGAGGCCGGTAGATAGCTCATTTTTCTCATCATTTTCAAGACTCGGTGGGATTTATCCCGAGTGACCGTCGGATCTATGTTGCACACTTGGGCCTTGGGAGGCTCGACCGTGAAGCCCGTTAGCATGTGACCTTCCTCGTCATGTTTGATTTCCGAATAGGTATTCCGCCCGTATCCGTGCCTTCTAAAGTGACTAAATCTCCGTAAATGGTCGTCGATCCCCATTCGAGACGAATTTCACACACCGGTGGAGGCTTGAGGCGACCCCTTTGACTTGGTGCAGCCAAGGTCTTCTAACAGTGGCATTGAAAGTAATCGGGATGTCGATAACCCGGAATTCCACAGTATCAATTTCTCGTCCAAACCAGAGGTCTAAAGTAGCAACTCCGAGGACTCGCCGGGATGTTGAGTCGTAAGCTTTGATCATGAGAGAAGAAGGCTTCAAGTCTCGTAGTCTTGATATCAAGCAAGCTCATGATCTTCTTGGGAAGAATGTTCATTCCGGACCCATTATCAACCAGACCCGAGGGAGGCGTCGTTCATCCACTGATGATGAAGAGAGGCTCATTATGATCAGCCCCAAATTGAGGGAGGTCGAGATCTCGTGAAAGTGATTATGTTCCCGTAGTGGATGTTTCCAATCACCGTACCACATCATCGGGAGTAGCATCAATAGGCACGAGAGTGCGAGCCAAGGCTTTCTTCCAGCTTCACCTATGGGATAAGACGAAGTGAGTAGAGACCAGAGGGAAATGTTGGCCCGTGTTTGCTTCAACCGGGTGAGCACGGATCCTCTTTTTCGTGGTCTGAGTTTCACTGCCTTAGCATAGGGGCGGCGATCTTCTTTTGGTGCTTGATCTCGTGGCCTTCTTGTCTCGCCTTGGGATTTCCTTGGAAGATCTCGCCGACGGGTCAACAGCATTAACTTCCTCATCGCCGTCTCTTGACTAGATTTCTTCAACGCCGCCAACGTTAATCTGGGAGCCCTTTTGGCTATTGGCCACCGGCCCGGGCTGAGCCTAGTGACAAGCGGGGCTGAGCCTGAGTCAGTACCGGCCTCTTCCCGGGCGGCCCTTATAACCGCTTGCCAAGTCACAAGCTTGTCCGGGGTTGTGTTGTTGCCCTCGGATGGCCCACGCAGCTAGGGCGTCCTCCGATTCATTCTCATGGCCGGCCTTGCTCATTGTTATCATGCAACAAGAGTCGCTATTGTCGGGGCTTGGCGGTTTGCCGATTTCATCCCTGTATAGTGTAGCCATTCTTGTTCCTTTCGTAATATTCAGAGCCGGAGATGATTATAGCATTCGTGTGTGGGAGGCGCATCCGGTATTATGCGCCCTAGGACTTCTCCGAAAGCCGACATACATTCGGGGAAGGTGACCGCTTCTTGGGTAACCCTGACAAGGAGTGTTACTTTGTTCTGGGGTGGATTTGATCTAATCATGGTTATTTTCTCATTTGGGCGGATGGGAGTTAATTTTCCTCTTTCGATCGATCTTCGACTATCGCCCGGATCGGACACTCCGAAAACCCTTTCCCCAAAGCATGGTATGCAGTATTGAATTCTAAGACATCCACGTGCGCAGATCCTTGAAACTTCATGGCCTTCATGTCCTCGGTCTCGTATTCGTCTTCCGAAGTTTCCTGTCATTGCCGCCAGCTGAGCAATAACCCATGTGCCTCGCTCCCATGTGGGCTCATTTCGGCATGATTGTTCCGCATTGTTTCCGGATCTGGGGCCTCGCCTGACTCTTCGCTCTCGTCATCGTCATCATCATCGTCATCATCGTCATCGCCATCGGAATCGTCTTCCCATACCACGGGGATATCACCGAGAGAGAGCGACGGTCAAATCTGTTAGGGAAGAGGGGGCGCGTGCAACCGCGTGGTTGTCATATGCTCCCATTCCTAAGTGATGGTAATCGCGATTCAGCCTTCTCCTCCCAAATTGCGGGGGAAGAGTGAGAGGGGGCGGCACATATTTGACGCTGTGTAGGATATAGAAGGAATCCTCCTCTTCCGATTCTTCACTGTTCTCGGGATCATATTCGGCTCTCCCAAAGCCAATTTGCAGAAGTGTACTAGCTCCGCATGCTCTTCGGCCTCTTTGCCGATAAGCCCCAAGACAGTGCCCGCCGGAAGCTTTCTTGCTCAATCTTTCTTGACTGTTCTAACCATCTTGTATAAATAGTTCTTTCATGTTACGAGCGGAACAGCCCTAGCTTCTTCTAGATCGGCCTTCCCTTCACCCGAAAAGTAGCGGGCCTCGTATTCTTGCAAGGAGTCTCGACATGAGACCAAGATGGGTCGATTCGCTCGATATCCTCGAGGCCGAGGGGGAATCCGAATTCAGATCCTCGACGAGATTGGCCACGGGTATTTGGGGCCTTCATCGCATCTTCCCGGGCGTGTGAAGACTCTCCGCATTCGATCATATTCACCTCGATTATGGTTCCGTGGCAATGATTTTTGATCGTGTTGGGCCCCTGTGGCCTTCCAACTTTCCTTGCTCTATTAGCCCCCGAATTGCCTTTTCAGAGTGAAGCAAATTGGCCGCCGATGTCCGTGAGCTTGATGAAAGGCACAATACTTTGTAGTATCCACTGAGCATTCGGATTTCGGGTTGGAAATTCTCCAAAGGCCGCAAAGAAGCCTTCTTTTACCAGTCCCCTAAAGATGTCATTCAGGGGCATCCCAAAGTTTTCGAGATTCATGACCCGTGGTCTGGACTCGGCCGGTTTCCTGGGAGCAAAAGGAGTCGTGTTGTTACATTCCTGTCCCGCATAGTTAATCATTTCTTTGCCTTTAGCAGGAGCAGGGGCGGTGTTTGCAGGAGGAGCCCGATATCTGTAGGCAGGTGCAGCAGCCTCTGCCGATTGTAGGCCTTTTCAAACTTAGCCGCAGAGTTAACCATGGCCCGCAAGTCTCGAGTATGGGAAGTGACCGAGGGAGGCTCTCGAGATGTGGTTTCAAGCATGACCGGAAGATGTCCAGTTGTTCCTCTTCGGAAGGAGGGATGGCCATTTCACCGAGTTTCGCATTCCACCGCTTGTAAAAGTCCCCAACATTCTCATCGTGACGCCGCACTGTTGCTTTGTAGAGTCAACCCTATTTGTTTCCCATTCCAAGTTGGCCTTATATTTTTCTCGTGAAGGCATTGGTGATTTGGTCCCATGTGGCCCTGGCTTCAGGCTTCAGACGGAAGAACCACTTTAAGGCACTCGGACTTCAAGGATAAGTGAAATAGTCACCATTCTTGTCGATTGGTACATCCTTTGGCTTTCATCGCCAAGGTATACGTGTCCAAATGGGTTTTCGGACATGCGGTTCCATCAAAGAGATCCAGATTTGGCATCACGAATTTGTGAGGCAGGGGAACAATGGAGTCCGGCCCGTAGGCCGGAAGGCGAGACTTCTTGGCGATCAGGTTGGCGATACGCGCTTTCATTTCCTTGTGTTGTTCCATGAACCGGGCCGGATGAGGGTCTTGTGGCGGAACCATGGCATTCAAGCTAGTGGCCGAGCTAGAGAGAGGAGCTACCACCGGAGGCAGACCGGTGGAGGGAACGGCCGGTCCGGGGACGTAGGTGAAAACTCCGTCCCGGGCCGAGTTACCCCGGGGAGCATGAGTAGGAGCTGAGCAAAAGGGTAGAACCTGCGGCTTGCTTTGTGGATTTTCAATCGGCAAAGTAGGTGGGGGCAGCCCCGATGTAGCCGGATAACTTGGATTTCCAGAGTGGGGTCCGTAAGTAGGCTTGAGTGCGGGCCGCCGTCCCGGATTGTTGAATTGCATGGCCGCTTGGGTGAAGGTGTGTAACCCGGGGTACTGCGGTCCCGGTGATTCGAGATGACACCGGGATGGAGGCTTGGTAACCCATAGAAGTCCGAGTGAGGAATGGATTTGTGTGAGGAGCAACGAACTAGTATCGTTCCGAGGAGGGACTCCCGACCGTGGCCCGTAACCAAGCCGTGGCGGCATTCCGAACTGTGGCCGTTGCTGAAGGTCCGGATTGATCGGTTCCGAACCGAGGAGGGATCCCGATCAGCCGTGGCATTCCGAGATAGCCCCAACCATGAGAAGACATTCCGTACCGATTTTGCCCCCACCGATTTCAGGCCGCTTCTGGCCGCATGGATCCGGTGGTCTCGTGGTCGGGAGCCGGGCCGACCCGAAAATCGAGGAGCACGGGTTCTGGTAGTGGCACCATAGGAGGTGGGTGGCGGCATCCTGGTGTAATCGTGGCGACCGAGAGTGGGGTTGGCATCCTCGTCTTCTTCCACGGTGAAGGTGCCATCCGGATCGAGGCCGGCGGCCAGACCGTGACTCTTAATAGCCTCCATAAGGCCGTTTAGCCGTGCTTCCCGTCCGTAACCTCATCTCGTTCTGCTAACCGATTCCACTGTTGCTCTGTCTCGAGGGGTCCCGGAGGCGGAGTGACGTTATCCCCATCATTACCGGCCGATGGCTGTACATTCTCAAACCCGGAGTCGGGGAACAAACGGCGAAGCCGACGATGCGCTTGACTCTTCCCAACCGATCAAACGGTGACCGTGCCCGAAACCAAGCTTTGTGCGGAGTCATGGGGAAAGGACATGAAGGTTCGAGATGTCTCGGGAATGGAAGGAGGGTAGGTGTTTGGGCTTTAGGCTCATGCAACATGCGGTTATTTGTTCACGTTTACTTAAAACTCATTTTATTAACCTAATCGGTTGGAAAAGATTGCTCTTCTTTTTCGCAAACTACTCGATTCTGGATCAGCCGGGCCCCGTCACTACGTCTATAAGCCCCTCGTATTCCACCCGTATTTCGACCTCCCGGGGTGGACGGCCCGGGCGAGGGTCCCATAGGGCAAGCGGGTCCCACCGACCGAAAGAAAAACGATCCTAGAAGTCCGGCGGGTAATCGAGTCTTAACGAGCATTCGATGTAAATTACGGACAAAGCCGACGTCGAGTCAAGATCGTGTCCGAGGGCTCGACGAAAAGTCGGCATGATTCGACCGATAAATGTCCGCTATCGATCTTGACTTGTCGTCGCTTAAGCCGTAATTAGGCATGGAATAACCGTTAATCCTTGATGACTCAAAGTGTCAATGCTAGGAGTCCGTGTATAATTTGTGCCGCCGTAACCGAAGTCAAGGCGCCGGTCAATATCTTGGTCAAAGTCTGCGGCGAAAAACCGCAACTTCGGCGATTAGCGACGATTAGGGACCCGAGAGATATTGAGTCGGTATGCCGACAAAGGCTTGAAAGGAAAGGTCTATACACGGACAGGGGCATGACACGTACCGGACTAAAAACCAACCGGGTCTCGGACAAAGTGTGTCACGGACAAGTGCATGGTCGACACGAGGCTCCACGGGATGTTTGGGTAGTCCTGTGCTCATCCGAGAGGCGTAATAAGACCAAACGGACCGCGACAAGGATTTCCCGGGTTAAGGACGTAGTGTGCGGTGTACGGTCACGTGCGCGTAGTGTGCAAGCAATCTATATTCTTTTACGAGTAAAATAGAGATTTTTTTATGTGTCTTAAAAATGTGATGCATGATTTTTTTTGGAAATTTTCTTTTTTTTTGAAAATTTTTTTTTTGAAAGTTTTTTTTTTTTTTTGAGCACATAAGCACGTAAGCACGGAAATTCCGACAGTTAGGGACATTATTCCGACAGTCAAAATTTTGACTTTCTCCGAGGCGGCCAAAACAACATGAAAACTGTGCAAAAAAATCAACACACACACAAAAATGATTTTCGGCGGGACGGAAGCTTGACCCTCAAAAACTTTTTTTTTTTGAAAACGGTGATACCGGTACGTGGGATTGTTAGACCACAATTTATCCCCGACTCGTGTTAGGAGGCGATAACGGGAAATTTAGTGGTTTCCACCAATATACCGAATACCATTTTTTTATTAAAAGCTTAGTCCCCAGCGGAGTCGCCACTGTGACGATGTGTTGCCTTTTTCGCGGGAAAAATTCGATTTTTGCGTTTCTTTGAAAAACCAAATAAAACCGGAAAAAACGGAGTCGCCACGCCATTTTAATTTTGAAGGGCCAAAACTTTGAAAAAGCCCGAGATCAGAGATTTAGGTTCGGAGGTCATGTTACGCGTCGGGAAGGACGTTAGTGTGCACCCGACGCGCCTCGTAAAAACGAGTCTTCCAAGCTGAAAATCATTTGTGTGTGTGTGTGTGTGTGTGTTTTGGCCAAAATAAGTTGAAACTGGAAAAAGTAAAAATTGGGATGTCTTTTAAGACTTTAAACTGATCTCATGATTTTTTGGAGAATTTTTGGTTTGAGATTTGGTACTCAAAAAACCTTTTGAAGTTGAGAAGTCACTTCTGCCAGAAGAAAATGGCAGCAGACACCTGATTTTGAAATGGATTCAAGGGTCCTAAAACTTCATAATCTGGATGAACTCAGAGAATGAAAGTTTCTCTAGACTTCTTGAATAAACTTTGTGTGAAAGAAATTTCCATTTTGGAGAAGATTTGAGGGGTCAAAACCTTCTGGAAATCTCAGATATGAGATCTGGATTCCCAGAAGCTGATGAACTAGCCTCTGAAAGAAAAATTGAAAAAAGGAGTTTTACTCACCCAAAAAATAAGGTAAAAATATGTCTGGAAAGCTCTGGATGTTGGCTACAAAAAGTGTTTTGTAGTCAACACCAAATTCCAAGTTCATCTGTGTCCAAAAATTAAGACCATGGACTGAGGTCTGAGAAATTTGCTACTGGACAGCAACTTCTCAAGAAAGAAAATATGATTTTAAGGGGGGTTTGCATCCATGCTTGTCCCCATTTCCCTAGGTTTTGGTTAGTGATCACTAGACATTTTAGTGGTGAATCAACTATACCAAACCATCCTTGGGGTACATTAGGACTAAGCATTTCATTTGCTTGGGGAGGGGGATTTTACCCTTTGAAATCAAGATTTAGTGCTTGAAAATGGTTTTTTAGGGTTTTGAAAGTGCATTTTTGCAAGTAAGAAAGAAAAGCTTTGAAAATAATGTTGATCTTTGTAGAAGATCATCCATGGAGATGGTCTTCCATGGTGATCTTCTTAGATCTAGAGAAAAAAGATGAAAGAACTACATTTTGTAGTTAGAAGATGCATGCATGGATGAGATTTAGGGTTAGGAAGAAGAGGGTTTACCAATCTTCCTTGTGTTCTTGAGTGTTTGGCTTGAGTGTATGAGTGTTTAGGGCTTTAATATGAGAGTGAGTGGATGAGTATGAGTTGGGAAAGATTGGAAAGAAAAAGGTGACAATTCTTGAGAATTCTCACTGCTTTCTCTCTATATTTCGCCGTAACTTCGTTGCATTTGTGTTCTTCCTCCTTATTTTTGTGACTCGGAGGGCTCAATTTATAGCCCTCCTGAAATTGACAAAGATGTCCGCGCGGATGGGAATGCTTGGCGTGCACTGTTCATTAAATGCAGCTCCAGCTTTGGACAAGGGGAATAATCTTTTTCAAAATTCAAATTAGGCAGCCAGTTTATGTTTTCAGCATTGCTATATTTGGTTTTCTTCTTTTGTTTTTCTTTTTTAAGATTCTTTTTAAGGTTTAACCTTAAATAACAATGCCCATTTTACCCTCACTTTGTTAGAAATGTTAGGATAGTTAGGAATTGTTAGAAATGTTATAACTTTCGTTAATTTTCTAACGAAAATTCTAACAAGCTCAAATTGGAGCACTTACAAATAGACTTTGAAGTGACCATAGGGGAAAAGCCCCAACAGAAAACTGCCAAGGTCACCTTCATGGTCATAGATCTACAATCCCGGTACAACGCGATACTCGGCATCACTGCTCAGGCTGCATTAGGAATTGTAGCATCTGTCCCCCATTAAAGGGTGACATTCAACACTCCGGCTGGAATTACGATCATCAAAACCAGCCCGAGAGATTCCTCAGGACGTTGGAGGAAAAGAGAAAACAGAAAAATCAAACTTCTTGCTCGCGGTTGGACGAGGAAGCAAAGCGGAGCAAAAACAAATGCAAGTGCTCGCAAGCCCGAGTTCGTGGGTATGCTCTCCTTCTACTCCAACAAGATAAAGCTCAAAAAGAGCAGGAAGGCAAAAAGAATGGCTCCGATTTATGGAGGCTATGTTGATAGGGGAATCTTGGGAGACATAGACCGAGAAATCATCTATTCCATGTCCGCTCTCCCTGGAGGAAACTCCACCCCACCAACGATCATCATTGACTCCCTCCATAATCGTGAAATCAGCGATCTCTGGCCTAACGACGAGCTCGAGGAAATGGTAATCAATATCCACTAGGGTTGTAAACGAATCAAATCTTTTTTATTCGATTTGGTATTCAAATTCGATATTCGGTATTCGTATTCGAAAAATTCGAATTCGAATAATATCTCACGATATTCGATTCGAGTATTCGCGAATATTATTTGAATAATATATATATATATATATATATATATATATATATATATATATATATATATATATATATATATATATATATATATACATATATATATATGTGTGTGTGTGTGTGTGTGTGTGTGTGTGTGTGTGTGTGTGTGTGTGGCGAGTAGAACAATGACCACGTACCTTAAAATTAAAAAGTCAACCATACTATTGAAAAAAAGTCAAATTTACTATTTTACTGTAGCAATTTAAATTCCAATTTTCCTTTAGAATTTATGTATTTTTATATCTCTATTTCCTGTATTCTCATGTTTGTTTAGTTTAAATCGATCATTTGCTTATTTTGGTATCAGAGCCTTTTATTTAACAAAGTTAACTGATTAGCTCAAGTTATTTATTTGTCCCGAGTTGGTGTGTCTCCTAGGTCTAAGTCACGCAGTAAGGAGTGTAAGTCGTGCATCCATTAGAAAAGGAAGTGTATCCGAGGCAAGACATAAAATAAATAATGAGTTGGTTAGGTAATTTTACGAATAGAAGATCTCTTCGAAATCATAATAATCAATTGAATGATTATAACATACAAACTGAGAATGATGAAGATAGAAATAATAAAAGTATATTGTCTAAAGAAATCTCTTGGGATACTCAATTTTTAACAAATTGGAAACCTCCATCTATACCAATATCGGAAATATACAAAGATAAAGGCATATTTGATTTTAGATCAAGATTAGCTATAAAAACAAAAGAAACAATCACCCCTCTATATTCCAATAACCAAACAATGAGTTTATTCTCGAAATCCTCAATAAAAAAATATATATATCTCAAGGATACATATTTTTACATATAGGACTAGTACAAATAGCTATAAAACCGTTAACAATGGAAGGATTAGACACAAGTATTCAAATTGCTTTAAGAGATGCAAGACACTTAAATTACGTGGACTCTTTAATAGGAGCAATCGAAACAAGTTTAACAAATGGACCAATACACTTTAATACATACCCTAATTTTACAATATCGTTAACAGATCCTCATATAATGAAAATTTTAACTTTAGATATTCTAACCCATAACTACCATATGCAAATAGGTTCACATATATACGAAATATTCTCTAGACTACATTTTCAAGTAATGAATACTGGACTCTGTCCAAATGCTTTTAATAAAACCATAACAACTGGAGAAACAGTCTTCTGGGAAATAGACAGAACAAAGGCCAACATAACAATTCCAAAAACCATTAAATGGAGTGATATAACTCTATCAGAAAAATGGACTTACCCATCTAAAATCGTGCCAAGTACAAAGATAAAAAACAAACAAACAAGTGAATTGGAACAAATTATACAATATGAAGATGGCTCAGTAGATTTAAAATTTAAAAGATCACAATCTCTAAACAGAAATAAAAATATTAATTTTGAAATACCATCTAGAAGATCCACTTCAGGAATATATGAATTCCAACAAGGAAATAATTCACAAAATAACCAACCAATTCTAGAATCAGAAATTGAAACAGAAAACCAATATGAAACAGATAATACTGGCATAAAAAGAAATGGAAATTTTGTACATCCGTATGAAGACAGCGAATTTACAGTAAATATGATAAAAATGCATTCAAGCTAGACAAAAGAGTTTTAAGAAAAGGCTTTCAAAATGAAGAAAACACTACAAGGAAAACCGAATTTAGAGACGGAAATTTAGAGACGGACGGAATCCGTAGCTAATTTGGCGACAGATTAGAGACAGAACCAAAAATCAGAGACGGATTCGGATTCCGACTCTAAATTAGAGACGGATTCAGATTCCGTCTCTAATTCAGAGACGGAATATGAATCCGTCTCTAATTCAGAGACGGAATATGAATCCGTCTCTAAATCAGAGACGGAATCCGAATCCGTCTCTAATTTAGAGACGAAATCTGATTCCGTCTCTAATTTAGAGACAGATTCAGATTCCGTCTCTAAATTTTAGAGACGAGTTTTATATCTGTCTCTAAAATAGAGACAGATTCAGAATTCGTCTCTAAATTAGAGACAGATTAAGAATCCGTCTCTAAATTAGAGGCAATCGAATCCGTCTCTAAATTAGAGACATTCTAACTACGTCTCGAAACTTTAGAGACAGTATTTTAACCTCGTCTCTAATTTAGAGACAGATTTTTTAATCCGTCTCTAATTTAGTGACAGATTCAACATTCTGTCTCTAAAATTTAGAGACAGATTTAGTATCCGATCTCTAAATTTGACTTTTCTTCTATATACTTTCATTTGTTTAGTTTTTCTATCTTTTTTATATAACTTTTTCTAAAAAAAACCACTAATTAACAAAGGCTAAAATATTGTTTTCTAGTCAATAAAAATTTAAAAAAAAATTAAAAAATAAATATAGGGTAGTCCGTCCCACTTTTGACTTTTCTTATATATACTTTCATTTGTTTAGTTTTTTTCTATCTTTTTTTCTATAACTTTTTCTAAAAAAAATCACTGATTAACAAAGGCTAAAATATTGTTTTCTAGTCAATAAAAAAAAATTAAAAAATAAAAAATAAATATAGGGTAGTCCGTCCCTCTTTTGACTTTTCTTCTATATACTTTCATTTGTTTAGTTTTTTTCTATCTTTTTTTATATAACTTTTTCTAAAAAAATCCAATGATTAACAAAGGCTAAAATATTGTTTTCTAGTCAATAAATTTTTTTTAAAAAAATAAAAAATAAATATAGGGTGGTCCGTCCCTCTTTTGACTTTTCTTCTATATACTTTCATTTGTTTAGTTTTTTTCTATCTTTTTTTCTATAACTTTTTCTAAAAAAAACCACTGATTAACAAAGGCTAAAATATTATTTTCTAGTCAATAAAAAATTTTTTAAAAAATAAAAAATAAATATAGGGTAGTCCGTCCCTCTTTTGACTTTTCTTCTATATACTTTCATTTGTTTAGTTTTTTTCTATCTTTTTTTATATAACTTTTTCTAAAAAACCACTGATTAACAAAGGCTAAAATATTGTTTTCTAGTCAATAAATTTTTTAAAAAAATAAAAAATAAATATAGGGTAGTCCGTCCCTCTTTTGACTTTTCTTCTATAAACTTTCATTTGTTTAGTTTTTTTCTATATTTTTTCTATAACTTTTTCTAAAAAAAACCACTGACTAACAATGGCTAAAATATTGTTTTCTAGTCAATAAAAAAATTAAAAAATAAAAAATAAATATAGGGTAGTCCGTCCCTCTTTTGACTTTTCTTCTTTATACTTTCATTTGTTTAGTTTTTTCTATCTTTTTATATAACTTTTTCTAAAAAACCACCGATTAACAAAGGCTAAAATATTGTTTTCTAGTCAATAAATTTTTTTAAAAAAATAAAAAATAAATATAGGGTAGTCCGTCCCTCTTTTGACTTTTATTCTATATACTTTCTTTTGTTTAGTTTTTTTCTATCTTTTATTCTATAACTGTTTCTAAAAAACCACCGATTAACAAAGGCTAAAATATTATTTTCTAGTCGGTAAATTTTTTTTAATAAAATAAAAAATAAATATAGGGTAGTCTGTTCCTCTTTTGACTTTTCTTCTATATACTTTCATTTGTTTAGTTTTTTTCTATCTTTTTTTATATAACTTTTTCTAAAAAAAACACTGATTAACAAAGGCTAAAATATTGTTTTCTAGTCAATAAATTTTTTTTCAAACCATAAAAAATAAATATAGGGTAGTCTGTTCCTCTTTTGACTTTTCTTCTATATACTTTCATTTGTTTAGGGGTTAGGGTTTAGGGTTTAGGGGTTAGGGTATAGGGTTTAGGGTATAGGGTTTAGGGTTTAGGGGTTAGGGATTAGGGTATAGGGTACAGGGTTTATGGTATAGGGTACAGGGTTTAGGGTTTAGGATTTAGGGTTTAGGGGTTAGGGTTTAGGGTTTAGGGGTTAGGGTATAGTGTGTAGGGTTCCCTATACCCTAAACCCTAACCCCTAACCCCTAACCCCTAACCCCTATACCCTAACCCCTAAACCCTATATCCTAACCCCTAACCCCTAAACCCTATACCCTATACTCTAAACCCTAAACCCTATACCCTAAACCCTAAACCCTAACCCCTAAACCCTATACCCTAAACCCTATACCCTAACCCCTAAATCCTATACCCTATCCCCTAAACCCTAAACCCTATACCCTAAACCCTAAACCCTAAATCCTATACCCTAACCCCTAAACCCTATACCCTAACCCCTAAACCCTAAACCCTAACCCCTAAACCCTATACCCTAACCCTATACCCTAACCCCTAAACCCTAAACCCTAACCCCTAACCCCTAACCCCTAACCCCTAAACCCTAACCCCTAAACCCTATACCCTAAACCCTATACCTTAAACCCTAAACCCTAAACCCTAACCCCTAACCCCTAAACCCTATACCCTAAATCCTAAACCCTATACCCTAACCCCTAAACCCTAAACCCTATACCCTATACTCTAAACCCTAAACCCTATACCCTAAACCCTAAACCCTAAATCCTATACCCTAACCCCTAACCCCTAAACCCTAAACCCTATTTGTAACTCAATTTCCATTTGGATTTTGAGGAAAGTCATAAAGATGAAAAAACTTTAAATGTCATTTAGAATGTAGAAAAAAATTAAAAAAAATAAACGAGGTAGTCGTATACCATTTTCACAAGATCGGGACACATTCCTTAAAACCCTAAATAATGGCACATATTTGTAACTCAATTTCCATTTGGATTTTGAGAAAAGTCATAAAGATGAAAAACACTTTAAATGTCATTTAGAATGTAGAAAAAAATAAAAAAAAATAAACGAGGTAACCGTATACCATTTTCACAAGATCGGGACACATAAAACCCTAAAAATTCTAAATAATGGCACATATTTGTAACTCAATTTCCATTTGGATTTTGAGGAAAGTCATAGAGATGAAAAACACTTTAAATGTCATTTAGAATGTAGAAAAAAATAATAATAAACGAGGTAGCCGTATACCATTTTGAGAATAACATCATTATTAGTCTTATTATTAAGCATTATTACTAATTACTATTTTCTTTAAAGATTAAATTATTGTTATTGTTAATAAGTATTTTTTATAATTTATTAATATCAATTATTACTTAGGTATATTAATATTTCTTAGAAGTTTAAATTATTAAATTATTATTAATACATTTAAAATAATTAAATTAATGAATATTTTATTAATTAATAACATTATTATTTTTGATGTTATGTATTATTACTAATTATATAATAATAATTATTAATAAATTCAATTATATATTTGAATAATTAACAATAACATCATTATTAGTCTTATTATTAAGAATTATTACTAATTATTTGATAATGTTATTATTCTTGATATTAGGCATACTACTATAACTAAAATTTTGGGTAAATCAAATAAAAGCATGTAAATATTTTAGATAACTTCATGTAAATTTTAGTAATAAAAAATCTAAAATATTTTTTCCTATTCAATAAAAAATAATAAAAATTACTAGTTATTATTAATACTATTATTAATATTATTATCGTTTATATACTTAATATTAATATTATTTAATTAATCAATTATATAATTAATAATTTATTAATAAATATTATTAATAATAAATATTATTATTTTTAATATTAGGCATAAATATTTTAGTTAATGTATAATATAGTGTGAAATAAATATAAGTATGTAATGTGGGATTGTTTGATTGGGTTTAAAAATTTCACGGGGATTGAGAGGCAAACAAGATCGACCCTTCAATCCATTCAATCCAAAGGCCCAAAATAATTTAAACAAACCCACTTACTCCCTCCCACTCCCTATTTCACTCCTCATTTCTCTCTCTCTCCGTCATTTTGAATTCTACGTAACCCCCAAACCCAGTTCGCCGTTCTCTCTCTCTCTCTCATTTCCTGCCTCCTCACCGTCCCTTCGAGCCTTCGCCGTCGCCGGAGCTACTAATACCTTCGCCCTCCGTCACTCTCTCTATTTCTCTCCCTTCAACAAACCTATTATCTCTTCACCTTACGCCGCCGTCACCCTCCGCCCTCCGCCCTCCATCACTCTCTCTCTTTCTCCATTTGTAGTCTCCGTCGAACCTCGGTAGGAGCCAATCGAGGAGAAGGTGGAGAAGCAAAGGGCAGATCCGGCGATAAATCAATCTTTAACACAAAATTGGGTTTGGTTTTTTAGTTTCTATTTTTCGATTTGATTGATTTTCGATTTTTTCTTTGTTTGATCTATTTTTCAATTTGTTTTCCATTGTTGGGTTTGGTTTTTGGTGGTGAATGCGCGATGGTTGCGAATCCGTGAATGGTGAATGTTTTTCAATTTGTTTTCGATTGTGGTGAATCCGGCGCCGTGATGGTGTTCTTGGTGATTGAGACGGTGGTAGGGTTCGGTGGGACGGTGGTGTGTTGGTGGACCGACGGCGCCGGTGAGGTTGCTGTTGGTGGAACCGTGGAAGTTTGTGAGGACTGTTTGAGTATAAAAGAAGTTTAGGGATCAAAGTGTAATTATGAAATATCAAGCACTTATTTGAGATTAATAAAAATTAATGGACCGATTTGAGAATAAGAAAAATTAAGGGATCGATTTAATATATATTTAAAAATATATATTAATATATTTTAAATATATATATATATATATATATATATATATATATATATATATTTAAAATATATTAATACATATATTTTTAAATATATATATAATTTTTTTAAAAAATATCAATTTAGCTACAGAAATATCCGTCGCTAAAATGGTTCGAAAATAAAACGAGAATTTAAATAGAGACGGAAAATCTGTCGCTAATTCGTAGATGGTCATATCTGTAGCTAATTCAGACACGGACATATCTGTCTCTAATTTAGAGACGGACATATCTGTCTCTAATTTAGAGACGGCTATATCTGTCTCTAAATTAGAGACGGATATATCCGTCTCTAAAATAGCTACAAAATAGCGACGCCCAATTTAGCGACAAACCTGCACCCACGGAATAGCTACGGAACAAATCCGTAGCTAAATTCGATTTAGCTACGGAATCTTCATTTTAGCTACGGAATTTGCCGTAGCTAAAATGAATTTTCCTTGTAGTGAAATAAAGAAAATAGGAAATTATTCTTCAAAACATACGATGAAAAAGAACAGAAAATAATTAAGGAAACATATTATGAATTCTGCAAAATACAAGAAATGCATATACCTTTCTTTGAATTCCTAAATGACGAATATTTATATAAAATAACCCCAATAACTCAAAAAATTAGAAAATGGTATAAAATTGTAACGACCCTAACCCTAGGCACAATTTTAGTATAATATTATATGCTTTTAATATTATTGATAATATTATGTGTTCATTTTTATATACTTGATTTCTTATATTAGGATGAAATGATAAGGAAATAAATAATGTTCTAGGGGAAAAATAATAATTTGAAATAAATAAAGTAATAGAATGGAGTGGTAATAAAATGAACAAATTAAATGTTGTGGATTGGGAGGATATTTTAAATGGTTGAAATAGTTATTTGAAAAAGTTAGGGAGGGGGGACCAATTCCCCTAATTTTCTCTTCTTTTTCCCCTAAGTCAATGAAACCCATGCCTCCCTTACTTTCCCCTCATTTCCCCCATACTCCCACGTTTCCCCCATACCCCTTCTTCATCTGCCCCCCCCCCCATGCTCCCTCTTCCATTTTTATATACTTCATCTTCTTCCTTCTTCTCTTTCATTTTATTTGCTTTTACAAAAATTCCATGAAAACCACCATGGAAAGCCTCATTTCCTAAGTTCCTAGAGAAGTCAATTCTTCACCAATTTTCAATCCAAGAGTACATGTGTGATGGGTGCAACTAGGAGAATCTATTAAGCTAAAGAAATCCATGATCCATCTCCTATTCAAGGTGAGTTGTTATGACTTCCCTTCATCTAAATGTTCATGAGTTATTTAATGTTGTTATTGTTATTTAGATGATTGTTTAAATGCTTTGGAAATCTTCTTGGGAGTTGAAGAATGGATTAATCTTTTGGAAGGAATGATATTGATTGATCAAGAGTGTAAGAACATGGGTTGATTTAGATTAAAAGTGTTAAACTTGAAATGAGTTAATGAAATGGGTTGGAATTCTTGTGGTGAACAATCTAGATCTATGTTATTTTGGGGTTAAGTGATTTAGGATGAGGTTGGCAAGTTAGGAGATTCCTTTGGTGATCTTGAATTGTAGAAAGAATTAAAAGGGAAATGAACCTAAGTAAAAAGGGATTGAAAATTAATGTGGCTGGAAAAGGGTCTTGGGCGGTCGCCCAAGGGGTGGTGAGCGGCCGCCCAAGAGGGCAGTAAGTTAAATCCTTGGAAACCCCACTGGGCGGTCGCAAGTGGCCTGGGCGGTCGCCCATGTTGGCAGAATATGGTCCAGTTCCCTGTTTCGCTGAAATTTCACTAGTAACCTTCTAGCATGATCCTTAACCAATATAAAGTTTGGAACCTAACCTTCCCGGAATATGAAATTAATCCTTTTAACCTAAGTTATACTTAGAGCAATTGTATCATTTAAGGGCACCTTAATTTGGGTTTAAATGGAACTAAGGAAGCACTTTAATTACGACTCGGGAATTGTTCGACAGTCTTGTTTGGACTCATTGATATATTTCGATATAAATGCTGGGATGCCCTACTTTGGAATTCCTAAATTGTTTTGGGATTGGTTCAGAGATTTATAGCCGTTGTGCTAAGATGTTGAATACTTGTTATAGTATTTCTATCTTTATGATATTATATTGTTGTAGGATTCCCTACTTTGGAATTCCTAAACCTGTACATGTGGTTCGTAGATTTATAGCCGTTGTGCTAAGATGTTGAATACTTGTTATAGTATTGCTATCTTCATGATATGCTATTGTGGTATGTATCCCTACTTTGGATCATACAATGTTTGGTTAAGCAAGTATGTTATTACTGTGCTTAGTTATGAAAATCCAGCTGGTATTTGTTTGTTGGGCAATGTTATGGAATTATAATGGCACCGAGCCAAGTTCATTATAATTCATACATTGGTAACCCAGTTTGTCCCCCTTGTGTGGGATTAGTGGGCTAGCATCTCTTTTTGAGGTAGATGGTCTAGTTTCATGGGGATATGACTGTGTGTCGAGAATCCCTATCAATCGTTATTGTTCATGGTTCAGGAACCGCTTCATCAAATGTTGCCTTTGCTCGGATGTGTATATCTTTTTGGAGTTAAAACCTTGGCTCAGTATCCTTCTAAGTGTTACTTTATCGTACTTATGTGTTGTGATATATTCATGATGAGCTGGTCGTTGTTTCCAACCGGTATGGGACGGTTGGCGGCAGGGAGCCTCTCTGATTTTGTGGATATGTCTTTTGATGTATTGCATATTGTTTGGCATCTTGCTGCATTCATAATAGCTCGCTGAGATTTATTCTCACCCCTCTCCCTTTACTGTTTTTAGATTCTGAGACAGGTGGACCAGCCAAGTAAGGGCGGTGAGGAGTTTGGAAGTTATATTGTGGGAATTGTCGGGGTATGATTAGGTTGGTATAGAAAGTGTACTTTGGTATAATTCATTTATGGAATTGTATTTATAAATCTTTATTTTATGTTATAACCGAGGCCTTTTTGTAATTAAAACAGTTTCTTACTTTCTAAGTTAGTCAACTATTTCTCCATGGTGAAAAGGTGTAGATTTATTTTGAAATGATTACAACAATTGTATTTATTTTTGAATGATAATTAAAGGTTTTAAAAGTTAAGGAAATTTGGGTTAGTTTGAGGACGCTCCAGCTCGGGACACGTGTAGGTTCTGGGTCGGGGTCCTCACAGTTGGTATCAAAGCTCGGTTAGAGTTCTCGGGTAGAGTCTAGCTGAGTGAGAGTGTGCGATAACTTACGTCAAGAGTTTAATGCAGGAAATTGTTCAAAGACAGAAAATGATATTGACCAACCAAGGAATCAAGGAAAGGTGAGTTATGGAAAGATAGATTCCCCACCATTATTTGAGGTATATTACCTGTCTCAGGAGTTAGGGTTCATACTTGTATAAATCCTCGTTCATTCGCTCTCATGTGGCATTACATTTCATCTTTATTTGCATAATTGGCCTAAAAAGTTACCTTATGTGCTGAAGGTTCTACTCCTATGGGAGAGTACCTCGAATCATTCTTGTTTATCAGGGTGGTTGTGATGTGTCCATATGTGGACATGTATTGCCGGTGGATTTGGTCGAGTTACCAATCCGTGGATCATCGTTATTTTAACCTAAATTTTTTGAGTAGTTGTTGTGTTTGAGGAGGACTGTCGCAAGAAGCGAGTCTCCTTATCTATGTTTGATTTGCCTACATGTGTAATTAAGGCGGGTAAATTATTAATTGTTATTATGTCATATATGCGTAAATGTCGGAAGTATGATCTAAAGAATGAGAATGTTATTTGGGTTATGTGTTATATTTAGAAAAGAACCTTGAGTTATCTCATGTACCGGTGGTAAATGAATTGGTGAACTCTTAGTTTAGAGTTGGTCCATGGCCTAATTAAGAGTGGTTTATGGTTGTATAATTGCATGATTAGTTATTCAATGGTGTCTCATGGTGGAGACTAGATATATGAGACTAGTATTGAAAGTGATAAGTCTAAGTGAGATTATATGGATTATAAAATATCGCGAGTACGAGATCTTATAGAACCAATATATCTTTGCCTTATGTGCTATTAGTTGATTAAGTGGTGTTTTCTATGTGAGTTTCAAAATGGGTTTTCATCAGGTATCATACCAGAATATTGAGATTTTGAGTTGCCATAAGGTATTATTTTGGCATTCGGATTCCTAGATAGAGGACACTAATTGGGGTGATGGACTTGATGATTCATCTTGGGAAAGTATTTTATAAAGAAGATAATTAGTTTAGCGACTCTCCGTAAGGATAAATTAGTACTATATTTAGAAAAGATGATACATGGTGGTTAATTATAGATTAGGGAGATCTCAAATTAGTAACTGTGAAGAATAAGTATTCGTTATCATTTGTTGATGATTTGTATGACCGATTCTAGAAACTAATAGGATACTCAATGGTTATTAGTTGAATTCTTCGGAGTGTTACAATTACAGTGAATATTTGCTTTAAGAATACACTTAAGACAACACTTATATCTAGTATGACCGTTTTTATTTGTGGATTGTGTACTAGTTATGGGAAAGTAAATAGAGTAAATGCGAAGAAGTATAATAGATGTAATTATTGGTGACTTGTAGGATCAACTTCAGGAATTGGTAAATTATGTATATGGGTTGTTTTGAGAGATGATTATCATTAGTTGAGAAAATAAAACGAGGATAAATCTTATTGGAAGACAGGATACTTTAGGATGATTACACCGTATAGATTGACTTAGTTGCGTGACTCATATGAAGGATTGGTGGATGCTTGGAAGATGTAGACGTTATACAGATTTTGAATTGTTGATGGTTATAAAGAGGTAAGTTAGTTTACACTGTTTAATCGCAATTTGGGAATGATTGATCTATGTGAGTTTCAATTATATTTTCTTATTTAGAAATTATGGTATTTAATTGGGAACTAGATGTTGCAATACGTTGTTACTAAGTACAATACCAATATCAAAAGTAAGGAATAGATGACTCAAATTAAGTAAAAGTGTTGAATATTCAACTTGAAGAATTATTGAATTGAGGATGCTTTACCAAGTTTATAATCTTAAGGAATGTTTTAGTGTTATTTATCGGAGATAGTAATAAGTATTGCGAGATTGTGTTTTCTCATAGGGAATTTAACTAAGTAAAAATATTTTGAGTGGTGGCTACATTATAAATAGAAGTCAAACAAGAAAATTATGTTAGAATTGTTTTAAATGTGCCTTAAAACTTTGGACTATATATTGAATTCGGTATGAGCAATTGTGCCCTTCGGGGATAGTTGATTTAATAAGGTCAGTAAACTGTTTTCGTGTAAATTAAAATCTGTGAGTAATTTAACTATCTACAACTGGTATGGGACGGTTGTAGATAATTAAATCACTCGAGTTAATTTTGTTAACTTATCAATCTTTTGAAAGTTCTTAAATTGTGAGTGGTTTAGTTAATTAAAACTGGTATGAGCCGGTTTTAAATAAATAAACCATTCGGGTCTCTCTGAATCTCTTTTTATAGTATCCTTTGGAATTCGGAAAGATGCTGTGATTTTTAGAAAGAATGGGTATCCTAAAGATGTAAATTGTTCAGAAGCAAGTAGAAAATGCAACCTAGTTTCCCTATAATGATTAATTGTATTCAAGTTTTGATTCGAAAAATGATTTGATAAGTGTGGGATTATTATTGTGTCGGTCACAGTAGACTCGGTTTTGTTTTGGAGTTGGATCGGCTCCGTTGTGGGCGGCCAACCATTCAATTTGAATAGTGATTTGTCACTAAGCCGGAACATGATTGAAACCTTGAATTGTAATAATAGAATATTGACGTTAGAAGATTGATTAAATTATTTAGAGTTCTAGATTGAACTTGAGATTATTATCACTATAGATTTTATGATTAAGTTACATTAGAAGTAAAGAAGGGTATGTTATTTTGTTATGGAAAGTTGAATTATATTTTCTACTCGTTATATATATAGCTTGATGAGATGTTATTAATAAAGTCCTCACATATGTTAGGGGATAGTTTGATTGTATAAAGCTCATAGTATTAAATAGATTGGATAGTCATTCATTTGGGAAGATCCTTTTTTAGTGTAGGAATGCTATTAAGTTTAACCTTGTAAAAATTTGAGGAATCATTACTTATGGTTGATGATATGCTACGGGCATGAACAATGGAGATTAGTAGTCAATAGGACGTATGGTTACCAGTGGTTAAGTGCGTGTAATAGTAGTTATCATTCAAACATTGAGATAAAACCGTATGAGGCATAGTTTGGGAAGAAAATATCGATCTCTAATTTGTTGGGGTGAGATTGGAGAGGCAAGGCCTAAGGTAAATTAGCGCCAAAGTTCGTTAATCCGTTTGAAGTTTAGAAAAAGGTTGGTGATTTGACTTATAGACTGGCTTGGAGCAGCTTATAGAATATTCGAAGTTTTAAATGTCATATCGTAATATATTTGGTGACATAAGTTGTAATACTTTTAATTATTTATATTTTTATTGAGGTCGTGAAAATTCGGGTTAGTGATATTTGCATGGTATTCTTGGAACGCTAGGTTATAATACCGTATTGTTAATGGAATTAGAAATCTTGGAGAAGAATCACAACATTAAAGAGACTATTTGGGAATTGGAGTCTGAGTTATACATAAGTAACCGAGGCGGGTTGGACATTTAGGTAAGTACCAGTCAAATTCGGGACGAATTTTCTTTAAGGGGGAGTGAGTGTAACGACCCTAACCCTAGGCACAATTTTAGTATAATATTATATGCTTTTAATATTATTGATAATATTATGTGTTCATTTTTATATACTTGATTTCTTATATTAGGATGAAATGATAAGGAAATAAATAATGTTCTAGGGGAAAAATAATAATTTGAAATAAATAAAGTAATAGAATGGAGTGGTAATAAAATGAACAAATTAAATGTTGTGGATTGGGAGGATATTTTAAATGGTTGAAATAGTTATTTGGAAAAGTTAGGGAGGGGGGACCAATTCCCCTAATTTTCTCTTCTTTTTCCCCTAAGTCAATGAAACCCATGCCTCCCTTACTTTCCCCTCATTTCCCCCATACTCCCATGTTTCCCCCATACCCCTTCTTCATCCGGCCCCCCCCCATGCTCCCTCTTCCATTTTTATATACTTCATCTTCTTCCTTCTTCTCTTTCATTTTATTTGCTTTTACAAAAATTTCATGGAAACCACCATGGAAAGCCTCATTTCCTAAGTTCCTAGAGAAGTCAATTCTTCACCAATTTTCAATCCAAGAGTACATGTGTGATGGGTGCAACTAGGAGAATCTATTAAGCTAAAGAAATCCATGATCCATCTCCTATTCAAGGTGAGTTGTTATGACTTCCCTTCATCTAAATGTTCATGAGTTATTTAATGTTGTTATTGTTATTTAGATGATTGTTTAAATGCTTTGGAAATCTTCTTGGGAGTTGAAGAATGGATTAATCTTTTGGAAGGAATGATATTGATTGATCAAGAGTGTAAGAACATGGGTTGATTTAGATTAAAAGTGTTAAACTTGAAATGAGTTAATGAAATGGGTTGGAATTCTTGTGGTGAACAATCTAGATCTATGTTATTTTGGGGTTAAGTGATTTAGGATGAGGTTGGCAAGTTAGGAGATTCCTTTGGTGATCTTGAATTGTAGAAAGAATTAAAAGGGAAATGAACCTAAGTAAAAAGGGATTGAAAATTAATGTGGCTGGAAAAGGGTCTTGGGCGGTCGCCCAAGGGGTGGTGAGCGGCCGCCCAAGAGGGCAGTAAGTTAAATCCTTGGAAACCCCACTTGGGCGGTCGCCCAAGTGGCCTGGGCGGTCGCCCATGTTGGCAGAATATGGTCCAGTTCCCTGTTTCGCTGAAATTTCACTAGTAACCTTCTAGCATGATCCTTAACCAATATAAAGTTTGGAACCTAACCTTCCCGGAATATGAAATTAATCCTTTTAACCTAAGTTATACTTAGAGCAATTGTATCATTTAAGGGCACCTTAATTTGGGTTTAAATGGAACTAAGGAAGCACTTTATTTACGACTCGGGAATTGTTCGACAGTCTTGTTTGGACTCATTGATATATTTCGATATAAATGCTGGGATGCCCTACTTTGGAATTCCTAAATTGTTTTGGGATTGGTTCAGAGATTTATAGCCGTTGTGCTAATATGTTGAATACTTGTTATAGTATTTCTATCTTTATGATATTATATTGTTGTAGGATTCCCTACTTTGGAATTCCTAAACTGTACATGTGGTTCAGAGATTTATAGCCGTTGTGCTAAGATGTTGAATACTTGTTATAGTATTGCTATCTTCATGATATGCTATTGTGGTATGTATCCCTACTTTGGATCATACAATGTTTGGTTAAGCAAGTATGTTATTACCGTGCTTAGTTATGAAAATCCATTTGGTATTTGTTTGTTGGGCAATGTTATGGAATTATAATGGCACCGAGCCAAGTTCATTATAATTCATACATTGGTAACCCGCTTTGTCCCCTTGTGTGGGATTAGTGGGCTAGCATCTCTTTTGAGGTAGATGGTCTAGTTTCACTGGGGATATGACTGTGTGTCAGAATCCCTATGGTACTGTTATTGTTCATGGTTCCGGAACCGCTTCATCAAATGTTGCTGCTGCTCGGATGTGTATATCCTTTTGGAGTTAAAACCTTGGCTCAGTATCCTTCTAAGTGTTACTTTATCGTACTTATGTGTTGTGATATATTCATGATGAGGTAATGTCGTTGTTTCCAACCTAGATGGGACGGTTGGCCAAGCAGTGGAGCCTCTCCGATTTTGTGGATATGTCTTTTGATGTATTGCATATTGTTTGGCATCTTCGCATTCATAATAGCTCGCTGAGATTTATTCTCACCCCTCTCCCTTTACTGTTTTTAGATTCTGAGACAGGTGGACCAGCCAAGTAAGGGCGGTGAGGAGTTTGGAAGTTATATTGTGGGAATTGTCGGGGTATGATTAGGTTGGTATAGAAAGTGTACTTTGGTATAATTCATTTATGGAATTGTATTTATAAATCTTTATTTTATGTTATAACCGAGGCCTTTTTGTAATTAAAACAGTTTCTTACTTTCTAAGTTAGTCAACTATTTCTCCATGGTGAAAAGGTGTAGATTTATTTTGAAATGATTACAACAATTGTATTTATTTTTGAATGATAATTAAAGGTTTTAAAAGTTAAGGAAATTTGGGTTAGTTTGAGGACGCTCCAGCTCGGGACACGTGTAGGTTCTGGGTCGGGGTCCTCACAAAAATAGCTCCAAACCGATTACCAAGTCATGAGTATTACGAAGGAGAGAAACCCCCCTTAGAACCAGCTTATTTTGGTAAAAATGGAGTAAACCATGGAATATTACCAATAGTTCACCCGGATCAGATAGAAGAGAAGATAACCAAAGATTTACATTTACAAAATAATTGGATAAATTTATCATTATACACAATTGGGCAACAATTAGACAGAGTAGAAGATGAAATAGACAACGTCACAACTGGAGTACTAACGATAACAAGAGAGGTACAAGACCTCAATTTAACAGACTTTCCTACACCCGTTAATAAACAACCAGGCTCTGATACCAAAATAAGCAAATGATCGATTTAAACTAAACAAACATGAGAATACAGGAGATAGAGATATAAAAATACATAAATTCTAAAGGAAAATTGGAATTTAAATTGCTACAGTAAAATAGGAAATTTGACTTTTTTCAATAGTATGTGTAAGTACCCAAATCCGGATCGTCCAAATCCGTCAGAAAGTTAACCGAAATCCGTTAACTGGCCCGCTCCAGGTTAACCGGAATTCGTTAAACTCCCCGTTGCTGTGCCAACGAGACGTCCCGGGACTGCCCCGTGCATCCCGACGTCGAACCGTACTTAACACGTGTCATCACACGTAAAAGCACGGCTTTCCCTGAAAAACGCATTTTCCGGCACTTTAGGGCGTTTCTGACATTTCCTGACTGTTATTTTAAAAAACGGACAAAACCGGGACCGGAGACAAAATCCCACATGGCCGGTGACTCGAGAGGGGCACGTGGCAGGCCCATGCCACCTCCCTCTAGTCACCCTTCAATCAAATTCAAAGGGAAAAGACCAAAATACCCCGATTTGCAAGCCTAGTCCGGCCGGACTCCTGTGCACTTTTCCCCGAAATTGCCAAAGAAGTCCCCAGATTTCCAAAATACCCAAAAACCCCCTGGATTCAGTCCAAGTCCGTCCGGACTCCTACTGCAATTTTCACCTATAAATAGAAGTTGCTTTCAAAGCTTTGAAAAAGAACAAATTACTCCCAAAAATTCACTACCCCACGGTTCAAAGCAGTTTTCACCCCTTCCGAGCTTCCGTTATGTCTCGATTCGCGTGAAACCTTCGTATTTCGATCAAATACGCACCCTACTACTTCGAAACAACCTTTCGAATCACTTTCCGTGTCCCGTACACACCTCCCGAGCCAAAGGAGTCGACCCTAGCCATAGATATAACTCCCTCTCTCTAAATCTCCCGTTCCGTCTCGGTTTATGCGCCAGTCGCTATAACCGTTTCGAACGCCGTTACCAAAATGTAGACGCCTCCATCTAACGAGGTCCGATACGTTTTAGCCCCTCTATCCTCTTCTCTTTCCGTAAGAGAAGTAATCGCGGGTTAAAACGGCGTTCCGACCCCGTTCCGTTTACTTTTATTGTCATTTATCAATTCCGGATTGTTTGATCCGTCGAACGTCCTTTACTTTCATGCAACTTTACAAATCCGAGCCGTTTGGCCTCGTTGATCGTCATTTACAATTCCGAGCCGATTGGCCTCGTCGATCGTCATTTACGATTCCGGATCGTTTGATTCCGTTGACACTGCTTTAAATACTGTCATATACAAGTCCGACCCGTTTGGATCGTGATAGTATTTACTTTTCAAAAGTCCGAGTCGCAACCCGATTCGTTGATCGCATATCATTTAATACGCATTTTTCCCGTAAAAATCGTTAACAATGTAATGCCCGGTTCAAAACCGGAGTTCGTCCGTCGAACTCTCTTTCAAAACGCGCGAAATGACGTTTGGCCTCCAAACGCTCATCTTCAAACTAAAAGCCGCCATTTGACACTTAAAATCATTTAATACGCATTTTTCCCGTAAAAATCGTTAACAATGACATTCCCGGTTCAAAAAACCGGAGTTCGACCTTCGAACTCCTTTTCAAACTCAAAGTCGACGTTTGCCACGCAAACGCTCATTTCAAACTCAAAGTCGACGTTTGCCACGCAAACGCTCCTTTCAAACTCAAAATCGACGTTTGTCACGCAAACGCTCATTTCAAACTCAAAACCGACGTTTGTCATTCAAACGCTCGTCTTTTCAAACAAAGTCACCTAATCAAACGTTTGTCATTCAAACCAAGATTAAGCTTGTCATTCAAGCCCCCATTTCAAAAGACACACACACACACACACGATTTCGAGAAAGGTAGAAAGACTCGTCATGCGAGGCGTTTCGGGCGATCTCGTAATACTCTACCCGAAACGTAACGTGACCTCCGAACCTAACAATCTCTGGTACTAAAAGCTTTTTACTCGTTTTTGCTGCCAATAAAAATGATCCCCTTTTTCAAAGCCTTTTCCTATGTTTTTGCTACCAATAAAAACGACACCTTTTCACAATAGCCGTTTCTCAACGTTTAGGCTCAAAATACAAAAACCGTGTGGCGACTCCTCATTTTGTTCCTTCCCATGAAGCGAGGTCTCAGACACCAACCCCTCGCGAAAGACAACCGCGTTTCGCGCCCGCGCGAAATCCCGGGTAATTTCAGTACGGTTGACTTTTTAATTTTAAGGTACGTGGTCATTGTTCTACCCGCCACACAGTATAAATTTTGAATATTATACTGCTGCAATGAGTGATTTAATCATCTCAAAAGTGTTTTCACACCTGACGCTGGTTGGTTTTCGATACCGATATACCTTATAAATTTAAAAATCTTCTATACTAATGAAAGCATTAATATAAAGAACAGAAGACGTAATTATACAAGACATACTTACTTTGTATATCATACAGAACTTTGTTACAATGGTTGAAAGTTAATGGTTTACAGTCGATGGTTGAGAGGGGGAGAGGGATGTCTAGAGAGAGAGAGGGGAACTAAAAATTTGCAAATGAAAAACCTGCCTTCTCAAATGAGGAGGTCTCCTTATTTATAGTACAAAGGGAAGTAGTGGATCGCGCTACATGTGCGGTGCGCATTTGTCCTCCGAAGAGGGATCCACAACTTTTTGACTAACACAAATAATTACAAAAAAATAAATTCCACTGAGAAAGTGGATTCTCTTTGTCGGGGCGGCTTCACTGTGTGGAGATGCCTTCTCTTTTGTTTTTCTTTCTTTTTGTCAATTGTGGTGGGGGTAACAACATTATTTTGTCGGGGCGGCTATCCTGTGTGGAGATGCCTTTGATGGTAACTGCCTCTACAGATCTAGCTCTAGATCTTGTGTTGGTTGGGAGAAAAAGTCATCATTTTGATTGTAGTCTTCTTCTGGCATTGTTGATGATGAGCTTCCTTCGTCGCTGAGTTGACTCATTAGTTTTTCAAAATCTATTTGGTTGGTGCATTGAGCCATTTGTGTCATAATTTGTTGTTTCCTTTGGAGAAATTCCTCATTTTTCTGAATTTGTTTTGGTGGAACATCTTTGCAGAATTTTGGATTTTGTTTGAAATATTTTTTGACCGCAGTCAAATCACAACGGAATATTTCAGTTTTATCCCACCATTTGATCTTATGCTTTCTGATCAAGACGGGAAGAATTGTTTTTTGTACGCACGCACACATTTGTTGCCCATGGGCACCCATTTGTACACAATCACAGATTTGTTTCTCTTTAAGATCAAATTCGGTCATAAAAATCCAAGGAACTTGGAAAGTATGACAGAACAAGGTCCAAAGAGGGGTTTGAGCAATATGCTCTGGATATATGGATTTTGTTGACCAGTGGTCAAAGGCCATTTATACACACTCTGGAACAATTGTTTTATCTAAACCAAAATTTTTCCACCATATATGGAACCAGAATGGAGTAGGAAAAGAGAATTGAGGCGATAAGTAAAAGAAGTAAGATAGAGAAAAAGATTTATTTTGTTTGAGGAATGCCCGTGACCAGGCTGTAATATAATCCCAATAGTTAAATCGGGATGATCCATTTTGAAAATGCAAATCTTTAGCCTCATTGGGCTTTTGGCCCCAATCTGATACAGAGAAAATTTTTAAAATTTGGACTTTACTGTACCGAATTTTGGAGGTGTCTAGATGGTCGGTTGAGTATTGAAAAGTGGCAGACTTTGTTTGTGTCAAAAAATTTTCATAATAAAATTGAGACTTGGTAAAATTGTCGGGTAAATAATTATGTGATTCAGGAAGGAGACATTCGGAAATTTGATAGGGATGCCAATTGGAATTGGTTTCAAAGTATTCGGGTTCTATGACGCAGATGAAGTCTTCATAAGGTTTGTAAGTGTAAGAAGTGGGTGGTGTTTGTTTTGGGCTTGGGCTAGGAGTTATTTGTTTGATATTTGTTGGCAAAGGCAAATGTGGGCTTGATGGTTGTGGGCTTTCAGTTTTCAGTGTGATTTTGTAAGTTTTTTGTGAAGGAGATGATATGGACGGTTTTGTAAGCTGGGGAAAAATGGCTTTTGTATCTGTGGCTAAAATAGCAAATTGGTTTTCAGTTTTTGGTGATTTTTCAGGAATAAAATATGAAAGTTTGGTCAATGGTTGTGTAGAGTATAAGGGTTTTTTGTCTTTTCCTTTGGTAATTGAACATGTAAACATCCTGCAAAATCATATTTATCCTGTAATGTTATTTAAGAGGATCATATCAAGTTCAACATAGAGTAGTCTAAGCCTTTGTTTTTTATACCATATCACATTGTTTAAAGAGGTTTCTAGATTAGTCCATTGGTAAGAATTTCTCTTTCTTTCTTCCACTAAAGATTCTGTAAGGCTTTTAATTTCTTCTCTAAGCTTATTTTCTTTTTTGCTAATTTTTCTGAAAATTTTCATAAATCGAGTCATTGTCAAGAATCCTGAAAATAGGTAGAAAAGAGGTCATTAGTCTGGCATCAGCATGGGATTTTTTTCTAGTACTTCCTGTATAATCATTTTCAATACATTTTATAATTTTTTTAGTGCAGAAATGTCTGCATCAATTGATGGTTTAATTTTTTTAGTAAAATTGTGTTCCAAGAGTTCTTCGAGGTCAAATATATGATATCTTAGTTCTGCAGTTTTACTGATTGGGATTGGAGGAGGATATTTACCAATTGGTACTGGAGCATAAAAGTTTTTGATTTCTTTTAATAATACTTGGGTTTTTTGGAAACAAAAATTTAAGTAATTTATATTGTTTAAATGTATATATACACCATTGACGTGTACATGCCATTTTTGAAGGTTTTTGTCAGAAAAATCAAATTTTTGTTGTTGTTCAGTAATTAGGGTTTCCTGATAGAGCTTTTCTCTTGGTGTTAGTATTTGTTTCGATTGTAAAGAAGAACCTATTTCTAATTTAGGGCATTTGTTTTCCATTGTTTCCTTGTAAGAATTCTCTTGTTAAGAAATCTGGGACAGAATTGTCTTTCCCTGCAATGTGAATTATTTCAAAGTCAAAAATTGATAATAAGGCTTGTCATCTGGCAAAGATTTGTTTTGCAGCTAAACTTTTTACATCTTTTTGTAAAACATCTTTTGCAGCTTTGCAATCTACCTTAACAGTGAATTTTTGATTCAATAGATCATCCTGAAACTTTGTTATACATAAAACAATTGAAAGGATTTTCTTTTTTATTGTTGAATATTTGAATTGGGTTTCATTCCATATTCCTAAGTAGTATTTGATTATATGGGTTTTCCATTTATTTCTTGGGTTAATATTCCCCCATATCCTATTTCTGAGGCATCTGTAGAGACTGTTTTGGGTGCTTTTGGATCACATATTGTTAGACAGGGTAATTGTTTTACATATATCTTAATTTGCTTAATTATTTTTGTATGTTCTGTTGTCCATGGTTTTGGGTTCTTTCTTAATCTATCATAAAGAGGCTTGCAGATTTGTCTTATTTTGGAAGAAAATGAGCTATGTAATTTAATGATCCTAAAAATCTTTGTAATTGAGTTTTGACTTTTATTTCATCGGGGAATTTGTCTGCAAAGTCTATGAATCTTTGGATTGGTATTATTGTGTTGTTAGTTATCTCGTGACCTAGGAATCTTATTTTTGTTTGGTATAATCTTATTTTGGCTTTGGATAAAACTAAGTCATTTTTTATCATTACTTTGTAAAATATATTTAAATGTCTTTCATGTTGTTCTAGGTTTTTGCTGAAGATTAGAACGTCATCTATGTAGACTATAATGAAAGTGTAAGGTATGAATATTTCATTCATGATTTTTTAGAATTCACTTGGTGCATTTTTTAACCCAAATGGCATTACATTCCACTCATATTGGCCAAATGGTACTGTGAATGCGGTTTTGTATCTATCTTGTTCTGCTATTTGCATTTGCCAAAATTCTGATTTCATATCAAATTTTGAGAAGATTAATGCATTATAATAGGTCTTGTTTATTAGGGATTGGATATCTGATCCATTTGAGGGCTGTCTTTAAATGTTTATAATTAATTACTAATCTTGGTGCTCCTCTTTCAATTTTAGCATTTTTTGTTACATAGAAGGCCGAGCATGACCATGGTGATTTACTCTTCCTAATTATTTTTTTTATCTAATAAGTCCCTTATTTTTTTTTACAATATTCTAATAATTATTGGTTCATTTGAATTGGTCTTGCTTTTGTTGGAATCATTTTTTCATTAAATTCTTTTTCATAGGGTAAGGTTATAACATGTTTCTTTCTTTCCCAAAAAGCCGTGGGGAGATCAGAACATAGGTTTTTCTCGAATTTCTCTAATATTTTCTCAATTGTGATTTTGTATTCTTTTAGTTGTAATTTTTCTTCTAATTTTGTATTATGTAAATCTTCTTTTAAGAATTCAATTTGTTTTTGTAATGAATTTATTTTCGATACATTTGTTCTTTGTATGTTGTTTACATCATGATTTGAAACCGGATATAAGAACTTAAATATTATTTTCTGTCCTAATACTTTTGTTTCCACTCCTTATTTAGATACCTTAAAGGAATATAACGTTTGTAAGAAGGGATTTTCTAATATTACTTTTGTATTTAAGTCTTTTACAAGTATTAAACTTGTTTTGAAGCAAATGTTATTATTGTATATATGAGCTTCTGGTATTTTGTATTTAGCTTTTAATTTGGAAGAATATGCTGCTGAAAGATTTTGTTTTGTTTTAATAACATATTTAGAAGGTATTATTCCTTGTTCTATACAGTTTAAGTCTGTTTCTGAGTCTAACATTGCTATTCCTTGATATTGAAAAGTTCCTATTGTCATATTTATGGTGACATACCATTTTTGATATCTGACCTTGGTTACTGCATATACACTTCCTTCTGTATTTTCTTCCGTGAAAGAATCTGTTTCCGTTGCTGTATTTTCTCTAGTGTTTATTTTTATTCCTTTATTTGTTGTTTTTGAGAAAGGGTTTTGAAAATGGTTATCTAGGTTGTTAGTTTGGGATGTTTCTCCTTTGTACGTTGCACTTATTTGTTTTTTAATTTTGTGTAAAGTCATTTTTGCTTCTAATTCTTTTTGTGATTTTTGTAATTCTAGGTTATTTTGTTTTAATATTTTTATTTCTTGTTTTATTTTTTTGATTTCTTTTTGTAAGTCTGCTGAAGAAATTTGTTTCTTTTTGTCCTGGAACATTTGTATGACATCTTCGTATTGAGATGGCGTTGAGGTTTTTATTTTTTCTTCGTTTATTGTTTTCTCTAATTGCCTTAGGAATTTTCGTTTTATTTTTGGTTCTTTAATTTCTTTAATTTTTTCTAATATTTCATCATATTGTTCGATTGTATTAATTTTGGTGGTGCATAAACATACTTCTTTGCAACCATTTTGACATACATTATTTTCTTCTTCAGTTTCATTATCTGTGTTTTATGTACTAGAAGAGGGGTCTTTATTACTAGAATATTCATTTTCCGTGGTTGTTACTTCAAGATTGTCTATTTGGGATATTATTTGATCTATTTCTTTTACGTTAAGGTTATTGCAAATTTATTTTATTTGTTTTCTTGCTGGACAGTTTCTGGCAATATGTCCTTATTTTTTGCATAAGAAACATCTAATTTCTCTATTGTGGGTATTAGAGTGTTTATATTTATTATTCTTTCTGTATTTTTTATTGCTATGTCTTTTCTTATGGCATGGATTTTTATAATATTTTAGCGATTCTCTTATATTTTTTTATTTGTTTTTCTATGTTTTCTTCTATAAGTACTGTTTTTATGATAGGGATTGTGACTTTGTTTCTTCTTATGAGGTGGTTTTACTCTACCAAATCTAAACTGTTCACATCAATGTCCTAATTCTCTTCGTGTTTGTGCTCTTTCTTTCTTTAATTTAATACTTAATCTTTGATCTTGGTAAAGTTTTAAGCCAGTAATGTTTACACAAGTAATTAGGTCTCCATAGGTTAATTCATTGTAAGAGATTCGTCCGTATTTCTGTTCTATTGTGTCTTTTACCTTTTCTGAAAATAGTCCTGATAATCCTGTAATAAATTTTTCTTTCCAATAGATGTTATTTGGGTCTGCTAGATTGAAAACCCTTTGCAAAAAATTGTCTTTATACCATTTGAATTGCTCTAATTTTCTACACTTTAGATTTTGTAGTATTTCTGAGTTTCTTTCTGTATATAAATCTATATCTCCTATGAATGGGTAGTGATATAGAATATTAGGGTTATTAATTATGCCGGTGCAGGTCTTCCCTGCTCATCTACTAAAGGTTGTCCTTGAGCATCTATTCTCACAGAGGATAAAATATCATTTTTTTTATTTCATTTTCTAGTAGTTTACCCCACCAGGTACGTAATTGTCCAGTAAAACCTAGGATTATGTTTTCTACAGCTTGTCTTTCCGTAATGTTTTGTGTTTTGTAGATATTGCCTATAATTATCATTTCTTTTGTTTTATTGATTATTTTCATTTCACTCAATCCATCAATATTCCATTCATATATATTTTTTTGCGCTGTATGATTTTTGTTGATCTCCTACTATTTTCAAATCTTCTGCTTTTTTTCTATAATCAGGAAAAGTTCTTATGGCTTGTATAGGTATCATTTTGTGTTGATTTTTATTATTGGTGTTGTATATTCATTATCTTCAGAACTTGGGATTGATTCTGATTCGGATGAGGATTCTTCATTATGTTCAGTTAGGACGCTGATGTTTTTGCTTGTACTTGTTTCTTTTTTTTACTTGTATATAATTTTTTATATTTTTCATTAAATCGTTTAAAGGATTATGTAGTGTTGGTCTAGCTCCTGATATTTTAAATGGGTTTTTTGCAGGTGGTATTTGCTTTACGTATTTCATTGGTTCTTCTCCTTTTCTACTTGATGGTGTTTTATTGTATAATTCTGAGTATTCTGTATATCTTTGTGATATAATTTCTGTTTCTGGTTGTTTATTAACGGGTGTAGGAAAGTCTGTTAAATTGAGGTATTGTACCTCTCTTGTTATCGTTAGTACTCCAGTTGTGACGTTGTCTATTTCATCTTCTACTCTGTCTAATTGTTGTCCAATTGTGTATAATGATAAATTTGTCCAATTATTTTGTAAATGTAAATCTTTGGTTATCTTCTCTTCTATCTGGTCCGGGTGAACTATTGATAATATTCCATGGTTTACTCCATTTTTACCAAAATAAGCTGGTTCTAAGGGGGGTTTCTCTCCTTCGTAATACTCATGACTTGGTAATCGGTTTGGAGCTATTTTATACCATTTTCTATTTTTTTGAGTTATTGGGATTATTTTATATAAATATTTGTCATTTAGGAATTCAAAAAAAGGTATATGCATTTTTTGTATTTTGCAGAATTCATAATATGTTTCCTTAATTATTTTCTGTTCTTTTTCATCGTATGTTTTGATATATATATAAATAAATAAATATATATATATATATATATATATATATATATATATATATATATATATATATATATATATATATATATATATATATATATATTAATACGAATCGAATACTCGAATCGAATACGAATCAATTTTTATATTCTAATACGAATATTCGAATATTTTCACGAATACGAATTGAATACGATGATATTCGATTCGATTCGATTCGTTTACACCCCTAATATCACTACCCCGAGCAAAAGGTTATGGTCGGTCTGGAAATTCACCCCGATGAAAGAAAGGTCTTGATTGAGTTCCTCAGAAGAACAACGATGTGTTCGCATGGAGGGTGGAGGATATGTAAGGTATCAGCGAGGACGTGATCCTCCATAAACTTAATGATAACTCCTCATTCAAATGCATTCACCAAAAATTAAGATACTTTTTTTTCAGAGAAGGAGATCGCGATCAAGGAAGAGGTGGAAAAGTTGCTTAATGGGAAATGGAGGATGTGTATTGACTTCACAGATCTCAACAAGGCTTGTTCTAAGGATTACTTCCCTCTTCCCAGAATTGACCGCTTGCTGGACTCTATAGATGGGCACAGGGTTTTGAGTTTCATTGATGCATACTCTGGTTACCATCAAATAAAAATGGCTCCTAAAGATTTTGCCTACGTAGCTTTCATCGCCGCGAGCAAAACGTACTGCTACACTATGATGCCCTTTGGGTTGAAAAATGCAGGAGCCACCTACCAGATAATGGTCAACATTGTCTTCAAAGATCAACTAGGCAAAAATCTTGAGGCCTACATAGATGATATGGTCATAAAAACACAGGAGAATTCCTATGAGCTCGACGTGGCAAAAACTTTCTCCAACTTGCGCCGCAACAACATGAAGCTTAACCCCCTAAAATGCGCTTTTGGGGTGAAAGCGGGCAAGTTTCTAGGCTTTATGGTCAATCAGCGCGGAATAGAGGCAAACCCATAAAAATTCAAGCGTTCTTAGACATGAAACCTCCTGCATGCGTGAAGAATGTGCAAAAGTTAAAATGGGCGCATCACCGCACTTGGCCGCTTCATATCGCGGTATGCAGAGGAATGCCTCTCATTCTTCAAAAATCTCAAAGGGGGGAAGAACGCTAACGAGTTTGCATGGAATGAGGAATGCGATCTGACTTTTGAAAAAGTAAAGAAATACCTCGAGCAGCCCCCTCTCCTCAGCAGCACGGTGTTCGGGGAAGAGCTTTTTCTATTTTTATCTGCCACTGACCTGACAGTAGCCGCTGTTCTTGTAAGGGAGGAAAATAACTCCAAAACACCAGTGTACTATGCATCAAATGCCAAGTATAACACGGCATATCCAATACCGCGGGCATCAAGACCGCGATCACAAAAACCGTCAGCAAGATGACCGCGGTAGCTATGATCGCATTTAACCAAGAACGCATTGACCATATTGACCGCGGTCTCATACTAGACTCCCAATTTTCTCACTATACTCCCGATTAAAGTCAAGGCTAATTAGAAAAGGGGTCGTATCTACTCTAACACCAAGGACAGACCTATCTCCATCACATTAAATGGTGGCTCAAGCGCCTATTATATGTGTAAGGTGCCGCACCAATTGTCGCCTGCTTCCCTGTCCTTGTCCAATCAAAGACATCGTTGTACAGTAATTCTCACTTTATTGTACGAGTCAACCAGGCGCGAACACGTGTCCTAGGTCAAAAGGACAAATATCTCCTACAGGGCTGACGTCATCAACAACTCCATCATACTATATCTACTATCCCTTGTCCCAAAGTAAGTGTAAAATCACCATTGTAAGTCACATTGTCTAAACCCTATCACACAACACAATAAGATATTTCAAGTTTTATTCTCAGTTATAAACCCTCAGAGATCTTACTTTTACACCCGAGTGCATGAGCTGTATTAAACGCCGACTTGCTCTTTAACGATGCTTCTTTTCTTTGTTGTGTTATAGATACAATCATCTCACACAAGCCAGATATACATATTTAGTGAGAACACAAAAGTTGTGATGTCATCAACAAGTTGAATTATAGGGTCGAATGCTATAATTTTCAAAGAAATTTGTTAATTATTTTATCAACTTTTGTCAAGGTTCTAAAAAGTGCTAGGCGGATGCTAGGCGGCGGAGCCGGGCCTAGCGCCTAGCCGGGGACTAGTCGGGATTAGTCGGGACCTAGGCGGGGCTTAGAACAAGGCGTTGGAAAGGGGCCTAGGCGCCCTTAGGCGGAGTCTTTTAGAACACTGACTTTTGTTAAAAATTAAACATCTAACAACTTTTACACTTTTTTAAAAAAATTAAAATTTTTATTAATAAATGCGTTAAGTTATTACAAGTTAGAAAACACAGATTTTATTGCTGAAATTATTTTATTGTTGTTGCTTGCGATCCCCACGTTTTGCTGTCTGATTGCCTTGTTCTTAGTAGCAAGCTGGTCTTCTTTAGGGAAAGATGGAGACATTTCAACATATGTTTTGGACATTAGTTGACTATGGAAGTCTCAAACTTCAATCAAAATTATTGTGAGAAATACAAGAAAAAAAAGATAATGTAATACTATGTGTAAGTAGCTGGATTGCCAGTTAAATTCCTATGGGACCCAATACATACATGATTTGAAGCCAATTTTTGGTGGTCCATAGCTCCTACAAAGCTTTGCTACAAAGCTTTGTTCTTGCTGCAACGTCTTAAAAATAGATAGAGATGGGTTAGAAGTAGAGAGCGTTCCAAAGAAGAGTATGTATTGAACTGGATTGGTAGTAAATTAAATCAGAGATTTCATCTTAAAATTAATTGTTGATAAGGAAAATAATCCCTCAAATCTATATGCGAGTACATATTTAATTCTCTAGAAGATGTGAGACGCATGATCAAGAAAGAAGGTTGAGGGTCGAACATGTGAAGTTGTGGACTTTGTAGAATATAAAATATATTGAAGTTCGTAGAAGTATAGGGTCCAAGTATAAGTAGTGGAATCGATCAGATTACCATAAATCGGCGACTCTGATACCATCTTACAATTAGAGATGGGTTAGAAGTATAATGCGGCCAAAGGGAAAGCATGGACTGGACTGAGCCGATAGTAGAATATATCAAATGCTCCACCTTAAAATCAATTAGTGATAAAGAAATCAGCCCCTCAATTTTATATATCAATCCATGTTTAGCCTTTAAAAGATGTAAAATATTTGTCTAACACAACGAGCGATGTAAATTCATCCACATTGACTTATTTTAGAGTAAGGTAGATTGAATGATTTTATAAGTCAGTGAGAGGCCAAAACTACCTCAAATCAATCTCAACCTAATATAAAGCGAGTAAGAGAGTAGCCCCTAAAATTTATATAAATTATAAAGAAAATGACACTTTACTGCCAACAAATTTACACAAAGTCAAAGTCGTAATTTAGGATCTAATGTTACAATTGTAGCAATTTAGTAATCTATGTTCACGTTTTGTTTCAATTCAATGCAAAAATGGATGACAATTGACGAAAGCTAACGATATAAACAAAAAGTGTAACGAGCATTTTTTAAATTCACATTTTCATCTCCCGAAGTTTCATATTTTATGAAAAATATTGTAACATTAAATTCTAATAAATAACATTACTATTAAATAATAACATACACATATATTTGAAAAAAAAGTTTAATATGTATTTCTTCAAAAAAGATACAATATGTATAAAAAATAGAGAAACATTAAAAAAATATTCTTCAATATTGTTTTGTTGGTTTCTACTGGAAAAGTATACTCCTCCATTCAATTTTAAAATTTCTACTTTGACCATACATAATAAAAATATAAAAAACTTAATAGCCTAAACATATAAATATTACTGCTTTTTTTAACATACAAATTAAACTATTAAAAATTAAATATATACCCCACCTTTCTCAAAATACTCAAATAATTTAATTTGCCACATTAAAAATAAGTACTTTTTTATATAACATACTCCCTCCGTCCCAAAATGTTTGTCCCATTTGACTTTTTTGTTGAACTTTGACCACAAATTTATGAGAGATTAATCATGTTCATGAAATTCTAAAAGTTGTTGTTGATAATATTATTAATGGTGAATCAATAGGAATTTTTAGAATTTCATGAACATAATTAAATTGTCATATATTTGTGGTCAAAGTTCAATAAAAAAGTCAAATGGGACAAACATTTTGGGACGGAGGGAGTATTTTTTTTGGGCGGAAGGAGTATAATTTTTCTTAAAGAATTTGTACATAGAAAATTGATCTTTTTTCTCTTTTTTAAGGCTTCTCTTTATTTTTCAAACATGTTATATTAATATTATATATATACATTTTTTAAAATTATTTATATATTATTATTATTAAACCGTAATGTTTTTTATTAAAATTATTTTTATAATATATTTTCATAAACTATGAAACTTCAGAGGATGAAAATGTGAATTTAAAAGATGTTTGTTATACTTTTTGTCTATTTCATTAGCTTTCGTCAATTATCATCCATTTTTGCCTTAGATTTCAACAAAATGTACTATTATACTGCAAAATTGTAACTTTAGGTACATAAATTACACTTTTGTGTAAATTTGATGGGTAAAGTGCTATTTCCCTTAGATTAAATGAAAAAATAAAAATAAAAAAATGAAGGCCGTCTTGGGGTTCATCTACCTTTTGATTTATTTATAAAATGCAAACACATTATAAATACGTAGAATGTCCGTTAACATTGACGGCGACACCAAATTTAGCAAAATGGCAACGTTTCCTTGATAGGGAATTGTATTTCGGGTTCCAAAGTTTAGGGATGTTCATAATGTATGTCTTATTCTTTCACTATTATCAATATAAGTTTTAAGGTTGTCATTTTTTGTCATATTATTAGAGTTTTAATCAATTTTGTTAAAAAAAACACGTTAAATGTGTTAAGGATACATCCTCCTAATACATCCACCTATACACCCTTCAACATTCCAACCTTCAACATTCCAACTTCTCAACTGATGTATAGATTCAGGATTCATTTACTCATTCATTTACTCAACTGATGTATAGATTTAGGATTCATTACTTACATATCTTGTACTATAAATATGTACCACTAGTATTATAACAAATTAAGTCTTACAATTCAATCTTCTCTCTTCCTTGTTTGTTTGACTTCGACTCTTTCTCAATAATTCTATCATGGTATCAAAGCGATCCGATTCATATGGGACTTCTCCACCAAACCCAAGCGACAAAACCTAAAGCCGCCATACACCAACCACCACCACCAAAAGCTTCCGCCACCACCCTCCTTCTTCCCCTATCAACACCCTCGGCTGGAACCCAAACAAAGCCGAAACCCTACTCTCCCCTCCAACTCCACCCTCGGCTTGGAACCTCCAACGAGGACCGTCAAAACCTAGCGAAAAATCCTCACATCCGCCCCACCCTTTGTGGCATACTCTAGCCGCCCCACTACAACTCCACCATTGCCGTCCTTGCTCTTCTTCTTTGCGGCAAACCTCTCTCTCTCTTCTTGACCTCTGACCCTCGGCGAACCCTCTAGCGAGACTTATTTTCTGTTTTTCACTTTCTCCTCCAACAAGGCCATTAAAACCATGGCGGTAAACCCTCAAAGCCGTCCCCTTCTTCTTGGCAAAAACAAACTTCCTGTTAGTGAGGCTGGCGCCTCACAATTCCTCAGGCGGCCGCCTCACTCACAGCCTCTCCCCTTCTCTTCAACTACCAAGCCACGACAAACCCTTCTAGTCGATACCCCCCCCCCCTTTTTTTCTTTTCTTCAAACAAACTCGGCAAAACCCTCAAACTCCTGCAAGAAACCCACCGTGAGACCCCCTTTACACCTTACATCAAAACACCTTCGGGAAACCCCCGAAACCCTTACATCAAACACCTCGAAACCGAAACCAACTCCCCCTACTTCAAACACCCTCGGCAAAACCGAAACCCCTCTCCACAACCCCACCGTCTTCGAAATAGTCATGCACCAACCTATCACCACCTCGAATGCGAGGAACCACATCACATCAGAAACGACGAACATGTCCGGGAAACACATCCATCTTCAACTGCGTCATCAAACCCGGTTCATCTCATCTATCTCCAAGATTGGACTTATCTAAAGACCGTCCATCTTGCGGGGGCATGTTAAGGATACATCCTCCTAATACATCCACCTATACACCCTTCAACATTCCAACCTTCAACATTCCAACTTCTCAACTGATGTATAGATTCATGATTCATTTACTCATTCATTTACTCAACTGATGTATAGATTTAGGATTCATTACTTACATATCTTGTACTATAAATATGTACCACTAGTATTATAACAAATTAAGTCTTACAATTCAATCTTCTCTCTTCCTTGTTTGTTTGACTTTGACTCTTTCTCAATAATTCTATCAAAATGATCACGTTCAAGTCATATATCATTTAACGCATGATGTTTTTGAACAATAACCCTTTGATTTTTGTTTTAATGCAAATTAAATAAAACAGAATAGTCAAAATATAAAATTTTAATGTCCTTCCTTCTCCTTCCCTCCCACACAAAACACATACACACACAACCTCCATCTCTCTCTTTATTCTCTCTTCAACCTTTGGAAACCCCCTCCCCTCTCCATCAGCAAACCCTTCCTCCCCTCCCCATCGGTCACCCCTTCCTCATCCATATTATTCCCCCTCCCATATTATTCATATAATACACACACACGCGCTTTCTCACTCTCTATCATCCCCATCTCCGATCATTCTTCATATTCCTCTCCTCCAGCGACCCTTCCCCTCTCCTCCACACCCTCTGACCATCCTCTTCCTTCCAATTTCAGTCATCCTCTTCCCTCCCAAGCCTGCTGCCCCCTATTTCTCATATATGGGTGTGTTTATGCAGTGGTGGTGGTGGCGTAGGGAGTTGGTGTGGATGTTTGGTGTGCGGCAGTGGCAGTAACGTCAAAATGATGGTGTCGTACTGCTGGTATTGGATTGATAGTATCAATATGGTGGTGTTGGACGGTGGTAATTGGTGGTTAGTAATGCTTATTGGCGGTGGTAAAAGATGGTGGTGGATGGATGTAAAGGGATGGTGGGTGTTGGTTACGGTGGAAATGGCGGTGGGTTTGAGTTTTAAATAGATGATAGTTGTTGGTTTGTATAGTTACATATCGAATAAAAACAATTGTGAATAACATTGTTGTACATTTAATTATGTACAATATTTTTTATTTGTGTTTCAAGAGAGAAAAATATTTTGTACATTTTAATTAGTCAAACACAATAATACTTTTTTTCTTTCAAAAATGAAAAAAAAAATTAGATTAATATAAATTGTAGCAAAAATATTTTTTTTTCAAATAAATAATATTATTTTTGAATTTTAAATGTTATAATATATCATTTGTTTTTTTAATATTTAGGAATATTAATATTTATATTTTGGCTATTAATTTTTATTCAATTCGCAATAAAATAGAAATTAAAGATTTTTTTTTTCAAAAACATCCTCCGTGAGTTGCACTTAACCATTTAAAGATTTTTTTAATGACAAAACTGATTAAAAATCCTAACATGACATAAAATAACAACTTTAGAACCTAAATTAATTGTGAAAGAATTAAGGTCTAAGTTATGACCAATCCTTTAATCTTTTGGGTTCAAAATGCAATTTATGTTGATATGGAATGAGGACAAATTGATAAATATAATTTATGTAGCTAGACCTTGTTAGCGTAAATCATTATTCATATTGAAATGATATGTTTGACTAAAAGTAGTAAAACTGATAAAATAAATAAAAAATAGAATATGCTAAATTTGCTGAATATTAGCCAAATGTTGCTTGAAATGAAGTGTTAAAATCAGTGGAGGGAAGGTCTACCCTTCCTTTTGCATTATCAAAAATGTTACTACATGCATATATCATCAATTAAGGTTTTTTTATTTTATTTTATAAAAAACTAATATTTTGGTGACTGAACTATAGACTAATTTCAAATATCTTCACAGTTCTTTTTCATTTTTGGTTGTCCTCACTAAACTTTTATGCTTTTTCAATGTCGCATTCAATGAATTGTTAAAAATCTAAATAAAGTTAGTTAAGTAACCTCAACTCGTGCCCTAAGTAAGGTGTGTTCGGAAAATTACTTACAAAATCACAAAATCAGTAAATATAAAGAAAACAGATTAGAAATAGAAATAAATACTCCCTCCGTCCACTTACATATTTCACATTTTCTATTTCGGCGTCCAAATACATACTTCACACTTTGTTGTTTACCTAAAATGGAAAGTTTTTATTATTAAAATATTAACCATACCCCACTCATTCTCTCTCCTACATTATTTTAATACTCACAACACCATTATAATTTACTATTCCCTCCACTCATTCTCTCTCCTATTTTACTTTTACACTCACAACATTTATATCATTATTTTTTTTCTTAATCCACGCGTGAACAGTAACTGTGAACTATGTAAGTGGACGGAGGGAGTATTAAATAAATCGAATTTTCGAAATTGCCCGAGTCGTGTGAGACCACACTCTCCTTAAGACAATTTACGCCCCCTCACCGAGTTGTGCTTGAGTTTGATCGGACGGTTGTCTCCCAGGATAAAACGGAGCGGACCAGAACAGTTACTGCACAATAGTACTTCCGGCAAATTGAGAATAAGCCTAGACAGTATCACCACGGATGCAGATGCAAGAGGCCAAGGAACGGATTTATCAATATGCAACGAACAGGAGATTTGTGAGGAACTGATGGATTTTTCGTGTGTCACAAACTGGTTTGTGCCTCCCTTTTTATACTGCTCAAATCCTTAGAATCGAAGAGACTCAATTAAATTGAGAAGCCCAAGTGTTTCATCTTCCAATTAAATTGAGAAGCCAAAGTGTTTCAACTTCTATGAAACTGCCAATTGAAATGAATGGAATGGACTTTTCGAATTTCTGCATGTGCTAGAAAGACTGTTCGAATTTCTGTCTGTTCAAATAAAAAAATGGCAAAAAGTGGGATTGCACGGACAGGCAATTTCGAAGCTCCATTCGTGTCCGCAGGACGCGCTCGCACTTGAGTTCGGTAGCCCGAAGGCAAATTCGGACCATGATTTGCACCCCCCTGCGCACCTATGCGCGAGAGAGAGCCTCTATGCTACTTAATCTTACTCTCTACTAAAGTGTAGGAGTATATAAACTAGCCCACTTTTCCATCTTTCTCCAATGTGGGATAACCACATTTTACCAATTCCAACCCACTCACTTTGAGCCTTTCTATCTCATTCATCCCTTAATTATTTTGGACAAATGAATATTCAATCTCTATCTCTTCATAGAGTAGAACACAAACCCACAATAAATTTGTCATTTTAACAAATAACTCATTAAGAAAATAAATCATTATTTCCTTCAAAACACACTTTTTTTTCAACAATCCCCCACATGAAGGAATAATGCGGAAATGGTGATAAAGTCTGGCAGACGAAAACTTGCATACGATAGATGTGGGAATGCCCATTGAATCTTCGCTCGTACAAGCATATTTACTCTACTCGCAAGTCGATAGACGCGATGTCCTTGAATCGTTATGCTTTTTGTGTAGTCGATCATATGCTTGACACAAGTATCGTCCTAACTTATTTTCAATTCTCATAGCTATGTTCATTCATGGCCCTGAACATACGCCTGGTTCAGCGAGAGGGTCTAAGAATTGAGCCTCACACAATTCTCCTCGAAGCGACCCCACTTCTCTCTCACATAGGTGATTTCTTAAAGGTAACCCGTATTACCCCGCTCGAATTTTCGACGCGTAAGAATCATTAAAAGCCATAGGCTTATCCTTGTCCTTTCGGGATGTCACTAATAGGAATGGACTTGGGGTTGTTTCCCCCACAGTGATGCTACAAGTCTTTTAACAGTTAGGTGGTCCCATTGAATCTAGTTCTTGGGATCTCCAGTCATCTAGATTGGGTTTTCCGCTGTGTTTAACTTTTCAGAGGCTTAAGTCCCATTCCCCTCGTCGAGCTTTCAACTAACTCTCTATTTTTCCCTTTGGTTAACGGATCCACTAAATTTTCCTTTGACTTAACATAGTCAATGGATATTGTGCCAGTTGAGAGTAGTTGTCTAATGGTATTATGTCTTCGACGAATGTGTCTCGACTTACCATTATACATATGATTGTGTGCCCTTCCAATCGCTGATTGGCTATCACAATGTATACATATTGACGGCACGGGCTTCGTCCATCTTGGAATATCTTCTATAAATTGGCGTAGCCACTCGGCTTCTTCACCACATTTATCTAACGCTATAAACTCAGATTCCATCGTGGATCTAGCTATAACCGTTTGTTTAGAAGATTTCCATGATATAGTAGCTCTTGCTATTGTAAACACAAATCCGCTTGTAGACCTTGAGTCTTTTATATCGGATGTCCAATTAGCATTGCTATATCCTTCAATTACCGCTGGATGTCTAGTATAGTGTAAAGCATAATCGCGAGTATATCTTAAGTACCTTAGTACTCTCACTATACCATTCCAATGTTCCGCTCCGGGATTACTTGTATACCGACTCAGTTTGCTAACCGTGTAAGCAATATCTGGTCTAGTACAACTCATCAAGTACATTAGACTTCCAATGATTCTCGAGTATTCAACTTGAGAAACTGTGTCACCTCTATTCTTTGATAGATGTTGACTCATGTCTATTGGGGTTCTAGCAATAGCTAAGTCATCCTTGCTGAATTTCTCAAGAATTTTATCCACATAATGTGACTGGCTTAAAGCAAGTCCATTTGACATTCTTGAAATTTTCACGCCAAGGATTACGTCGGCTAACCCCATATCTTTCATGTCAAACTTTGAGTTCTACATATCTTTAGTGGACTTTATCATTTTATCACAGCTTCCTATGATAAGCATGTCATCTAGATAAAGACACAAAATGACGTAGCCATTTCCCGTGTCTCTAACATAGATACATTTGTCACATTCATTTATTTTAAATCCACTTTCCATCATGGCTTGATCAAACTTTTGATGCCATTATTTTGGTGCTTGTTTCAAGCCATACAAAGACTTTACTAACTTGCACACTTTCTTTTCTTGCCCTACCGGCGCTGAAAACCCCTCGGGTTGTTCCATGTAATTTTCCTCTTCTAAATCCCCATTTAGAAAGGCAGTTTTAACATCCATTTGATGTACTTCAAGATATCGCAAAGCGGCTATTGCAAGTACAATTCTTATGGATGTTATTTTCGTAACCGGAGAATATGTATCAAAATAATCAAGGCCTTCATTTTGCTTGTAACCTTCAATTACAAGTCTTGCCTTATACTTGTCATGTGACGACCCCAACCCTAGGCACTCATTTTAAATAATAAATTATATGCTTTTAATATTTATGTTATCTTTATATGTTCAATTATACCTTTAAAATTCTAAATTAAGATAAATTGGGTGAAAAGTAAATTTAGTATCTTATAAAAATTTATTGGACATTAAATAAAGAACTAGGGGAAATAATAATAAATGGAAATATGATAAATAGTGTAAGGAGGTTAAATGAGTAGGATGAATTAATGGGATAAGGATGTAATTTAATTTAATTGGGTAAAGGTTAATCTTAATTCTAAATGAAAGCCTTGGTTTTTAGATATTTTGAAGGGGGGCCAAATGTCTTGCTCCTTCCTAGGTTGCCAAGTGTCACCCCCATCCCCTCCTCTTACTCCCTTCCCCTCCCTTCTCCTTCATTCATCCTAATTCATCCTAGAGAAAGCATAGAGAGACCTCCATTGAAGCTTCCACCCCCCCAAGCTTTGAAGTCAAGACTTTCTTCACCAAAAATCAAGTTGTAGAGCACCATTGAAGTTGAATCACCTAGAGGAACCCATCAAGATCAATCTTTCCTTATAAAATCCAAGTAAGTTGTTATGACTTCCCTTCTTTTAATTGTTCATACTCTCCTTGATGTTCTTCTTGTTCTTGTGATGCTTGGTTCTTGCTTTGGAAATTTTAGGAGAGTTGAATGTTGGGAAAATGGAATTATTGAAGTTAGGGTTCATGGAAGATCTTGTAAAAAGGGTTTGAAATGGGTAGAATGGGTGTAGATAAATGATCTAGGATTACTTGATTTTGAGTTTACATGTTTTGACTGGGACTTGGTAAGATGAAGTTATCATTTGGTGTTCTTGAACAAGCCATGGTAGAAGGAAAGGATGAACTAGGTTGAAAGGGGTTAAAAATCTGCAAAAGTGGCCGGGCCGAGGCATGGGGCCGCCCAAGGGGGCCGAGCGGCCGCCCACCTTGGCAGTAGGAATTGGTCTTTTGAAAATCCACTTGGGCGGTCGCCCAAGTGGTTAAGGGCGGTCGCCCAAAGGGGCAGAAACTTGAATTTCCTAGGAGGTCCACTTGGGCGGTCCGCCTGCTGTAGCGGCGACGCCCAAGACCCCGAACCAGTTTTTCTTAATTTAAACAAGGATCGTTTGGCAAGTTGTTTGGCCACTTAAAAAGGGTGACTCCCACTTAGTAATTGAACTTGAACCTTCATTTAGGTCTTGTATCCTTGTACATGGAAATTGTAGGGTAGGTTTATGATCCCTCATTTCCTTACTTGATGTTATATATATTGTTGTTGAGATTGTTTAGTGTACTCATAAATTGTTACACTTTGATATTGTTGGGCATGAGTATATATTACCATGTGGCTATTGTTTATCCCTTTTTGTGGATTTTATTCAAGTATCTATTATGTGCTTGATATGTGTGAGTCACCGACGTTGGGGTATAGACGAGAATCACGATCAATTATGGAAGTGTGACCTAATGTGATCGGATTATGTTATATTCGTGACCGTCCCCTCCTGTGGCCACGGTTGGGGTTATAGCCGTATTGAGCCAAAAGCCTTACAGAGTTGCTACTGTCTTATTTGGTTCCCCGAAAACGGGTCTTATAAGACGTGAGTATTGCTTAAGCGCTCACCGTAAGATTGGAGTATTATATTACCCAATGTTGTACGACTACTGTTCAGACGGGAAAAGGTAAACCAAGGTAATGGAATGTGTTTATAGCTTTCCCAATGTGTTATGTGCGACTTGTTATATGTTGCATTTATTTGGCATATTGCGGCATCCATAATAGCTTGCTGAGATTTATTCTCACCCCTCTCCCTTTACCGTTTTAGATCCCGAGACAGAGGACCGCCCAAGTAAGGACGGAAAGGAGTTTGGCATGAGCATTTTGGGATATTGTCTGGGTACGTTAGGTTGGCGTAGAAATTATTTTGTCATAATTCCTTTTGGGCGTTTGTAATTATAAACTTTATCTTTCTACGTTAAAAACCAATATCTTTTGTAACTAAACAGTTGATCGTTTTCGAAGTTAGTTATCTCCTCCTCCGATGTGGAGTTGAGTGGAGTTCTTTTAAAATGTTATGTTATCAATGTTTATGTTTGAAAGTCAAAGTAAAGTTTTAAAAGTTTAGTGTTTTCGGGTTAGTTTGAGGACGCTCCAACTCGGGACACGTGTAGGTTCCGGGTCGGGGTCCTCACAACTGGTATCAGAGCTCGGTTAGAATTCTCGGGTAGAGTCTAGCCGAGCGAGAGTGTGTGATAACCGACGACGAGTGTTTAATGCAGGAGTTTGTTGTTATGGCGGGAAATGATGGTGATCGAGAATGGGTTTGGGTGGTGTTGGTAATCCGAATGCCGAGATGATGGATATGTTCCGAGGGTTTCTTCAAAGATATGGCAACTCGAATTTGAATCGTGGTAGGCAAATGTAAAAGAAGGCACAAGGGCATATGCATGGTCTAGAGAAGTTCGTGAAGATGTCTCCTCCTAGCTTCAACGGAGATCCGGATCCGACGAAGGCCGAGAGGCGGCTTGAGGCTATGAATAAGATTTTCGCAGCTATGGAGAGTTCGGATGCGGAGAAGGTGAGATGTGCCGTTTTCAAGTTGGAGGGACCGGCGAGCACCGGTGGCGGTGTAGTGAAGGATGGTTGGGACCGGATTTGACACCGCAGACTTGGGAGAACTTCACCCGCAAGTTCCGGGATCACTTCGTGCCAATGGTTACTAGAGATAAGAAGGAAGGCGAGTTTCAAACCGGAGCAAGGGACCATGACGATAGCGCAAAGATTCAGCAAAGTTCGCAGAGTTGGCTCCGATATTGTCCTCATTTGGTGCCGATGAGGAGAGGCGAGTCTACCGGTTTGTGAAAGGTTTAAGGGTTGAGTTCAAGCGCTTGTTGACGCATAACTTCGCCAACTTCCAAGCAAAGCAGTGAATATGGCGTATCGGATTGAGAATGACATAGAGGAGCATCGTGGTAGAAATGAAGGTGGAAACAGAAATAGGTTCCAAGGTCAAGGTTCGGGACGAGAATAGGGTACAGCCGAGGACATTTACTCCGGAGCGAATCGAGGAGGTCATGTGGCGGCTCCGGCAAATCGTGCGACTTCCTGGCCGCTTTGGGACAACATGTGGGTTTTGCAAGAAACTAGGGCATTCGGAGGACAAGTGTTGGAGCAAACAAGGAAAGTGTTTGGAGTGTGGGTCGGCAGTCATTTTAGGAGGAATTGCCCCAAGTTACGTAATAAGCAAGCTTCGGGTACCGGATTTGGAGTACAAGGTAGTGGTGTGAAGAGAGATGTTGATGGGAAACCTAAGGATAGAGTCCAAGGTCGTGTGTTTGCTTTGGGTCGAGGAGCAGGTCGATCCTAATACCGTCATTAGAGGTATAGTTCTGTCTCAGGAGTTAAGGCCCGCATTCTTATAGATCCCGGGTCTTCCCATTCATTTGTGGCATCGCATTTTGCATTCTCATTACATATCTTGCCCGAATCTATGCCTTATGTGTTGGAGGTCTCTACTCCTATGGGAGAGAGCCTTGAATCTTCTTTGATATATCGTGGTTGTGATGTGACTATATGTGGGCATGTATTGCCGGTGGATTTGGTCGAGTTACCAATCCGTGATTTTGATGTGATCCTTGGGATGGATTGGTTGAGCGGTGTCATGCTACGGTAGACTCGTCAGAGAAAGCGAGTCTCATTTGCTATGCCTGATATGCCTACTTTTGTATTTGATGCAGATAGATCTATGTTCGGTTTACATGTTATCTCTGCTTTAAAGGCTAGGAAGATGCTATCTAAGGGGTGTACGGGTTACTTGGCTTATGTGGTAGATTCCAATAAGAAGTCTCCCGAGTTAGCTCATGTTCCTGTTGTTAATGAATTTAGTGATGTGTTTTCTAGCGAGTACTCTATGCCTCCGGATCGTGAGATAGAGTTCTGTATTGACTTAGTGCCCGGTACCGCACCTATCTCTAAAGCACCCTATAGAATGGCTCCGGCCGAGTTAAAAGAGTAAAGGGCCAATTGCAAGAATTGTTAGACCGAGGTTTTATTCGTCCTAGTGTGTCTCCGTGGGGAGCAACGGTCTTGTTTGTTAGGAAGAAGGATGGTACCTTACGATTGTGCATTGACTATCGTTTGTTGAACCAAGCCACCATTAAGAATAAGTATCCTCTTCCGCATATAGATGATTTGTTTGACCAACTCCAAGGTTCCGTTATCTACTCAAAGCTTGATTTGAGAAGCGGATACCATCGCTTGAAGATTAGACCGGATGATGTTGCTAAGACAAATTTTTCGAACTAGATATGGTCATTATGAGTTTGTTGTGATGCCGTTTGGGTTAACTAATGCTCCACCGTATTTATGGATATGATGAACCGTGTTTTCAAGCCTTATCTTGATAGTTTTGTGGTGGTCTTTATTGATGATATTCTTGTGTATTCTAAGTCCCGGGAAGAGCATGAGAACCATTTGAGGATTGTCTTGTCCGTTCTTCGTGAGAAGCGCTTGTATGCTAAGTTCAAGTAAGTGCGAGTTTTGGCTTGAGTGCATTTCTTTCTTGGGGCATGTTGTGTCGAGTTCGGGAATTTCCGTTGATCCTTCAAAGATTGAGGCCGTGGTTAATTGGAAGCAACCTTCGACTGTGACCGAGGTCCGTAGTTTTCTTGGTTTGGCGGGGTATTATCGGAGGTTCATTGAGGGGTTTTCTCGGATTGCGACTCCGTTGACTAGGTTGACTCGAAAAGATGTATCGTTTGTATGGGATTCCAAGTGTGAAGCAAGCTTTGATGAATTGAAGAAGAGATTGACAACGGCTCCTATTCTTACCCTTCCGGATGGTTGTGAGAATTTTGTGATCTATAGTGATGCCTCGAAGGCGGGTTTGGGATGTGTGTTGATGCAAAATGGAAAGGTTATTGCGTATGCCTCTAGGAAGTTATCACCGGCGGAATGTAATTACCCTACTCATGATATGGAATTGGCGGCGATTGTATTTGCGTTGCATAAGTGGAAGCACTACCTGTATGGGGCGAAATTCGAGATTTTCACCGATCATAAGAGTTTGAAGTACTTATTCACCCAAAAGGAGTTGAACAACCGACAAAGGAGATGGCTTGAGTTTTTGAAAGATTTCGATTGTATAATTTCTTATCATCCGGGGAAGGCCAATGTGGTGGCCGATGCGATTAGCCGAAAGGCGTATATGACTTTTTTGAAGTTCTCGGGAATTGAAGAGTGAAGTAATTATTGCGAATGTTAGAGCCGTTCCGACTCTGTATGGGGATTTGAAGGAAGCTCAACAAGGTGATCCGGAGTTGAAGAAGATTTTAGATCAAGTGCAAGATGGGAAAACCGGGGAGTTTGCTTTGAATAGAGACGGGATTTTAACTTTCCAAGGGAGAATTTGCGTTCCGTCATCGCCGGAAATCAAGAAGCGTGTTTTAGAGGATGGCCATAAGTCCAAGTTTGCGATTCATCCGGGTAGTACCAAAATGTATCAAGACTTGAAGCGTGGGTATTGGTGGAATGGAATGAAGAGAGAAATAGCGGATTATGTATCTAAGTGTTTGACTTGTCAACGTATTAAGCTGCGTAACATCAAAGACCGGCGGGACTACTTCAACCATTGGATATTCCGGAGTGGAAATGGGAAGGGATCTCGATGGATTTTGTTTCGGGTCTACCTCTTACCGTGAAGAAGATGGATGCTATTTGGGTTATTGTGGATAGATTGACAAAGTCGGCTCATTTTCTTCCGGTGTCAACTAAGTTTTCGTTAGAGAAGTTAGCCCAGTTGTATATGAAAGAGATCGTTCGACTTCATGGGGTTCCGGTTAGTATTGTTTCCGACAGAGATCCGAGGTTTACTTCTAGATTTTGGAGAGCATTGCATGAAGCCTTGGGTTCTAAGTTGTGTTTTAGTACGGCGTTTCATCCTCAAACCGATGGTCAGTCCGAGAGAACTATTCAGATACTTGAGGATATGTTACGAGCTTGTGTGATGGATTTCCAATTATCTTGGGAGGATCATCTACCGTTAGTCGAGTTTGCTTACAACAACAGTTATCAGTCTAGTATCGAGATGGCTCCGTATGAGGCGTTATATGGTAGGAAGTGTCGATCTCCGATGTGTTGGGACGAGGTTGGTGAAGCGAGACTTTGGGGTCCGGACTTGGTTAGAGATTCTACGGAGAAGATCAATGTGATTCGGGATAGATTGAAGACGGCTCAGAGTAGACAGAAAAGCTACGCCGACAATAGAAGACGGGATTTATCTTTTCGGGTTGGTGACTTTGTGTTCTTGAAGGTCTCTCCGAGGACGGGGATTAAAAGGTTCGGTAATAAGGGTAAGTTGGCTCAGAGGCTCAGAGGTCCGTTTGAGATTCTAGAGAAGATAGGGGAATTGGCTTACCGGTTAGCGTTGCCTCCGTCTTTTTCTTTACTCCATGATGTCTTTCATGTTTCGATGCTAAGGAAGTATTGTCATGACCCCTCCCATGTTTTGAGCTCTCCTCCCGATGATGTCCAAGCGGACATGTCTTATGTTGAAGAGCCATTAAGAGTCCTAGAATTTCAAGTTAAGGAGTTGAGAACTAAGAGTATCCCGATAGTAAAAGTCCTTTGGAAGAACCATACCGTCGAGGAAGCAACGTGGGAGCTAGAGTCGGAGATGAGGGCGAAATACCCGTGGTTGTTTGAAAATTCAAGTAAGTTTTCTTTAAAATTCGGGTCGAATTTTCTTTAAGGGGGAGTGAGTGTGACGACCCCAACCCTAGGCACTCATTTTAAATAATAAATTATATGCTTTTAATATTTATGTTATCTTTATATGTTCAATTATACCTTTAAAATTCTAAATTAAGATAAATTGGGTGAAAAGTAAATTTAGTATCTTATAAGAATTTATTGGACATTAAATAAAGAACTAGGGGAAATAATAATAAATGGAAATATGATAAATAGTGTAAGGAGGTTAAATGAGTAGGATGAATTAATGGGATAAGGATGTAATTTAATTTAATTGGGTAAAGGTTAATCTTAATTCTAAATGAAAGCCTTGGTTTTTAGATATTTTGAAGGGGGGCCAAATGTCTTGCTCCTTCCTAGGTTGCCAAGTGTCACCCCCATCCCCTCCTCTTACTCCCTTCCCCTCCCTTCTCCTTCATTCATCCTAATTCATCCTAGAGAAAGCATAGAGAGACCTCCATTGAAGCTTCCACCCCCCCAAGCTTTGAAGTCAAGACTTTCTTCACCAAAAATCAAGTTGTAGAGCACCATTGAAGTTGAATCACCTAGAGGAACCCATCAAGACCAATCTTTCCTTATAAAATCCAAGTAAGTTGTTATGACTTCCCTTCTTTTAATTGTTCATACTCTCCTTGATGTTCTTCTTGTTCTTGTGATGCTTGGTTCTTGCTTTGGAAATTTTAGGAGAGTTGAATGTTGGGAAAATGGAATTATTGAAGTTAGGGTTCATGGAAGATCTTGTAAAAAGGGTTTGAAATGGGTAGAATGGGTGTAGATAAATGATCTAGGATTACTTGATTTTGAGTTTACATGTTTTGACTGAGACTTGGTAAGATGAAGTTATCATTTGGTGTTCTTGAACAAGCCATGGTAGAAGGAAAGGATGAACTAGGTTGAAAGGGGTTAAAAATGCAAAAGGGCCGGGCCGGAGGCATGGCGGTCGCCTGCGGGGGCTGAGCGGCCGCCCACCTTGGCAGTAGGAATTGGTCTTTTGAAAATCCACTTGGGCGGTCGCCCAAGTGGTTAAGGGCGGTCGCCCAAAGGGGCAGAAACTTGAATTTCCTAGGAGGTCCACTTGGGCGGTCGCCCAAGTGTAAGGGCGATCGCCCAAGACCCTGAACCAGTTTTTCTTAATTTAAACAAGGATCGTTTGGCAAGTTGTTTGGCCACTTAAAAAGGGTGACTCCCACTTAGTAATTGAACTTGAACCTTCATTTAGGTCTTGTATCCTTGTACATGGAAATTGTAGGGTAGGTTTATGATCCCTCATTTCCTTACTTGATGTTATATATATTGTTGTTGAGATTGTTTAGTGTACTCATAAATTGTTACACTTTGATATTGTTGGGCATGAGTATATATTACCATGTGGCTATTGTTTATCCCTTTTTGTGGATTTTATTCAAGTATCTATTATGTGCTTGATATGTGTGAGTCAGCTGACGTTGGGGGTATAACAGAATACGATCAATTATGGAAGTGTGACCTAATGTGATCGGATTATGTTATATCTGTGACCGTCCCCTCACCGTGGCCACGAGTTGGGGTTATAGCGTCTGTATTGAGCCAAAAGCCTTACAGAGTTGCTACTGTCTTATTTGGTTCCCTGAAAAACGGGTCTTATAAGACGTGAGTATTGCTTAAGCAGCTCACTGTAAGATTGGAGTATTATATTACCCAATGTTGTACGACTACTGTTCAGACGGGAAAAGGTAAACCAAGGTAATGGAATGTGTTTATAGCTTTCCCAATGTGTTATGTGCGACTTGTTATATGTTGCATTTATTTGGCATATTGCGGCATCCATAATAGCTTGCTGAGATTTATTCTCACCCCTCTCCCTTTACTGTTTTAGATCCCGAGACAGGAGGACCGCCCAAGTAAGGACGGAAAGGAGTTTGGCTGTGAGCATTTTGGGATATTGTCGGGGTACGTTAGGTTGGCGTAGAAATTATTTTGTCATAATTCCTTTTGGGCGTTTGTAATTATAAACTTTATCTTTCTACGTTAAAAACCAATATCTTTTGTAACTAAACAGTTGATCGTTTTCGAAGTTAGTTATCTCCTCCTCCGATGTGGAGTTGAGTGGAGTTCTTTTAAAATGTTATATTATCAATGTTTATGTTTGAAAGTCAAAGTAAAGTTTTAAAAGTTTAGTGTTTTCGGGTTAGTTTGAGGACGCTCCAACTCGGGACACGTGTAGGTTCCGGGTCGGGGTCCTCACATGTCAATTGTTCCATCCGTCTTCATTTTCCTTTTAAAAATCCACCTATATCCTAGTGGTTTGCTTTTCGGAGGAAGATTCACTAATTTCCAAGTGTGATTTTGTAAAATGAAATCAATCTCACTTTTAATTGCCTCTTTCCACAAAGGTCCTTCGGAAGAGCTCACGGCCTCTTTATAACTTTGTGGTTCACTTTCAAGCATATAGGTTAGAAAATCTGGGCCAAAAGATTTTTCTACCCTACCTCGTTTGCTCCATCGAGGTTCTACCTCCGCTTCATCATTTTCATCATGATGATTTCTTCATACTACTTCTTCTTCTTCTATTGAATCATGTCTCCGTTTAGATGAACTTGCCTCATCTCTTTTGCACGGAAACACATTCTCAAAGAAAGAAGCATTTCTTGACTTCATTATCGTATTCTTGTGTATATCTTGAATTTTCGATTCATGCACAAGAAACCTATAAGCACTACTATTGTGCGCATACCCAATAAATATGCAATCAATAGTTTTTGGTCCAATTTTCACCTTTTTAGGAGGTGGTATTGAAACCTTTGCAAGACACCCCCACACTCGCATGTATTGATATGAAGGTACTCTTCCATGCCACAATTCATAGGGGCTCTTATTTATTTTCTTTCGGGGCATTTTATTTAACACATAGTTTGCCGACAAGACGGCCTCTCCCCACATGTTATCCGGTAATCCCGAACTTATTAACATGGCATTCATCATGTCCTTTAAAGTCCGATTTTTTCGCTCGGCAACTCCATTGGATTGTGGTGTGTATGGTGGTGTTGTTACATGTTTTATTTCATGTTGAGCACAAATACCTTCAAAAGGGAATTCATACTCACCACCATGATCACTTCTTATGACTTTTATTTTTCGGTTGAGTTGATTTTCAACTTCATTTTTATAGAGCACAAATTTCTCTATAGCCTCATCTTTACTTTTAAGAAGATACACATAACAATATTTTGTGCTATCATCAACAAAAGTCATAAAGTACTTATTGCCCCCTCGTGATTGTGTTGACTTGAAGTCACATAAATCCGTGTGAACCAAATCAAGTGGTTCATTATTTCTTACAATATAGTGAAACAGAGGTTTTGTAAACTTTGCCTCTACACAAATTTCACATTTATGTTTGTAGTCTAATTTACTTTTTGGTATGCAACTCATATTAATTAATCTACGTATGGTATCATAATTAACATGTCCTAGTCTACCATGCCACAAATTGGAAGACTCAAACAAGTAAACGGAAGAGTTCTTCATTTCATTGCTTTTAGGCTTAATAGCCATTACATTTGGTTTCACAACCATAACACTAAGCTTGAACATACCATCACTAACATATCCCTTTCCTACAATCATTCCACTCTTAGACAACGTAACCATATCGGATTCAAACACAACACGAAAACCATGCTTAATCAAAAGCGATCCGGACACCAAATTTTTCTGGATTTCGGGCACATAAAGCACATTGTTGAGAGTCAACTCTTTTTCGGAAGTCATCTTGAGCACCACCTTTCCTTTACCTTTCACATCGGAAGTGGCCGAATTTCCCATGAACAATTTCTCACCATTTTCAAGGGCTTCAAAACTACTAAACATTTTCTTATTGGAACAAACATGCCTAGTAGCACCGGTGTCAATCCACCACTGATTTGGGTTTGAACCCACCAAATTCACTTCAGAAATTACCGCCGCCAAATGCATATCGAAACTTCATTTGTCATGACATCAACCATGTTCGCTTGCTTCTTTGGCTTTCTACACTCGGAAGACTTGTGGCCCACAATACCACAATTGTAGCAAGTTCCACCGAACTTCTTCTTGGAGATTCCTCCCTTTGGCTTCAAACTAGAACCTTTTCCGGGCACAAACTTGCCTTTGGTCTTGCCATTGGCCTTGGAGCTATCAACATGCTCCACCACATTGGCTTTCGCCACAAGAAGATTATTCAACTTCTTTTCCGCAATTCTATTCTCTTCCTCAATTCGAAGACGAATAGCAAGCGCTTCAACATTCATTTCCTTTTGTTTATGTTTAAGGTAATTCTTGAAATCTTTCCAAGCGGGAGGCAATTTTTCAATTATAGCCGGCACTTGAAAGTTTTCACTAATTACCATTCCCTCGGCATTAATTTCATGAATTATTATTTGCAATTCTTCCACTTGACTTTTACTGTTTTAGAGTCCATCATTTTGTAATCGAGAAAGCGGCCAACAATAAATTTCTTTGTGCCCGCATCATCGATTTTGTACTTATATTCCAAGGACTTCCATAGTTCCTTTGCGGTTTTCTTAACACTATAAACATTATATAGTGTATTCGATAACCCATTTAGTACATAATTTCGGCAAAGGAACTCTGAATGCTTTCAAGCATCAAGAGCATTCACGGCCTGAACGTCCGTCTCATTCTCACCCAACTGTGGCGGGTCTTCCTTAAGAAACCTCGCCAAGTTCAAGGTGGTCAAGTAAAAGAGCATCTTTTGTTGCCACCGTTTAAAGTCTTGGCCAACAAATTTTTCCGATTTCTCACCATGGTGAGTCGGAACAGTTTGGACAATCACCCTTGGAGGATTGATTTCCCCACGAAGCGCTTTCTCGGTAGTATTGTTCCCGGAACCAGTTCCAGTTACGTTCACATTGTTCGATTCAGTAGCCATTTCTGAAACGAAACACAAGTAATTAGTTATTTTTTTTTTTCTTTCGAAATCTGTTTCCCTTCCAAAGAGATAAATTGTCTTAAGATTGTTAGTAAAATTACTTACAAAATCAGTAAATATAAAGAAAACAGATTAGAAATAGAAACAAATATTAAATAAATCGAATTTTCGAAATTGTCCGAGTCGTGTGAGACCACACTCTCCTTAAGACAATTTACGCCCCCTCACCGAGTTGTGCTTGAGTTTGATCGGACGGTTGTCTCCCAGGATAAAACGGAGCGGACCAGAACAGTTACTGCACAATAGTACTTCCGGCGAATTGAGAATAAGCCTAGACAGTATCACCACGGATGCAGATGCAAGAGGCCAATGAACGAATTTATCAATATGTAACGAACAGGAGATTTGTGAGAAACTGATGGATTTTTCGTTTGTGCCTCCCTTTTTATACTGCTCATATCCTTAGAATCGAAGAGACTCAATTAAATTGAGAAGCCCAAGTGTTTCATCTTCCATTCGTGTCCGCAGGACGCGCTCGCACATGAGTTCGGTAGCCCGAAGGCAAATCCGGACCATGATTTGCAACCCCCCTGCGCACCTGTGCGCAAGAGAGAGCATCTATGCTACTTAATCTTACTCCCTACTAAAGTGTAGGAGTATATAAACTAGTCCACTTTTCCATCTTTTTTCAATGTGGGATAACCACATTTTACCAATTTCAACCCACTCACTTTGAGCCTTTCTATCTCATTCATTCCTTAATAATTTTGGACAAATGAATATTCAATCTCTATCTCCTCATGGAGTAGAACACAAACCCACAATAAATTTGTCATTTTAACAAATAACTCATTAAAGAAATAAATCATTATTTCCTTCAAAACACACTTTTTTTTTAACAAGGTGTTGGCCATTTTGAGTAAAGTAAGATAATGCAGCATAAAAACAATAAAAAAAATAAGTTTCATACTTTACACATTTTGAAAACATAATATTTACAAATTGTCATACTTTACTTTTTAATCACAGTATAATCACTTTTATTAAAATGAAATAAAAAGAAACACCATATTATAAAACTCCTAATATTGCGGTGAATGTTTGTTCTTGTCCAAAATATCTTTGTCTGGGGCAATTGTTATTGTTATCACTTACTTTCCCCTTGCATTTTTTTTTTTTCAGTTTAAAAACAAATACTCCATCTTTAAAATAAGAAAATAGACTTAATGTAACTTTATAATTAACGTACAAGCTGGTAAAACATCTTTATTAAAAATGTTGATAAGTTAAATGTGATATTTTTTCTATTTCAGACTAAAAATCTTATCAAAAATTTGAACGCTTAGTAAAATAACATTTAAAAATTAGTAAACATGTGCACGCGAATTGAGGACATATTTGTTTAAGTGGGTAAAACTTAGGATAAATATTGATTTTTCATAATTTTATAAAAGAAGAGGATATAAATATTCAAAAAACTATTTAGTAATTGTTATTTCAAGAATAAATCAAAATAAAAGTAGAACTTTAATCTCTTTTTTTTTGTTTTTTTCACTACTCACACACACACACACTCACACAGAAGCGCCTAAAAAATTCTAGGGAGAGAAATCATTTTCTCTAACTTCTGGGGGATCGAACCCATAACCTCTAGGTTGAAAGCCATGAGAGTATTTATTTTGGGAGTATTTATTTTAGAAGGAGGGAGCATGGAAATGTCAAAGAGAAACCTTTCTTTATTCATAAATGACAGTTAAGGACTCAACAAAGCTATCATAATCAAATCAACCCATTTTCTCCTCCAAAAGTCTCTTTTCACTCCTCAACCCCTCCCCCTCTCCCTTTCCCTCACACACCCCATGATCCCAGCTCGACACGCCATTAATCTCTCATAAAAAAAAAAAAAAAACACACACACACACCCACACAGCAAAGCATCCGCAAAATCCAACCCAAATCTTGGTCAGCTCTCTCTCTCTCTCTCTCTACAATTCGTTATATATTTATATGTTTACATATGTACACAATTTGATTGATAGATTGAAAATTATCTACTAGATTTCTATTAGGGTTTATACATTCGATCCAACATCTTTAACATTTTTTTCCACCTGAATTCAATTTCAATTCCGTATCTTTTTCTTTTTTGCTGATCACTTTAGCTTCCGTTTCAAATTTCTAGGGTTTTGTACGAGATGGAATTATAAGGGGTTTTATCTTCACTTGGAGATAGAGGATTGAGGGGTTGGGGTGAGGGTGAGGGTGAGGGGTGAAGAAGAAAAGACAATGCGGTTGTTTCCTTTGAATTCGAGTTCTTCGAAAGAGCAAAGAAATGGAGGGAGCAATCACGCGTTGTTGTATCTAAATGTCTACGATCTCACCCCTGCTAACAACTATCTTTACTGGTTTGGCTTCGGAATCTTTCATTCTGGTATTGAAGGTACTTAATTTATCATTGAATTTCTCGAATTCTGTACTTTTGGGTTGTCATTCTGATTTGTTACTTTTTTTAGTACATGCTACTGGTGCTTAATAGGATCTAATTATTCATTTGAAAGCGTTGGAAAGTTGGCTTATTAAATTGTGTTATATGGTGATAAATCTCTGATTTCTGTAATAAAGTTGAATGTGATTGCAAATTAGAAGAATCTTATTGCAATGCATTTGTGATGAGCTAGGATGCAATATTAGTGTACAAGGAAATAAGTTTGTGGTTTATTTGAATTAATTATTATTCGGTCGATTTTATGGTGTGCTATCTTTGATTATGTTCCCTTATTGTTGCGGAATGTAAATGTAGTTTTATGAAAACTTCAATGTACCTATGATGATCTGGAATGATAGTGTAGTTCATGAATTCTTGAAAATATCACCAAAGAGATATATAACTTTCCCCAATTGCATTTTTGCATAGTGATTACTTTGGAGATAGAGAGCTGGATGAATAAGCTGTATGACAAGAAAACAGATCATCAGAATGGCTACGAAAGTGGCTCTCCACACTACTGCTTGAGACTTTTGGATATTGTTAGCCCCAGATATTCTGAGATTCCAACATGTGCTGGATCACTGTAGTCTGGACGGCATTTTCTTTGTAGTTTTATCTTTGTTTATCAGTTTAAATTAGTCATGTGGTTGACTATAATGATTCCATACCTCTTCCACATACCATCTGATAGGATGATAGTCAAATGTGAAAGCGAAATGGTAGGAACATTTGGATTTCACTATTCTGTAATGTTATTTTTGTTAAAAAACCATATAGATGCTGGTACAGATGCTGTGAACTAACCCCTGCTGACTAAATCAGGTTATAAGCTTATTCTTCATCCAATAAGCGATCTCAAACTCGTGTACAATGTAACCATTACATCCTAGTGGTATAGGCCCAATACATCATTGTCATAAAATAAGATACACCGTACACACTAACACCAACTTTCTTGAATTGACTTTATAGTGTGCATTAATTTCTTTTACTAGAATTTGATTATGGAAACTTAGAAACAAAATAAACTGATGAGTAACAGTTTCAAACTTTAAGTAATATTCTTGGAAAATCCATTCGTTTGCAAGTAACATACTTTATGTACCCAAATCTGTGCAAATGATTCCTATTATAGAACTGAATAAACATGGATTATTGGCAGTTGAGAGTGGTTTTCCCAAGTTATTGTAGTGACTTGTGTGGAAGATTGGCTCCATTGGTATACTGGTTAATTATTTTGTCAAAAGGAGAATGTGAATATTGCGTATGCTATTAGATTACTTGTGATTAGTGGATATATTACATAAGACCACAGTTTTGCTTGTGCTTAGCAGTTATATATCATAGCCTGCGATAACAAGCATGCAATTATGAAAAGGAAAGAGATGCTTTTTGGAGGGCCACAAAAAATTCTTAATCTTCTAGAGAGGCCCAATTGCAACTAAGGGGTTATAGCAGTTGTTCAACAACATAACAATAAAAAAAGATATGCCTAGTGCATAACTGTCAATATTTTGTGGTCTTATTGAGTTTAATGTATTCAGTCTGATGAAGAAAAAAAATATCAGTGGTTTGAAATTGAGACACATAGGTCATGTTGGAGCAACATTAAGCACTTCTATTAAAAGTAGAAGAATACTCGCAATAACTATCAGATTTGGTCTCTGACCGTTTTTAAACATAATTTAGGGACTTCGTATAATAAAGTCAGGGTAGATTTAGTAATTGATTACAACTGGAGATTTGCAACTTTTTTATTTATTGGTCCCTAACTAGCTAAATTTGTCACCAGATCAGAAAAAAGGCATCAAATCTGCTAGTATTAAATAGAGGTAATCTATCCCCAGTTTATGACAGGTTTCAACACCATCTTATCTTTGCTCGATAATAAAATGAAGTAAAAAAACAATCCATCAGGACGATAGTATTTAAATAATGAAGTAAAAAAATAATCCATCAGGACGATAGTATTTAAATAATGATGATAATAGTAAGAAAGTAATATTTATACTTTCTTATTTATTGATCTTTAACTAGCTAAATCTGTCACCAGATCAGAAAAAGGCATCACAATCTGCCAATATTAAGTAGAGGTAAGCTATTCTCAAAATTTTTAGGTTTGTTACAGGTTTTAAAACCATATTATTTGTGCGCCATAATATAACGAAGTAAAATGAATAATCCATCAGGATGATAGTTATCAAATAATGATGATAATAGTAAGAAAAGTAATAATTATACTTGATTACTGAATAAATAAATAAGTGAAAAGTATATGTACTTGAGGATCATTGAAAGATGTACCACAAAAGGACGGATATTTAATGGCCTTTAGGGATTTGTAAAGCAAATATGAGAGGTCCCGGGAGTAACAAAAGATATTTGAAATTTATAAATGGAATGCTGGTCATTATGGGATTCTACTTTATTTCTATTTTTATTCGTTAAGAACATATAGGGAGTGCATGGGTTCTTCATGATTTACTCCCTCTGTCCCTTTGAAGCGGTGCACCTTGACTAAATGCACAAGTTAGTTAAAAGGTTGAATAACCTTTATTCCTAAAAACCCCTATGACTATGTGGCTTCACTTTTATATGTTAATCTTTTGATCTGGCATGATGTTTCTCAACCACAACTTAATTGGGCATAGAAGAGAAGACATATTGCAAAAAATAGTTTCCTAGATACGTAGTATACTTCTTCGATTAGAAAAAACATAAAAGGGGACTTGTATTAGGTGCGCTGTTTAAGTTTGAGTATACCCTTATTGCAAATAAATTTGTCTGCTAGCAGCGCATATTGGTGTATGCAAAACTGAGAACTGTTGTCTTGCTGAGATATGATAGTATTTCCTGTTGGAAGATATGTTTGCTGATTCTTATCTCAAAATAACACTTTTTGAAAAAGTATTTTCCTAATAACACACTTCGAAAAGTATTGCCCAAAATAACTAACTTTTGTGAATTTGCTACCGCAGTAGCGAATTTAAGCTTGAATTCGCTTGCCAATAACAAATTCTAATTTCGGGAACACTATTTCAAGCTGGGGAAGCCTAAATCTAAATTTGTTATTGACAATAGCAAATTTAAATTTGCTACTGCCAATAGAGTTTTTACAAAAGTAGGTTATTTTAGGCAGTACTTTTCTAACTGTGATGTTTTGGGAAATAATTATTTAAAATGTGTGATTTTGAGAAAAAAAAATCCATGTTTGCTGTCACTAAGGATACCTATTTGAAAACCAAGGGCAGGTGTGGGGTCACTTTATGCCTTGTGTCAGCATCTAGTCCATTTGAGTGGAACTTATGAAAAGCCCATTTGTTTGCAATGTGTGCTTTTTAAGTGTTGAATTTGTGGCTTTATTAGTGAGGAGTTGGCTTGAGTGTCATAGCAAGTGGTTGTATACCAAGTTGGATAGCCTATGCATGTAATGTCTATATGTAAGCTAATGTTTTCCGGTAGCAGGCTAGAAGACACTGATTTTGTGTAGCAAATGCAATATTTTTTGGTGGTGAGGAAACCACAAATAACCACATGCATTTCCTCCTTTCTCCTTTCTTATCCACCTAAATCTCTCTGCTCCTTTTTCTCTCTCTCCATCTCCACCCTTGGCTGGAGGTGCTTCCTGCAAATATTTATTTTTAGCTGTGCATAATTAGAGCTCCCTTTCTTTCAATATAGATATTTTCTGATTGCATTTTTGTATTTGTTGGTGCTTTGTTGGGGTATAATCTCCTCTTCCCCCCTTTTAATCTCTTTTCTAAATAAAGGTTATGGTTTGACATGTATGCACATGACATGAGCATGTTATAGTTGGATATTCAAGAAAGTAGCTCCGACATGTACATTAACAAATGTATATAGGAGAAATTAGCCCTCCTTTTAAAGTGTTACCAATGGCTCCACTGTATCAATAAGGGGTAATTTTTAAGGGTAACGACTTGTCAACCATTTTCTTGATGTGCACTATTAGTCCAAGTGACCTCTCCTTCGGGGACAGGTGGGAGTATGAGTAATTCCTTTGAACATACATAGATATGTGCGTACTCATCAGATAGAATGTTTTATTGATCGTTATACTCATGTATTCGCTCCATTAAAAAAATGAGACCTACTTTCTGTCTTAGCCCTCCTTAAAAAGAGTTCCATTTCTAAATTTAGCTCACATATTGCTTTTTTCCATTCTGAAAAAAGACAGTATGTTTTGTGATGCTCATGTTGGCGGAGATTAAAAGAAATACTATGTTGAAGTAAAATTACAATTAAAAAAAAAGGATGTTTCTAATTGACCTATTGTATTTATTTATGTACTGTTATTATTTGGGACAGAAGGTGTTGCAAGCGTATTCATTCACATGCAAATCTGTTTTTCTTGTTTCTTGTGATGTTTTTCCTTGTCATTTTTTGCAGATATCCATGTATTTATATTTACTAAATGGGTTGCATTTGATCAAATAAACAGTGCACGGGTTGGAGTATGGATTTGGAGCTCATGAGTATCCTACCAGTGGGGTGTTTGAGGTGGAGCCACGAAGTTGTCCTGGTTTTATCTTCAGGCGATCAGTTCTTCTGGGCAGTACAAACATGTCTCGTACAGAGTTCCGGTCATTCATGGAGAATCTTTCTGGAAAGTATCATGGCGACTCATATCATTTGATTGCCAAAAATTGCAATCATTTTACTGATGACGTATGTATGCGTCTTACTGGAAAGCCTATTCCTGGATGGGTAAACAGACTTGCGAAAGTAGGTAAGAGAGATTATCCATTGGGCTTGTATTGTGATTCTGATTAATTGAAATAAAAAAAGCCTATATGCTATCCTTGGCGAAGCCCTCAAAATTATTCTCGTTATGATGCAAAACGGCAAAAGGCAGACTTATAAGGGCCTAAAATTATGTAAACTTGTACTCCCTACGTCCCATTAAGACAATCCCACTTTTTACGAGGTAATTTTGATTGAATTTTGAACAATAATTTATGTTAATTTGTTTATCCGAATGAATATCTAATGTTTATATAGGTAGCACTTTTACTGGTGTATCAGTAACAAGGTTTAGAATTTCATTTGGAAAATCAGTTTTTTCCATTTTTTTTTGTCGAAGTTCAATCAAATTAACCACTAAAATATGGGACTATTTTTCCGGGACAGAGAGATATTGTTGTTGAGATGATTAGTTTCACTCGACTACCTATTCTAATCTTGTCATAATTGAATTTTCAGGTTCTTTCTGCAACTGTCTTTTGCCAGAGAATATTGCGGCAGTCAGACATCTACCCGATCATTCAACATATTCAGGTTAATACCTCACTTTCTTCTCAGCGATAACTCCTTTGATGGTTCTTAGGTCTTTTCATTCATGGTTTTGTCAGCATAATTCACTTTCTAAATGTGCTTACAATAATTTGATACATTGATCCAGTATTTACAAAAAAACTGAGATGTGAATTACGCAAATATGTCTCAGCATATTCGTGGTTGTCAACACTTCCTTTTCTTCAGAAATACCAATTATATGTAGTTAGAAAGAGCAAAACACAAAAATACCCAGATATGCATGTCCAAGTCTGTATTTCCCCTTGTTTCGTAGATGCTGGCTTGTGATTTTGGACAATCTTGTGAGAATATAGGATGATAAAGCATTGAAATAAGAACATTTGTCGCAAATTAGCTCCTCAACTATATCACTTCTCAATACAGAACTATTTCGTTGAAGCCAAAACTGAAAAAAAAAGTTTTTTTTTTTTTTTAATAAAGAAAGAGTTAGGTTGTTGTCTCCATTTTGTGTATGCATAGTATCAGAAAAAAATTTATGTTTGGTTTCATCTAATCCTCTCATGCAGACACTATATATTACTCCCTCCGTCCCAAAATGTTTGTCCCATTTGACTTTTTTGTTCAACTTTGACCACAAATTTATGAGAGATTAATCATGTTCATGAAATTCTAAAAGTTGTTGTTGATAATATTATTAATGGTGAATCAATAGGAATTTTTAGAATTTCATGAACATAATTAAATTGTCATATATTTGTGGTCAAAGTTCAACAAAAAAGTCAAATGGGACAAACATTTTGGGACGGAGGGAGTATATATTTATTCTTTTTATTATCACTATTTTTTTTCTTCTTTTCTTTTTTCATTTTCTAATTTTATTCCCACCTATTTCTTCTTTTAACATTTTTTTCCTTTCACGATTACATATGAGGATTAATGTTAGCCGACCCCAAATTATTTTGGGACCAAGACTTTGTTGTTTTTGCATAACCATGTAACCTCCCTTCACAACACCACCCATGCTGAGAAAAGCTAAAACAGTCCGTTTTGTACTACTTATTTTGTTAAATATTTATCATCATTTTACCTCAAATTTCATACTTTGTGCGTACAGATGATGAGTCTGACTCAGGAGATTCATCAATGACATTAGAAAGTGAAGATGAAGGATCAGATCACCATCTCTTGACAGCCCAAAACAGCGATATTGCATTTCTGCAGGACAAACCAGTGAGGCTAGCTAAAGAGCTCCTCTAAATTTTATTCTTGTCTTCCTTCACATCCATTAATACCCTACTTGGGCCTTGTTGTTTGCAGGCGTAGTTTAATCTCAAGGGTATATATACATACATATATTAACTTATTATCACCCAGGCAAGTCATTAAGGTCCAAAATTGTGTTACTTCCTAGCTAAATTACTATTTGTTTGTCAGTAGCCATGTAATTAATATCCGTTTTTTGTTTGTTGTTTTATTGTAATACATTGCGCGGCTTGCGCCAAGAAGTTATGTGTGAAAAATGGTTCGAATTACTATGGTTTCGTTAAATGGTCAAAGTCCGAATTGTTTTATGGATTCCGTTTCCCATTTATAAAATGTTTACCATTTATAAAATGTTACGGAGTACTGTTTAATCTTTGCATCCTCGATGGCCTCTTTAGTTTAACTGGTTATTTACATTTAATGAATATTGAGTTTGATGTTTGGTTTGTACCAATAAAAAAGTTATTGAACTATGACAGTTGATAACCATCTAGGGTTGTAGTTTGTTGCCCAGCTGAGTATGTGTGTATGTATGATACACTACAAATGTTTTACATTATTAAGTGTACAATTAAATGTTTTAAATTACGGAGTATTAGGCTCCGTTTGTTTAGCGTAAAATATTTTCCGGAAAATGATTTCCGGCAAAATGTTTTCCGAAAAATGAAAATGTTTTCCGGAAAATAAGATAAAAATGAAGTTTCCCCAATTTTCTGGTGCGAAACAAACACCGAAAAATGAGAAAAATGTTTTTCGAAAAACATTTTCTCCTAAACAAACGGAGCCTTACACTACAAATGTTTTACATTTATGGTGAAATTTTAAATTTACCATTAAATTTTTATGATAGGAGGGCAGAAAAAACCTGGCTTGGGATGTTCCAAATCCGGAATTGGGGGATTGGGGCGCAAATGTGAGGTAAAGGCTGCATTTAGCCACGGCAAATTAAATGGACAACAATAAATGATCAAATCAGTCTTACGGTTTCCAAGCGAGCATCTGGCCCAAAAGCTTCTTCATACGATCCATCTGGTTAATGATGAATCAAACTAGGGGTTAGGGGTGTGCAACAAAATCGAAAAATTGAAAAAATCGGATTGAAATCGAGAAAATTGGATCGAAAAAATTGAAACCGATAAAATCGAAATGTTAATGGTTTTAATCATTTAAAAACCGAAACCTTCGGTTTCGGTTTTGGTTTCAAATGAAAAATCGAGCCGATAAAACCGAACCGATATTATTAAAACGACGTGTCATTTTAATATATATATAAATATCATTTTCTCATCTTGCTTTGGAGTTAAAATAATGCTTACGGTAGTTTAACTGTTATTTGTAGTGGCAGGTGGAACACTTAAATTTGTCATGAAAATCTTAAGTACTTTAGTATTGCATCTTCTCTTCTCGCTTTGTTAAAGAGGGATTAATAAATTTCATCTTGCTAAATGTAACTATCATAATTCAACCATCAATATATGCATGTTCTTCTCATCTTGTTGAAACCGAACGACACCGAACCAAACCGACACCAAACCGAAACCGAATAAAACCGAAATCGAATAAAATCGAAGCTTAATGGTTTTAAAATACAAAAACCGATATCTTTCAGTTCGGTTTCGATTTTAGCCTAAAACCGAACCAAACCGGATCGAGCACACCCCTAAATCAAACCAAAGAAAGAGAAAGGAAGTGATTTTGCGCAAATAATGCTTGTACCTGTGCAGACTGATGAACAACTGGCATAACAAATGACATAACAACAGTTGAAACTGAAGCAAGTTCAGATTCTAAAACCAAAGAAGGAACTGAACTGAATAAAGAACCTGGTGTGATCAGATTCGAATATACTCCTTCCGAAATAATGGAGAGTCACCCCATTTCATGGATTATCGGGGATGGAAGAAGAACAAGGGGAAGGAAGGTAAACTACAAAAACATACCAGGTTTGTTATGCATGATCTTCGTATACCATCAAGTACGTTCATGTTGTTGTGATGTAATCCGGTTCAAGAAATATTTGACAAAGTCAAATATATTAATTATTTTTGTATTTTAATTAGTATTTAAGGATTTAATTTGTTTTAGTTTATATTTTATTTATTATTTTCGTCATTTATTTTAATAGGATGATTAGAGGTGATTTTATAGTAGATTTTGAGAAGATTACTAGTTTTTGAGTCCTATTTAGTTACCATATAAGTTAGGAGTAATTCTAGAAGGTTTAAGATTGTTTTTCAAGTTTTATGGGCACTATAAAATAGGCCTAAGGTTGTAATCCGAATTTAGACTATTTTTTATTAATAAAATTGATTGCTTTGCAATTGTGGGATTTTCCCTTAAGCTTTTAGCTTGCAGAAGATTCTCTTTGGAGTTTCTTATTAAGTCAATGCATTGGCTTTGCAGAATAATCTTCTTCGGTTGATTATTGGGTTAAATTCGTTTGCGAGATTTTAATCATATCCATTTGTTCGTTAATCGATTTTACTCCTTTTGCGAGGATTGAATTGATTATCTTGTTTTGTTTTAGTTCCGCTGCGTTTACTTTACATCAGTTGGTATCAGAGCGAGTTCGATCCATGGAGAAGATGGCCAACAATGGTGGAGACAATAAATCACTTCTTGAGAAGATTGATATGCGTCTAAAGCATGATCGTTGGCAAGAAAGACATTTTTCTTTGAAGTTTAACAATCTTGAGAAGGAGGCCGACAAAAATGACTTGATGCTTCATTATGAATCCGAGATTCAGAGCGACGCACTTCAGGCATTGGGCAGAAGCCGTTCGTTGTTATGATCAAATAGGTGTTTATACAAAATCAATTTGGTATTTCGAAGCAAAGCGAGCTATTGAATTGAAGCGTCTCGAGGAAGAAAATCACATTGTTATTGAAAACTTTCCTGCCCAAGAAGATCCTGTTGTTGAAGAGGAGATTATTGTTGAAGATCTATGTGCAAAGGACGAGGTCATTCAGGTTTGTGATAATAATATTCATACCCATATTTTAAACCTTGTTCATGACCTAGTTGAGCCCAAGGTGGAGGAGGTTGTTAGTATTAATTGGTTTATTGCAAAATCAAATTTTGTGTGGGGTATTATTTTTGTTGATGATTTTCTTATGGTTGATCATGGGGTGGTTGGGGAGGACGATCAACAGAAGGATGGAAAGGATGGGATTGATGGTATAATTTTATTTCCGGAAGATATTTGTGTGCCCATATTTGTGCTTCGAGATAATATTTATTTCATTGGGACGGAAAAATTCAAGTTATTTCTACGTTAAAGATGAAGATTTATTCAAAGTATTTATTTCGATGGAGGGACTCGTTTCAAAGATCGGACGAGGATTCGAGGCGAATCCTTTTTCAAGTGGGGGTGAATGATGTAATCCGGTTCAAAAAATATTTGACAAAGTCAAATATATTAATTATTTTTTTATTTTAATTAGTATTTTAGGATTTAATTTTTTTAGTTTATATTTTATTTATTATTTTCGTCATTTATTTTAATAGGATGATTAGAGGTGATTTTAGAGTAGATTTTGAGGAGATTTACTAGTTTTTGAGTCCTATTTAGTTACCATATAGGTTAGGAGTAATTCTAGAAGGTTTAGGATTGTTTTTTAAGTTTTATGGGCACTATAAAATAGGCCCAAGGTTGTAATTCGAATTTAGACTAATTTTGATTAATAAAATTGATTGTTTTGCAATTGTGGAATTTTCCCTTAAGCTTTTAGCTTGCAGAAGATTCCTTTAGGACTTTCTTATTAAGTCAATTCATTGGCTTTGCAGAATAATCTTCTTCGGTTGATTATTAGGCTAAATTCTTTTGCGAGATTTTAATCATATCCCTTTGTTCGTTAATCGATTTTACTCCTTTTGCGAATTGAATCGATTATCTTTACTTGTTTTAATTTCGTTGCGTTTGCTTTACATCATGTTGTGTTGCACGAATTAAATTCAGAGGCACTTTTTAAGGCATTTGAGGGGAAAACAATCATTAATTCCAAAAGCAACAATGTTGAATGTTTGTATCTAGAAAATAAGTTTGATTCATGGGATAGTAAGGAACAAACTTTTGTTTCCCTATCAGTTGTTGAATCAAAATATGTGACAGTTGATTATGAGTACACCAAACTTATTTGGATGAACAAATTGGTCAAATACTATGAAATAAATAACAAAATTTTATCTATATTTTTAATGCTAAAAGTACCATAGATATGGCAAATGACCATATTCAATTTTCTACTCCAAAACATCTAGATTGTATACTTCATTGTGTTAGAGATAATGTTAAACAAAAAAATATTAGTTATGAATTTGCTGAAACTAATAAACGGTTGATTGATATTTTCATGAATATCATTGTTTTCGAGAGATTTTCTTCCTTAAAAAGGTCTCTCAAATTGTTTGTGTTGAGATGATCTCACAATTGTGCGGACATATGTCTTCATATCTGTATAATTGTATATTACAAAAACACTAAATAAATAAATAAACCTGCATTCATTAATTGCACGATTATCTCTTATGATCACTTGATTGACTTGCATCTTTGACAATGTGTCTGATTCATGATTGTGATCTTTTTTGACTTGATGATAAAAATTACCTTGTTAATTTATGTGTGATATTTATCAGAAATTGGATGTTTAATCTACGGTAACTGAGAAAACAAGCTGTCTCTTCTATTTTGAAGCTTCCACTCATCTGTCCAATGTCAATGTCTTATTGTTGCATTACTTGAGAAGAAAATTTGGGTAACCACTATAGTGTGAGAGTGTATAGCTCATCTCAGTAACTGATTCAATGCCTAAATATGGAAACGTTATAAAGGTTAAATGATTGAATGATAACTCATTGACTTCTTATTTGTTAAACCGTGTCATTGTGTAAATTTATTCATACCATATAACATTTCATTGAGATCAATCTCCACGTGTGTGCTTATAAATTGCATCGTTTCAGGCATAGTTATAAACTATGACATCTTTGACCCCAAGAAACATTTATAGCGCCCCTAACTTATTTCGATGTGCATTTTAGTCTCTTTTGAGGCGCCTCTCATAACAAGTTAAGAGTTAGTAAGCATTTGTCTTTACTTTTTAAAAGGGTTTGAAAAAGTTTCAAAACAGCTATTCATCACCCCCTCTAACCATTTTCCACACCCTTGTTGCCCCTTTGGGACCAACAAGTGATATTAGAGCAAACACTTTTAAAACTCATTTTTTTTAGCTTAATAGGTCAGTGTGCCGATTCAAAATGGCAACTCACCAAGCTATGGCAACAGCTAACTATTCAACTGCTCTCATTCTCAATGAAGATCACTTTGACATCTGGAAGAACCGAATGATGACTCATCTGATCTCTATCGATGAGATGTTCCTTGATTGCATTCTAACATGACCTTTTGTTTCAATGAAAGCCAATCCTGATGCTACAACTGTTACTGCCACTCCTGAGATCAAGAAGACAAAAAGGGAGTGGAGTGATGAAGAGAAAATAATTGTGGCGGTTGATGGAAATGCAAGGAACATAATTCAAAGCACTCTAACCTTATCTACTTATCATTAAGTTATGGAGTGCAACATCGCCAAAGAATTGTGGGATGCATTTGAAGGATACATTGAAGTAGATGCTGAATGGAAAGCCAACAAGAGATTTGCAGTCGAAAGAAGATTCAATGACTTTCACAAGAAGCCTCAGGAGACTCTTAGACAAGCCTATGATCGCTATAGTGAGGTAGTTAATGCTTATATTTCTCTTGGTAAGAAACATACTAAAAAATAAGTCAATTTAAACTTTCTTAATGCGCTTAGCTTCAAATGGTTAAACAAATCTACTTCCTTAGCAGATACACAAGATCTAGATACTTGAAATATTGAAAATCTTTATGCAAACCTTAAAGTCTATAAGCTTAAGTTAGAGAGGATTGATGGACTTGAAGGAAAAACTAAATCACTCTCTATGTCATCTGTTGTTAATCCTAAGGAAGAATCATCATCTAAACCTAACTCAGATTCCAATATTTCTGCTTCCTCTCTCATCGATATAGATGACGAAGAATTTACTATGTTTGTAAATCGCTTTCAAAAATTCCTAAAATACCTTCGAAAACCTTTTCAGAAAGAAAAACTCCAGCAAAATTTTCTAAAGCTAGTGGCTCAAAAAGCAAGAAATACCTTGTTTGCTACTATTGTAGATTGAATATTGTAAAACAAAATAAAAGCGATTAACTTGAATAATGTCGCGCGGTGAATTTTTTTGGCCCCTACTGACTACAATTCTTGGATCTGCTACTAATGAAAGGAGTGAAGGGTGATTGGTCAAATCGGGGATAGGTTCAATATAGGCCAGAAAATGTAGAAGAATGGCAGGTGGACATATTTTAAAAGAGAGAAAAGGAAGAAAGAAACTAATAATAATAGAAAAGGACAATTTAATCATTTGAAGGTTAAATGAAGTTCATATGAAAAGAAAACATGAAGTACAACATAAAACCAATTTCCTCACCGTACACCAAGACAATAGAAAGTATAAAGGAATGTTAACAGGTACATGCACATACACATAGGGTTTGAGAGAGGACAAGACCTCATCATGCTTTTCAATAAAGGACTTGCGTTCCTCGGTAGATTAAACCTTCATGAGTTCATCATATTCAAGTTTTAATGACAAGAACAATATTAAATGAGAATGATAGGTGCAAAAACAATCGATTCATATCATTTCAACATCACGCATTATCAGCCATAGTAGAGTCAGGTAAAAGAAGCAAAAAAATGTTTGAATAAATATAGTTGATTGATGACAGATACCAAAGAAGGCGGGGCACGTTTGCATAAGGTTTCATAAATGAAACTATTCATGGCAATGGCCAATTTTATGCCTCGGGTTCAAAACCGGCTAAATACAAATAAACTTTGTACGGAGATGTAACATTAGACAAAGTTTCTTACAGAAGCAAATCTCATTGCCTATCTCTCTCTTCTCTAAGAAAAATCTACATGACAAAGTACATATAACAATTAGAAGTAGACATGCAAGTCTAATAATAGGATAATTAGAGGGTGGGGGAAGTTAAAAGAAAGGTTTGAGAGGAAAAAGTAGGGCTGAACAAAAAAATCGACGGATCGGACCGGACCGATAGAATCGGATCAGACCAATGAAAACCGGACATATCCAATAGAATTGGTTTGGTTCTGGTCCCAAATTTATATGGAACCGATTATTTGGGTTGGTCCTGATTTTTGAAAAAATATATATGGTCCTGGACCGAACCTGGATCGGACCGATTATGTATATATTATGCATAATATATATATATATATATATATATATATATATATATATATATATATATATATATATATATATATATATATATATATATATATATATATTTATTTATATATATACTCCCTCCGTCCCATACCTACGTGCACACTTTTCATTTTGGGCGTCCCAAACCTACGTGCACATTTCCTAAAATGGAAAGGAATCTTTACTATTCTCTCCACTCATTCTCTCTCCTACATTATTTTAATACTCACAACATCATTATAATTTACTATTTCCTCCACTCATTCTCTCTCTAATTTTATTTTCACACTCATAACACTTTTAATATAATACTCTCTTCTTAATTTACGTGAAAAGTCAAACTAGGCACCTAGGTATGGGACGGAGGGAGTATATATTTATTCATAATTTCAAATTCCTAATTTCCAAAAAAAATAAAATAATTTTGCTGTTACCTTATCCATCCAACGACATTACAAGTTTATAAAAACCCTAACCCTATCATATCTCTTTCATTTCCGTCGTTTGGTTTTCTATCCCTCTCTCTCTCTCTATCTACCCTAATCCTATCATATCTCTTTCATTTTCGTCGTTTGGTTTTTTATCTCTCTCTCTCTCTCTCTCTCTCTCTATATATCTACGCTTTTCTCCTCTCTCGTCTTTCTCTTATCTCAATTCTCAACCCTAGAAATCAAATTGATTTGTCATGGCGGCGCCCTGATTTCGACTCAGCTGTCTAACCAAGGCACCACCATCGATCTCTACCGACGGCGCAACTGTAACGGAAGTAATTAATCTACGACGCAGATCTGTTTTTTCGTGCGATATTGCAGAACATCATTACTCTGTTATTTTGCCTCTCAAATTTTCAATAAAAGGTAATGATTTAATGAGATTTTGATATTATTTTCTCAGTCTCTACCTCCAATCTACTCGTATTTTCAATTTTCTTACAATTTTGCATTTGAATTTAGTTATTAGGGTCTGAATCTTGTTTATGATTTTCTCTTTTGTTCCTCTATTTCAGTTAATTTGATGTATGTCTGAATATTTTTATTTGAACTTTGTTTATGTAATCGTCCTATATTTTAGTTTCATGAAAAAAATAGTTGTTGCATGTTTTATCTTTAGAAAAAATATACTCCCTCCGTCCCGTCCGACTTAGGACGTTTAGGTTGGGCACGGGGATTAAGGAAAAAGTGTAAGTGGGTGGATGTTGTGAGTATGAAAAGTGATGTGGGTGAGAGAAAGTGGGGTAGAGAGTAATGAGTGAAAATTTGTTGCGAGTGTAAATGTGGGTCCCATTAATAAAGTACTTTCCATTTTGGGGTTGTCCTAAGTCGGATGGGACGCCCAAAATGGAAAAATGTCCTAAGTCGGGCGGGACGGAGGGAGTATAGTAGTGTAACTTGTGGAACCGATGGAACCGGACATGGACCGAACCATTGGAACCGGACCAATGTGACCGGTCCTGTAATGTAATGGTCTGGTCCTGGTCCTGAATTTAGGCAGAACCGAACAATGATCCGGTCCTGTTTTTTTGAAATTTTGATAAAATCTGGACCAATTCGGACCGTGAACACCCCTAGGAGAAAGTAAGGAGTTATAAAATGGGAGTGAGAAGGTGAAATATTTGAGTTAATTCAGACTGTAAGATTAATTTTCTATATTCAATCTCAGCCGCTTTTATCCCATCGAATACAAACGGTTAAATTCGATATGTATTGTATTATAGATTGGGTATATAGGTAATATGATCATTGCAATTGGTGGCATTTTTGTGAAATTGCATTGCGGAGATACTTAGTAATTACGTGGGAATGAATAACAATTCACTTTGACCCATTGTTGGAGTCCCCCGGTGCACATCCGTGCAGTTAAGGAAGCAGCATTGCTGGGCTTGCAACCTCAGTGTGGAGAGTTCAACTACCGCGTTGTAGGAGGGCTCCCTTGGGGCCAGGAGTATATGGGGTGCTGCCACCCTGGCTGCCTCGGGCATATACCGCGATTTACCTCCGCCAGCATACTGAGGGACCGGTACCTGGTGGTCCAGGATTGATCCGGCGAAGCTGGGGAACCTGGGTAATCAAAAAAAAAAGGATAAATTGTAAAAATTCTCATGAAACTTATAAATGATGCGAATAGATTCTCCCTAGAATCACTTTGTCCCATAATAAATCTCTCATTTAACAAATTTTGATTTTTTTTATTATTCTAAAAATTATTATCAATACATCAATAAAAATATTATTCATAACTATTTTTATAAAGATACATAATTTATTATTAAATATTGGTCAAAGTTAAACTTAGTTGATTAAATGCGGTATTTATTCTGAGACGAGGAAATATTAAGCATATAATTTTATTTTAATCAACCATATTTATATTTATCAATTTTATTGATTTAAATGACTTAATTGGCTTTAATAAATTGTGATATACTCCTTGATTATTAATAATTATTAATAGAGGCAAATCCTTGATTATTAATAGACAACTAGTATAACACCTACTCCCTCCCTCTGTCCCATAAAACATTACCTATTTTACTATTTTGAGCGTCCCATTTTAAAGTCTCACTTTTCTAAAAATGAAATTTTTTAATACTTCTTTAATCATGAGACCCACTTGTCATACTCACAGCACTTTTCAAATTTACTTTTCTCTACAATCATTCTCTCTCCTCCCACTCACAACACCTACTTTAATAACATTATTTCTTATTTTCCGTTCTCAACAGTAAAGGAGTAAAGTTCTATGGGGCGGAGGGAGTATGCGTTAAACACATTATTAATAAAGTGTGACAAATAACGAAAATTAAATTAAAAAAAATTAATAAATATATTATTAAAAATATTTATAATAAAATTATCAGATTTTTTGATGCTATTGGTCTTTTCAGTGACACGCTCATACTCAATCCTAACTTTTTTAAATGTTGCATTAACCCAAATTAATACAAAGTGGAATCAAAATAAAGGTCAAAATTACTTGTAGCTCCTAAATTTGATTGGTGTAGGCAAGTAGCATTTGACTTTCTACACATGTGTCATCTCAGAGGTATCACCTACGACTGTGTGTGCCAGACTTAGACTACGTACAATGGGTTGGATGAAATGGAGATGAAATCCATTTCATTCAGCTCAATCCTTGCAATGGCTGTATTAAAAGTGTTTGGTCGGTTTTGCTAGATGAAAGTTTTCATCTAAATTGAAACATTTTCTTTTTTTTTTTTTTTTTTATATTCAACACGTGTCAACTTTTTATTGACTTGGATTTTCGAAAAAAAAAAAATTATCCCAAATCTTTGAGCTGAATTATCATCTAGTAAATTAATTTTTTTTTTAATTTTTTTTTCATCAAAATTCATCATTTTTTTTTCCCTACAAATTGATATAAGTTTCATTTGATTTGGACACAAAAAAAAAATACTTAGTTTTCAATTTGGGCTGAATTATTACCTAGTAAATTGATTATTTTTTTAATTTTTTTTTTCGCCAAAATTCATCATTTTTTTTTCCCAACAAATCGATATAAGTTTCATTTGATTTGGATACAAAAAAAAAACACTTAGTTTTCAATTTGGGCTGAATTATTACCTAGTAAATTGATTATTTTTTTAATTTTTTTTCGCCAAAATTCATCATTTTTTTTCCCTACAAATCGATATAAGTTTCATTTGATTTGGATACAAAAAAAAAACACTTAGTTTTCAATTTGGGCTGAATTATTACCTAGTAAATTGATTATTTTTTTAATTTTTTTTTTCACCAAAATTCATCATTTTTTTTTCCCTACAAATCGATATAAGTTTCATTTGATTTGGACACAAAAAAATAAAGAATATAAATAAAATAAAATAAAAGTAGTGGGATATAGAATGATGAGTTGGAGGGAGTTGAAATTTAATTTAAGTTAGCCATTGGAGTGGGGGTAAATGAAATGGGTAGATGAAATATTAGGTGGATGAGAAAAAGTGTAAAAAGTGTTAGATAAAATGAGAGAGTGGGATGAAACCATTGTGGGTAGTCTTATCACCAAGGAGATTTGGTAAAGAGATGACTCACTGCTACGAATCTCAGCTTTGGCAGAGCTTTTAATCCCACATTAGCACTCCTTCCGTGTGATAAAATCATGTTAATGTATTTAATAATTAAAATTTAATACTCTTTCTGTTTTGCTACTAACCGCATTGTACTGTTTGTACGGAAATTAAGAAAAAAAATAATGATATAAATATTGTGAGTGTAAAAGTAAAATAGGAGAGAGAATGAGTGGAGGAAATAGTAAATTATAATAGTGTTGTAAGTATTAAAATAATGTAGGAGAGAGAATGAGTGGAGAGAATAGTAAAGATTCTTTGCCATTTTAGGAAGTGTGCAGTTTGTAATGGGACGCCCAAAATAAAAAGTGTGCAGTTTGTAGCGGGACAGAGGGAGTATATAAAATATTATTTTTCTCCGCTTGATTTCAAATAATAAATAATATGAAATTCACGGTTGCTCCTTTTCTTTTTCACTAGGAGAACATCTTGTGCTCCGCACAAGAGTTGGTTTAACTATTGAAAAAAAAGTTGCACTAAGGCTCCGTTTGTTTGAGGGGAAATGTTTTTCGAAAAATATTTTTTCCACTTTTTTAAGTAAAATGATTTACAAATTTTTTCTAAGTAAAATATTTTTCGAAAAATGGTAACACCCATATTACCCACCCCACATCAACCACCCCTACTCCATCCCCACCCCCTGCCACCCACTCCCACTCCCTGCCCCCCCCCCACCCCCACCCACCCATCACGTAAAAGTTTGTACAGGAAATGTATCAGTGCATGTTGAAATAGATGATCGAAACGCAGCCCAGCTCTTGTTGTTGCTTTATGCCATTGGGCAGTTTAGTGTTTATTCTAGGTCAAAAGGTTAGGCTGTTATGCAACCTTTGGGTGATGTTTGGGTTGAAAAATTGGTATGATATTTAAATTGTCTGTCCATAAGTTAAAAATAAATTTAAAATAATTAATTATTTTTTTGACTCGACGGGTAATGGTGAGTGGGTAGGGGGTGGGGGATGGGGTGGGGTGGCAGGGGGTGGTGAGTGGATTGGGGAAGAAGTTGTTAAAAATTCGGAAAATATTTTCCTTACCAAACAGTCGAAAACATGTTTATCTTATTTTTCGAAAAATATTTTCATTTTTCGAAAAACATTTTACAGGAAATCATTTTTCGAAAAATGTTTTACACTAAACAAACGGAGCCTAATATAGTTTAGGTGTATAAATTTTTTGGTGATTTAATTTTTTATTTTGATCATTTAAAAGGCCAAATTTTATTATTACTACGCTTGTGACCTAGAATAAAAGTTACCAATCTATTTGAGACGTTATAATTTTTTATTTAAATAAAATTCAAAAAAAAACTATAGCTCAATAATAATGAATGGCCACTTTAATGAAGGTAAAGTATTCACTTAAAAAATTATTTCGCTTAACAAAAAAAACATAATGAAATTGAACAAAGAATAAACAGCATATCAAGTACATATATACATTTATTGCGTCTTACATGAATAATGAAGCAAGAAAATGTGCTAATATAGAAAGTGAATGAGGGTAAAAGCTATAAATTGATATATTTTAATGCTTAAAATTTGAAAAGTTTTTTAACATAAGAACTATAAAAAGTCAAGATTTTGGAAAATTATAGGAAGATAAATAGACAATCCAGAATACGAAAAGACACTGGAATTGAAAAAAAATCGCTAGTTAGTAAAGGTGTTATGGCTTATTAAGTTTTTTAATTGGCTACCATAATAGATTTATTAAACAAATGTATTTTTAATTAAACTTGAATTTTAATATATTTTTGAGTTTTGAGTTCCTACCGGCTATATTACTCGACATAAATTAACATATAATATTATACCTATCAATTGAAAACATAATTTCCAAGAGATAAGGACTTTAATTGGAAGATGTTTACGTTCATTTTCTCCTTTTATATTTTTTGCAAACATAATCATGCAAGTTATAAGTTATTGATATAATTACATTTAAATAGACAATTGGATCAATAAAGACTATATTTAGTAATCTATTATAAATAGCAAATACAACTCACATTTCAAAGCGAATTAAATATTTATATCTTTATATATTGAGTAGGTCTCCGAAGAAACGCGTTTCTCCATAAGTTATGGAGAAACTTGTTTTTTAATATCCAGAACTACCAAATTGAATATCCGAAACACACAATTGATCATGTCCATAAACTATAAAATGAGTATCCAGAAACCTTCAAATGTATATCCAGAAACCATCAAATGAATATCCAGAAACATTCAAAATGAGTATCCAGAAACCTTCAAAATGAATATCCAGAAATTTTAAACTGGCAATCCAGAAATGTGTTAATTGCATATCCAGATGTATGTGAATGTATATCCAGAAATGTGTTAGGTGCATATCCAGAAATTGCTTATTGAAGGTTTCTTGATATCCAGAAACCTTCAAATGTATATTCAGAAACCATCAAATGAATATCCAGAAACATTTTGAAGGTTTCTGGATATTCATTTTGAAGGTTTCTGGATATTAAAAAACCCGTTTATCCATACAGTAAGGAGAAACGCAATTCTCCTTAGATTTTACGTTATATATTTTGAACGGTTAAAATAGAAAGTTACTGAACAAATTGAGTAGTTAAGAATATAGATATAAATCCAAAATGGTTTCTTTAACATAAAACTATTTTATTTCATTATGTAGTGATAGTTTAATTTGATCATTAATTTTTTTTATCAATTAATTTTTATTTTCAAGATATACGTAGTATTCCTATTACATTACTCCCTCTTTCAACTTCCTTAATTGGAACTCTTTTCTTCTCATTTTTTTTCTTGGTTGCAAATTTAAAAAATTTAATATTTTAACCTAAAATTTTGAAAATAAAAACATCTTTTTTTGAGGCAAACAAAATGACAATGAAAAATACTTTTATGAGATGGAGGAAGTATATACCATTGCAAAACTCTTCACGGTCACTGATTCATACTATATTCAGCCTCGTCTCAATAATTATAGGGGCCCTGTGCTAAAATTAAATATTGGGCCCGCAATATTTTAAAAACTAAGCACAAATCTATACTCCCTCCATCTCACATTTTGGGACAATATCATTTGTTATGGAATGTCAAAAAAAAAAAGAAGTAATAATTATTATGGAATGAATAATATATAATAACAATTAAATCTATACAAAATTATGCATTTAATATTTTAGAAATTTAGGATTTTAGAAATAATTTTACAAATTTTCAAGGGCTAAAAAATAAAAATGCAAAATTTGAGACCCTTAAAAAAATGGGGCCCTGTGCAAGAGCTCCTCTTGCACAGGCTTATAATCGGCCTTGACTATATTATATTACCATTCTAATTGATCATATATTTATATCAATCAAATAACCTAAAGCAATATTTAGCATTGATAAAAATAAAGTAAAAAAAGATAAAGCTTCTAAACATATTTCAATTTTCTTTGCAACATATATAAAAAACAAAAAAAAAAAAAAATACAGAAATAATATTACAAAACATACATAAAAATGAATTTTTGATATTACAAAAGGCTATTATTTTCATTGTGAATATTTATACATGCTTGATCATTCATATGGTGATCGAGAGACATTTTTTTCCACAAATCTATTTTGCAAGCATCTATTATACATATCCTATTAGTTACGTCTCAAACCTAAATAAATATCAATTTTTACTTTGAATCAATAACAAATTGACCTCATTCTTTCTCTTCTCCTCCTGTAATACAATACGAAAGATTGAATTACAAACGATCATTGACTTAAAGTTTAAAGTTTAGGATCACAAAGAATATTTAAAAGTAATACTTCTGTTTCAAAATAATTGTCTAATTTTTTAAAAAAATATTTTTTATCAAGAAAAATTTTAAATTTATTTTGAACATTAATTTTGGGACGGAATAAGTAATATAAGTAGTAGTTGATACACTTTTGCATAGATCGAAATTTTTATTTAACACACATGTTTTACAAAACATACAAATAAATATACATGTGTGTGTAGAAGTTATAGGTTATCCAAGTATCCTTGATAAGTCTCTTCTTCAATCTTCCATTACAGTTGAACATAATTTGAAGTTTGCCATCAATAACTTTTCGAACAACATAAAAAATGTCAAAACTTTTTATTAGTTTATATACAACCAAATCTATAAATCAATAACAAAAGCAAATACTTAAAAGTATGTAAAAAAACAAAATACAGGAAATGACTTAAATAATATATTGAAAATCAAAAGGCAAAATTAATCATGAAAAATCAAAGCCAAGACATCAAAATCATGTTGTTATAATACAAAAGAAATGAAAACAAAAGAAAAAGTAACATAATTTATCAAAAGTAACTTACCAGTAACACCAAAAATCAAATAGAAATCATCTAACACAACATTAAGTTGGCCTTTGCATGATCTAACCACTACTTATCTGCAAAAATATTACAAATGACGTGAGTAAGAAAATGTCAATAACTTCAAAACAATATCATTGCTTATATTCAATCGGAAGAAAATTAAAAAAAAAACCTTGTTTATTTTTCTAATCAATCATTATATATGCGTTTGTGACTCACCTTCTCAGACAAATTATGAACTTTAGCATAATGTCTTCTCTGCTAATCTTTCATTTCAAATTCCTGAGTGCTTCATCAAAAAACAATCAAATGAAAAATCAAAATAAGTTAAATACAAAAGGAATAACAAATCATCTTGACAAAGAGAAATAGTGGCTTGGATTGAAAAGTGGAAAATTCAGCAAATATATTTAGTCCACTAATGTGTCTCTTAATATATACAAATGATTATCTTGTATAGCTCTTCAACTATTAAGTATTGAGTCATTTTCGCTACCACTCTTAATAATTGATGTGATAAAATCAAATTAATGTAGACTCTTCACCTTTCTTACCTATTCTCTATTAGTATATTTAGCAAATGTATTAATCCACTAATGTATCTCTTAATATACACAAATGATTATCTTGTATAACTTTTCAACTATTAAGTATTGAGTCTTTTCCGCTTTCACTCTTAATAATTGATGTAATAAAATCAAATTAATGTAAACTCTTCACCTTTCTTACCTCTTCTCTATTAGTGTATATATTAACATAGTGCTCTAGTAGTCTTCAATAGTAGAATATGACTATCTATTAGAATAGTAGAATTATATTGTTTATTAGTAATGTTCTTCTAATATAGTAACTAATATACTATGCTAATACTATTAGCTAATAGAAGAAAAATGAAAAGTCACACTATCTTAGGACTCATCATGACGTGTCTTCACGAAAACGTAAGATTTCGCAAAATCTTGTCCACGTGGCACCTCCATATGCTTCTGCCTTGATAGCTTGAGAAATTAGATAAAGTCATTCGGGTCTTATGTGTCATCACCAGATTTAGTCTACTTTAGTATAGATTTAGTTTCCACCAATAATTACTTGGTGACTTTTTATATTCCTCATCAAGCATCTTTATTTAATTTTTTTGTAACTCTTTTTACTAATACCTATTATCTCCATTTATCACTAAATTTGTATTTAGTTTTCATCAATTATTATTTGATAAAATTATTTGACATATTTGTTAAGTTTACCTTGATAGTTATAGCAATTGTTATATTTAACTAATAATATTAGTTTATATTAAACTAAATGATAATAGTTACCCTATATAATTACTATTATGATTAACTAATACTATTAAAAATAATAGTTAACATATATAGTCACTATTATAATTAACTAATAATAGTAATAGTAAATCTATATAGTAACTATTATAATTAACTAATAATAGTAATAGTGATAGTTAACCTATATAGTAATTATTATGATTGAATAATATTATTAATAGTAATGTTAACCTATATAGTAATTATAATGATTAACTAATACTATTAATATTAATGTTAACCTGTATAGTAACTATTATAATTAACTTATACTATTAACAGTAATTATTAACATATATTAACTATTATGATTAACTAATACTATTACTTAATAGTAATATTTAACATCAGAAAATTTTGGGGGAAACATGTTTCTCCATAAGTTATAAAAAATCATATTTTAAATATATCGACTTGGTGTTTTATAGCCTAAACTCACTGTTTTAAGGCCTAAACTCGTTATTTTATTTTCTATCTTAAACTCACCGTTTTAACGCCTAAACTCACTATTTTATTTTTTAGGTGTTTTAAGGCCTAAACTCAATGTTTTAAGGTCTAAACTCGATATTTTTAAGGATGAAAGTGGGCTTTTTATAACTTATGGAGAAACAGATTTTCCCTAAAACTTACTCATTTAACATATATAGTAACTATTATAGTTAACTAATACAATTAATAGTATTAGTTAACTTATATCGTAACTATTATAGTTAACTAATACTATTAATAGTAATAGTTAACATATAAAGTAACTATTATAGCTAACTAATACAATTAATATTAATAGTTAATATATATAGTAACTATTATAGTTAACTAATACTAGGGATGACCAAATCCGGTCCGGTTCCGATTCCGGGCCTTGAACCGCCGGTTCCGGTTCGGCGAGGAGGTGAACCTTAACCGGCCCGCTTTTCTCACGGTTCCGGTTATCCGGTTCCGATTTTCTCATGGTTTTGGTCCGGTTCCGGGCTTTTCCGATCCGGTTCCGGGCCGGTTCTATTGAAAAACAACAAATTTTCGTTCGGTTCCGGGCTTTTTCCGGTCCGGTTCACCAATTTGGTGAACCTTAACCGGCCCGCCTCCAAACCGGTTCCGGTTACCCCGGTTCCGGTTTTCTCCCCGGTTCATGGCGGTTCCGGGCTTTTCCGGGCCGGTTCCGGTCCGGTTTTCCGGTTCCGGTCCCGTTCCGGTTCGGTTTGGCCATCCCTAACTAATACTATTAATAGTAATAGTTAACCTATATAATAACTATTATTATTAACTATTAGTAATAGCTAATAAGGAGAATATCAAGAGTCTTTAGATTTTGAAATGGTGATGATGTGGCTTCTCCAAAAGTAAGAGTTTGCCTAAACATATCTACGTGGCGAATCCTTAGTCCTCCTCACCAACTTTAATATACTCCCTCCGTCCGCCTAGTAAGTTCACACTTACTGTTTACACGTTAATTAAGGAGGGAGTATTATATTGAAAGTGTTGTGAGTGTGAAAATAAAATAGGAGAGAGAATGAGTGGAGGGAATAGTAAATTATAATGGTTTGTGAGTATTAAAATAATGTAGGAGAGAGAATGAGTGGAGAGAATAGTGATTTAAGGTTTCCATTTTAGAAAAGAAACAAAGTGTGAACTTTGTAAACGGACGCCCAAAATAGAAAGTGTGAACTTTGTAAGCGGACGGAGGGAGTATATATATATATATATATATATATATATATATATATATATATATATATATATATATATATATATATATATATATATATATATATATATATATAGATTTTTCAATTTTCGTCCCCAACCCAATCGGTCATACAGAAGAAGGAGAAGAAATCGGTCAACAGAACGGTCAAGAGAAAATCGAAAATTTAGCCAAACTTCAAACTGTATAGAACACGCTACACGGTGTAGCGAGTTATGCTTCATTTAATTACGATTTTTTTCTCAAATAATTTCATTTAAAAAATATAAATTCCAAAATAACTCACATTTGAAACTATTTTCCAAAATGACCCAATTATTCCATTTTAAAAATATAAATCCCAAAATAACTCACATTTGAAACTATTTTCCAAAACGACCCAATTTTTTTTTCTCAAATAATTCAATTTTAAAAATATAAATCCCAAAATAACTCACATTTGAAACTATTTTCCAAAATGACCCAATTATTCCATTCTAAAAATATAGATCCCAAAACAACTCACATTTGAAACTATTTTCCAAAATGACCCAATTTTTAGATGTTACCATTAACTAAATCGCTACACCGTATAGCGATTTCACTCGGTATAGCAAAAAAAAAGAAACCGATGGAATCAAAATGGAAGAAATTTGTAGAGCCTAAAAATAACCGGTCAAGAAAATCGGTTGTGTTGGACCGATTGACCCTAAACCAATAAAGCAAAGGGAAGGAAAACAGCCACACGAAATGAATTACTCCCTCCTATTATACTTTTTAAGCCTTGACATGACCGACAATGGATATCAATGCATCCTTAACCATATTCATTCTCCCTCGGTTTGGGGTACAGTTTAGGGTTAAAGAGAGTTTTTTAATATTCATTATTTTATGACAGAGTAATACTTCCTTCGCTAGTGGATCATAGTGATGTTTAGTTAATAATTGGATTATTTTGGGCAATGATTTTATATTAATTTAATTATTTTAATGTAAATTTGTTATTAACATATTATTATAAATGCATTCATAATAATTTAAACGGTTGCATGTTGAACTCGCTACACCGTGTAGCGAGTTCAAAAAATTGGGTCATTTTGAAAAATAGTTTCAAATGTGAGTTATTTTGGGATTTATATTTTTAAAATTGAATTATTTGAGAAAAAAAATTCTTATTTTGAGATTTATAATTTTAAAATGAAATTATTTCAGAAAAAAAATCGTAAATATCTTTCATAATAGATTTTTTCCTCAAATAATTCCATTTTAAAAATCTATTTCCCAAAATAACTCACATTTGAAACTATTAATTTAGGGCCTGAACTTACTATTTTGATCAATTTTGGGCTTTTTGACATTTTTCGTCAAAAAACCCCGTTAACTGACCCCGTGCGAGTCACGTGACATTTAATGAGGGTATTTTGGGGATTTCGCCTTCACTGGATAATAAGGCGATTAAGGGTGACGACGGAGAATCAATTGAAGACAACGCCTTGGGTTCCTGCCTTGGGTTCTGTGAGCACCCCAACTCGAAACCTAACACGTGTCCCGAGCTTGGGAAGCCCAAACTAAGAAAACCCATCTTAAATTTTTAAAAACTTTTTATTTCACCTTTAAAAGAAAACCAATTCTCAAACTTCCAAATTAATATCAACTGATAATATCTCCACTTGGAGAAATTTCCACAATGACTTCAATAAATCATAATCTAATAAATTACATCGTAAACCCCCAAATACATTGTTTTACAAAAGAGTTTTATATACAACTTTATAAAGGAGTAATACTTAATAAAGACTCCAGACAACCTACTCATATACATAACCTGACAAGTCCCCAAAAGCAAACGTCCAACTATCCCCGGCCTCACTGGTTCAGGTCACCTGTCTCAGCACGATCTAAAACAGTAAAGGGGAAGGGGTGAGAATAAATCTCAATAAGCTATTATGAATGCAGCAAGATGCCAAACAAGATGCAACACATAGCATGGTTACACATAACATATTATGAAAGCGGTAAACACCTTACGTTACCTCATTTTACCTTTTCCGTCTGAACAATATGTCGTACAACGTGGGAGTAAAACTCCGCTCATTGGTGAACTGCCCCCATGCACATTCACCGCTTATAGGACTCATACCCCAGAGATCCATATAAGGAAAGAAGATACTTATATGACCCTTATTCAGAGTATCATATAATATCGCCGCTACCTGTAAAGCTTTTGGCTTAATACAGAAGCATTCCACCTAACTCCAAAATCGCAGCTGACTGTAAGGCTTTTGGCTCAATACAGAAGCTAGCACTCCCACTCTGTGGCCACAGAGGGGACGGTCACAGGTATGATGAACTTTCAATCACTTATAGAACAAATTCATAATTGATGAAATTCCATTATACCCCCGAATCACATATAATATAAACACGTTCAAGCACATAATAGATACTTGAAATAAAATCCACCAAAGGGATAATAATATAACAACATGGTAATATATACTCATGTTAAATCAATACTATAGTGCAACATTCATTTAATACACTATGCATAATACCATCAATGAATATGAATTCAAGTAAGGTAATAATATAACCAAATAATCCCCACTTGGGATACAATGGAACAATATGCCAGATAATCCACACTTGGAATACAATATAACAATATGTCAAATAGTCCACACTTGGGATATCAAGGTATCCACATAATCAATAATTCCACAATTGGGATAACAATGCCACAATGTGATACATATACATTTCTAGCTAACGCAATAGTGTAACCTATAACTTTAACACTATTCAAGCTAACCACCAAGGATATGGGAGCAAGTAAGGTCACCATGTACCATAAACCATTCCTACGTAGTCATTACACATCCTCGAATAACTTTTATAAAAGTTCAAGATCTAATTCCCAAGTTTGAACCACTTTGGTGAAGTTACCAATCAAGCTTATCAACCATTGTCCGTACAATATTTAAACTACTTCCACAATTCCATTTTGACCAAATAAGACATCATGGTATATCCAAAGTATTCTACTTTAATCCAAGTTAAAGAGGATTCATTGATATCTTAAGATGATTAGGTTTATAAATCTTTAAAATAGTTAAGAATCATGAGGAGTGGGTTTCGTAGGAATCAGCAAGAAAGAAAAACTGGAGGAGCATCTGATGACATGGGCGATCGCCCAGGGAGAAGTGGGCGACCGCCCAAGTTGGGAATTTCCAAAGGTTGAAGCCACTGTCGAGGTGGGCGGCCGCACAGGCAAGTATGGGCGACCGCCCATGCGAAAGAAGAAAAATGGAGACCAAAGGCTGTATTGATGGGCGGCCGCTCAGCCGCCCCACATGGGCGACCGCCCAAGTTGAATTTCCTGCCTCACTCAGATCACTAACCCTTTTCATATATACTATTTCCCTTTTATCAATCTTCCTTATTTTTGTGAACATAAAAGGGGTTTCCAACTTTACAAACCTCATTTTAAATCAATTAAACCCAAAGTAGTACAAACCTAGAATACTTATAATTTGGTTTTCTACTCATTTCACCACCACATTTCAACTTTACATTCTTATTCTATCTCAAAACACATTCTTACACTCTTTCTCAACTTCCATGAACCTTAATATAATTCTAGATCATTACTCCATTTCCCAACTCCAAGAAAGTGTTCTAACATCTCAAACAACAATATCAACATCAAATATTTCATGAACATTAAATTGAAGGAACGTCATAATAACTCACATTATTAAAAGTATATCTAATCATTTTCTACTTCTTTCTACCCCAAATGAAATATACTCATAATCTTTCCCCAAATCAAAGTAAGATGGACATAACCACATACAAGAACGCCATTAAAGTCATTAACCTCTTACACTCCTTATACCCTCATTCTTCCAATATAGACCCCCATTTCATATTAAAAATCAATTCAACCTTAAATAACCCATTTTACTCAAATAGCCTTATTCAAGAATACAAAATCCTTTTTCTTTCCACAAAATATTCATTAACATATAAAATGAGCAATTATTAGAAGGAAGTCATAATAACTGATAGCAAACGATGGCTAAGAGAATAGAACGGCTGAACGATATTGACAAGAAACAATTTTCGAAAGCCAAAGCTTTTCTTTTCTTTATTCAATCAACAAAAACCGCCGAATACAAGAGCCCTAACACTGTTTAAATACTAATCCTAAGAATATTCTTGAACCCTAATTAATAAATAAGGAATTACAAAAATAACTCTAATTAATATTTCAAATAAAACCCTAAAACCTAATTAATTAAAGCCCAAACCCAACAGTGCTGAAGGTCCGAATAAGCTCCCAGTCACGACCCTGTTTGTTGCTGAAGTTCCTTCGTCTGTCACCGGGGCGCCCGGCTGGGCTTGCTTGAGGCCCCCGCCTCAAGCTCAGAAGATCTCCTCTGTTTCGTTATTTGCTGCTTTGCTGCCTTCTGTCGTTGCTTGCTGCTTGCTGCCTTATGTCCTCATACTGTATCATCCTCCCCTCCTTAGAAAAGACTCGTCCTCGAGTCAATATCTTCGATATGAACACCACTATACCCCGAAAAATCTGCACTCCGTCCGCAAAAGGAATTTGATGTCCTTGACGAACTCGAAACTTTATTGCCCTTGTAATAGTATCCATCCAATCAGCCCACTGCGTTGATACAAAGAATTCAATAATCAATTTTTGAAAGATATATCGAACAGAGATCCGGGGGCAATCCGTGTCAAACGGGTCCTTGTACCCAAGACCAATAGTAACCGTTTCAACCGTCCACACCAAGTTTGACCCTTGCTTAGCAACTACTTCCTCGACCTCTTTCTATAACTCAACAACGGATTCAACGTCATCAACAAGATCGGACGTCATCGCTGGAGGAGCATCACCACGACACCCATCAAACATAGGTGGTTTAGACCAATCAACAAGGTCTTCTTGACTTGAAGAATCAAACACAGAAACCTCATTGAAACCAATAATATCAATCCAAGAATCAATCGATTCTTCCGGATTTGCATCAAACAGAGGGGGTTTTGACCAATCAACAAGGTTTTCCTCACTTGAAGATTCGACAAAAGCAACCTCTTGACACCCAACGGTATCTACCCAAGAATCAACGGAATCATTAGGCATGGCCTTACCTTCGATTTCCGAAACTTCGATCCTTATATCGTCATTCCTCGAATGGTTAGCTTCATACCTATCATGAAATTCATGATTTTGGCCGAGGGAATCCATCCCCTCTTGATAGTACACCTTTTCCTCGGCTGGAACAACCGGATCTGAACCCCTCATCGCTAGAAGTTTTTCTCTGCGATCCAAGCGGATCTGGAGTATTTGAATCCGTCTTCGTACTTCCTCTATCTCGATGTTGCGAAGGCGTCGTCTGTACTGATGGACATCTTCTTGGGGCTCCGCTACACGGCTGCTCCATCGACCACCACGTCCACCACGAGCCACGCTTCCTCGTTCAGCCATTGATAACCAGGAAACTGATACCAAATGATAGCAAACGAAGGCTAAGAGAATATAATGGGTGAACAATATTGACAAGAAACAATTTATGAAAGCTTCAAGCTTTTCTTTACTTTATTCAATCATCAAAAACTGCCGAATACAAGCGCCCTAACACTGTTTAAATACTACTCTAAGAATAATCTAGAACCCTAATTAATAAATAAGGAATTACAAAAATAACTCTAATTAATATTTCAAATAAAATCCTAAAACCTAATTAATTAAAGCCCAAACCCAACAATGCTGAAGGTCCGAATAAGCTCCCAGTCACGGCCCTGTTTGTTGCTGAAGTTCCTCCGTCTGTCGCCGGGCGCCGCTGGGCTTGCTTGAGGCCCCCGCCTCAAGCTCGAAGATCTCCTCTGCTTTCGTTGTTTGGCCGCTTGCCGCTTCGTCGCTGCACGCTGCTGCCGCTTCGTCCTCATACTGTATCAATAACTTACTTTAACAACACAAGATGAAATCACCATTTTTCCGGCTTGATGTGATCCCCTCGACGCCACGATCAAGAATGTACAAACGGATTGAAAAATGAGAAGGATTTGGAATTGTTATGAATTTTGAAGGAAGAATTTAGAGAGAGTTTTTTTTTTCATGGAGATTTTACTTCATGAGAAGGTAGAATGAAGATGATGGGGAAAGGATGGGGAGGTTAAGGAGGATGATGGAGGAAGTATGGGGGAATTTGACTTAAAGGAGGGGATGGGGAAAAGTGAGGGTATGGCCCCCCATACCAATTAAATTAAATCTTTCAAGGATGTACAACTAAGTCCTCCAAGGTTTAGGAAAATGCAACTACACCACAACTCCAATTATTTACACTACCCACTTTCACTACTTATAACAATTTATTTATTTTCAATTACTATACTTCAACAAAATACTTTAACTTATTTCAATTTTATCCTAAGGCTTTAGGATTATTTCACAACCATCTCAACTTAACATAAGAAATCAAAGACATGAAATGAGCACATAAAGTCAACAATAATATAAAAAGCATATAATGAGCTGCTAAAATAGTGCCTAGGGTTAGGGTCGTTACACTCACTCTCCCTTAAAGAAAATTCATCCCGAATTAAAAAAAAAAAAAAACTTACCTTAAGGATCAAATAGCAAAGGTTACCTCTCACGCATTTCAAATTACACTTTCAAATAGTCCTCAATGGCATGATTCTTCTATACATCTCACAACCTGAATAATCTAGAATTTTAATTTCGGACTTGCGATGCTAATAACTCTCAATGGTTCTCCCACATAAGTCAAATCCGCTTAATCATCATTAGTTGAAGGACTCCGTACAAACGAGGGATCATGCAAATGATTTTTCCATACTAAACTTCGTACAGTACCAATTCAATGCTAAACTAAAAACTACTATTATACGCAAACTCGCTAAGATTAATTAAACTTTTCAAGTTGAAAGGAAATCCCTAAACTAACTTTTCCGGATGTTATAAAATAACGCAGTTAAAGTCTTTTAATAGTTCCAACCATCACTTTGGCCTATTGATCACTTCCGTTTGAGTAACTAAATTCTTCAAACCCTTAGGATCGGCAACAATTTCAAATGAAGCTTCAAAAAGATAAGGTTCCTACTTAAATAAAGCAACACAATTGCAGCCACTCTCGAGTAAAGGATAAGAAGATTCCACTTTATCTAAGTCAACTTCCTCGAAGCATACGCTATTACTTTCCCAATTCTCATAATATCACAACCTAATCCTCCTTTAATACGCACTTAAAATTCACAAATTCCTCGCATCCACTAGGTAGGGTGAGGATCAGATCTATAGTCAATCTATTCTCCATCTCTTATCCATATGGTTTACCTTTATTACATTCTACACCATTGATATATCCTTCTGAGTTAACTAACTCGACGATTTTACAATTCTCAAGAATCCCTTAATAATCCTTAGGTAGCTCTTGCCAATCCAAAGACTACGGACTCAATCCTCGTAAGAACCATGGTAACATCTGTGCTTAAGACTATAGAACTCAAAATTTGAAATCTTCTCGAGTCAACTCACATTTGCTAAAATTCTCAAACGATGAATTTCCACTAAAGACAAATAACACAACTCACAAATGATCTTCATGATCCTCTCATAACTTTAATTATACAAAGAGGTCATCAATCCTAATTATCATACAGCCATCAAAATAAGGATTAAAATTCCGCTTATCATCCCAGAACCAACACATGGCTACTCCGATGGAAGCATATTTACCATATACTCACAACTAGCACATAAAATTTTTTAGAAGGACTCCTTACTCAAGTCCAACCCAAACCAATTACCCTTCACACTTTTACCCAAAATTTTCTGCCTTTAATGCTTATATAACAAGAATACCATATAAAGGTTTACCTATATCAAATACCAATATAATCAAATTAGGCATAGAAAAGGAGACTCACTTCTTATGATAGTCTACCAATGCACAACAACTACTTAACCATCCAGGTCAAGTATATCTCATAATTACAAATCGGTAATCATACCAAATCAACTGGCAGTACATGCCCAGTTATACCCACATCATCATCGTGGTAAATCAAAGAAGATTCGAGGTATTCTCTCATAAGAGTAGAAACCTCTAACATATAAAACAAATCTCAAGCAATGTATGCCACATAAAAGCAAAATGCGATGCCAAACATAAATGATATGAAACAGGATCTATAAAATATGACCCCTAACTTTTGAGACAGGTAATATACCTCTAGTGACCTCTGAGGGATCTATCTCTCCTAGACCCGAAACACATACTCGACCTTAGACCTTCTCTTTTGATTCCCCTTCGTTATCTCTTTTGGTACCACCTCTTTGTTGTCCACCGCTGCTTGAAGCTCGTCCCCGCTGCAACCTTGGGCAATTCCTCCTAAAGTGTCCCATTTCTCCACACTTAATACACCTGCCTTTCTTACTCCAACACTGATCTTCGGTATGTCCAATCCTCTTGCAAAATTTACAAATCATCCCATAATGTCTGGATATTGGCCTAGACGAAGAAGCTACAACAAGTTCTCCTCTCACACTCCCTGAAGTTGAAGCCCTTGGTAGTCCTCTAGAGATTTTGGATCCTTGTCCTAGATACTTTGGTTTATTTCTAATCCCACTTTCCGATCTTCCACTATTTTCCTCAATGTCATTCTCGATCTTATATGTTCTATCTATGGCTGTCTGATAATTGGTGAAGCTATCAATCAATAATTTCTTCCTAAACTCAATCATCAAACCTTTCACAAACCTATGAACCCTTCTCGCTTCATGCGCTACCAAATGAGGGCAACACCGAGCTAATTCCTCAAACCTTACTGAATACTGATTCACCGTCATGTTCCCTTGTTCTAGTCCTAAGAATTCGATCTCCTTCTTGTCCCTTGTAACCATTGAAATGAAATAATCCTCGAACTGCTGGGTGAAATTATCCCAAGTCGGAGGCGTATGATTCCGCTCCCAACTTTCCTTCAAAATCTGCCACCACTGATCAGCTGGACCTTCAAGTTTGATAACGGCATATCTAACTTTCTCTTCGTTGCGACTCTCCATAACCTCAAAGATTTTGTTCATTTCTGCTAACCATTTTTCTGCCTTTAACGGATCCGGATCTCCATTAAAACTTGGTGGATTCATCTTCACAAACCTTTCCAATTCATCACTTTGACATCCTTTAGATTGATTTAGAGATGACCCTCGCGTTTCCATATTCTGTATAAACAGCCTAAATAAATTTACCATCTCCTCATTCTGAATTCCACCTGTCCCCATATTTCCTTCATTTTCTGGAACCCTTCGCTGGTCATCATTGCTTCCGACCATTAGAACAAACTCCTGCAATAAACACTCGGCGTCAATTACCACACACTTCCCCTTCGTTTAGACATCTACCCTTGACCTCTAAACTAAGCTCTGATACCAACTGTGAGCACCCCAACCCGAAACCTAACGCGTGTCCCGAGCTTGGGAAGCCCAAACTAAGAAAACCCATCTTAAATTTTTAAAAACTTTTTATTTCACCTTTAAAAGAAAACCAATTCTCAAACTTCCAAATTAATATCAACTGATAATATCTCCACTTGGAGAAATTTCCACAATGACTTCAATAAACCATAATCTAATAAATTACATCGTAAACCCCCAAATACTTTGTTTTACAAAAGAGTTTTATATATAACTTTATAAAGGAGTAATACTTAATAAAGACTCCAGACAACCTACTCATATACATAACCTGACAAGTCCCCAAAAGCAAAAGTCCAACTCTTATCCCCGGCCTCACTGGTTCAGGTCACCTGTCTCAGCACGATCTAAAACAGTAAAGGGGAAGGGGTGAGAATAAATCTCAATAAGCTATTATGAATGCAGCAAGATGCCAAGCAAGATGCCAAGCAAGATGCAACACATAGCATGGTTACACATAACACATTATGAAAGCGGTAAACACCTTACGTTACCTCATTTTACCTTTCCCGTCTGAACAATATGTCGTACAACGTGAGAGTAAAACTTCGCTCTTTGGTGAACTGCCCCCATGCACATTCACCGCTTATAGGACTCATACCCCAGAGATCCATATAAGGAAATAAGATACTTATATGACCCTTATTCAGAGTATCATATAATATCTCCGCTACCTGTAAAGCTTTTGGCTTAATACAGAAGCATTCCACCTAACTCTAAAATCGCAGCTGACTGTAAGGCTTTTGACTCAATACAGAAACTAGCACTCCCACTCTGTGGCCACAGTGGGGACGGTCACAGGTATGATGAACTTTCAATCACTTATAGAACAAATCCATAATTGATTGAATTCCATTATACCCCCGAATCACATATAATATAAACACATTCAAGCACATAATAGATACTTGAAATAAAATCCACCAAAGGGATAATAATATAACAACATGGTAATATATACTCATGTTAAATCAATACTATAGTGCAACATTCATTTAATACACTATGCATAATACCATCAATGAATATGAATTCAAGTAAGGTAACAATATAACCAAATAATCCCCACTTGGGATACAATGGAACAATATGCCAGATAATCCACACTTGGGATACAATATAACAATATGTCAAATAGTCCACACTTGGGATATCAAGGTATCCACATAATCAATAATTCCACAATTGGGATAACAATGCCACAATGTGATACATATACATTTCTAGTTAACACAATAGTGTAACCTATAGCTTTAACACTATGCAAGCTAACCACCAAGGATATGGGAGCAAGTAAGGTCACCATGTACCATAAACCATTCCTACGTAGTCATTATACATCCTCGAATAACTTTTATAAAAGTTCAAGATCTAATTCCCAAGTTTGAACCACTTTGGTGAAGTTACAAATCAAGCTTATCAACCATTGTCCGTACAATATTTAAACTACTTCCACAATTCCATTTTGACCAAATAAGACATCATGGTATATCCAAAGTATTCTACTTTAATCCAATTTAAAGAGGATTCATTGATATCTTAAGATGATTAGGTTTATAAATCTTTAAAATAGTTAAGAATCATGAGGAGTGGGTTTCGTAGGAATCGGCAAGAAAGAAAAACTGGAGGAGCATCTGATGACATGGGCGATCGCCCAGGGAGAAGTGGGCGTTGGGAATTTCCAAAGGTTGAAGCCACTGTCGAGGTGGGCGGCCGCACAGGCAAGTATGGGCGACCGCCCATGCGAGAGAAGAAAAATGGAGACCAAAGGCTGTATTGATGGGCGGCCGCTCAGCCCCACATGGGCGACCGCCCAAGTTGAATTTCCTGCCTCACTCAGATCACTAACCCTTTTCATATATACTATTTCCCTTTTATCAATCTTCCTTATTTTTGTGAACATAAAAGGGGTTTCCAACTTTACAAACCTCATTTTAAATCAATTAAACCCAAAGTAGTACAAACCTAGAATACTTATAATTTGGTTTCCTACTCATTTCACCACCACATTTCAAATTTACATTCTTATTCTATCTCAAAACACATTCTTACACTCTTTCTCAACTTCCATGAACCTTAATATAATTCTAGATTATTACTCCATTTCCCAACTCCAAGAAAGTGTTCTAACATCTCAAACAACAATATCAACATCAAATATTTCATGAACATTAAATTGAAGAAAAGTCATAATAACTCACATTATTAAAAGTATATCAAATCCTTTTCTACTTCTATCTACCCCAAATGAAATATACTCATAACCTTTCCCCAAATCAAAGTAAGATGGACATAACCACATACAAGAACTCCATTAAAGCCATTAACCTCTTACACTCCTTATACCCTCATTCTTCCAACATAGACCCCCATTTCATACTAAAAATCAATTCAACCTTAAATAACCCATTTTACTCAAATAACCTTATTCAAGAATACAAAATCCTTTTTCTTTCCACAAAATATTCATTAACACATAAAATGAGCAATTATTAGAAGGAAGTCATAATAACTTACTTTAACAACACAAGATGAAATCACCATTTTTCCGGCTTGATGTGATCCCCTCGACGCCACGATCAAGAATGTAAAAACAGATTGAAAAATGAGAAGGATTTGGAATTGTTATGAATTTTGAAGGAAGAATTTAGAGAGAGTTTTTTTTTTTTTCATGGAGATTTTACTTCATGAGAAGGTAGAATGAAGATGATGGGGAAAGGATGGGGAGGTTAAGGAGGATGATGGAGGAAGTATGGGGGAATTTGACTTAAAGGAGGGGATGGGTAAAAGTGAGGGTATGGCCCCCCATACCAATTAAATTAAATCTTTCAAGGATGTACAACTAAGTCCTCCAAGGTTTAGGAAAATGCAACTACACCACAACTCCAATTATTTACACTACCCACTTCCACTACTTATAACAATTTATTTATTTTCAATTACTATACTTTAACAAAATACTTTAACTTATTTCCATTTTATCCTAAGGCTTTAGGATTATTTCACAACCATCTCAACTTAACATAAGAAATCAAAGACATGAAATGAGCACATAAAGTCAACAATAATATAAAAAGCATATAATGAGCTGCTAAAATAGTGCCTAGGGTTAGGATCATTACAGGTTCCTTGCGACAATTAGGGCAAAATTTGGGCTTTTTATCATGAGCATTGAGAATCGAAGATGCAGATGCGGTGAAGTAGCACGATTGCAGACAACATGGAACGAAAGGAATCCGAGTAGAAGATTTCTACAATGCCCATCTGTAAGTAATATTTGGCTTCTATTTTTTTCTGCAAGTTTAATTTGTTTTTGGCCTAAATTTTCGCCAAATTTTTCTCAGGGGAATTGTGGGTATTTTTCATGGGTTGATCTAGAGATCTGTGGAAGATCAAATGCAGTCATATCTGGGTTGATCCGAAACAGAAACAAAATGCAGAAGGAAATTGGAAGATTGAAAAGACGAATAAAGTTCTTGTGGCTACTATTGTTGTGTTCTTGGGTTGTATGTTTCTTCTGTTTGTTTTGCTAGTCTATGGGTAGGTTCCAAAGAATTGCAATGGTGATGGATTTGCTTTTGTGACATTGGATTTGAATTAGATATGTTGTTGCACTCTTTGTAATTTCTGTTGACTGAATGAATGAAGAAAGTTTGGAGTTTGGTAAAACATTGTTCTTGTGGCTACTATTGCTGTGTTCTTGGGTTATATGTTTCTTCTGTTGACTGAATGAATGAAGAAAGACCAAAGGAAAACACCCATGTAAATAACAACAGCTACAAAATAAAGGCTTCCAAGGTCATATAAACCAATATACCAATATTTTTGATACAAAAAGACATTTAAGTTTCAATATAACATCTCCAAAAGTAAAGAAAACTGCCCATATGGCATAACACTAGGAATGGACCACATAAGGCCATTAAGTTTTAACCTAACATTGTCTATCCAAAAGACCATTCAACCACATATTCAAAATAGAATAAGATAGATCAAAAGCAAAAGAGAATCAAAGCCAAATCTGCAAAAATCTTTACACTTCACATCTACATCACAACATTGACCATTTACTTCATAGTTGCTCTCAAATTCTTAGTTGTCTTCTTGAAATTCTTCATTGTGACATATCTCTTTCCACCCCTCTCAAAATAAGGTTGTGAAGGGTTATCTGTGTCATCGTTGCTGGTAGTACCATGCTCCCCAGTCACATACATGCTTGTAAACCTTCTATCAGGCACCCTAGGTTCCATTCCAGGAGGGATTACCCTTTGCATCACTCCAGGAGGTGGTTGAGACAAGGAACTAGAAGAGAGCACATTACCAGCTGATGCAGAAGATTGAGCAGGCTGAGACATGGTATCTAGAGGTCCACTTTCCTCCTCTTCTTCAACCAAATCAATTATTCCATCAACTTTTTCGAATTGAAACCTACTTCTTAGTCTATTTGACCTTGGCAACCTTATCATTTTTGGCATTTCTGGATCTGGTTGTTGTTGCTTAGGTTTTCCTTTGGGCTTAGAAGCCTAAATGAAAAAAAACACATTCATTTTAAATCAAAAAACAAGTTAAATCATAAATCAATGACATTACATTTCTTTTTAAATTAGAAGTTGCATTTACCTTTGAATCTGGAATTGATCGAGGTTTTGCAAATGGTTTTGGTGGTAGTGGTGGTGGTGATCTTCTCAGTGGTGGCTGTGGTGGTGATCTTCTTAGTGGTGGTTGTGGTGGTGGTGGAGGTGGTGGTTGTGTTCTTGGTGATCTTCTCGGTGGTGGTGGTGGTGGAGGTGGTGTTTGAAGTGGTGGTGGTGGTGGAGGTGGTGTTTGAAGTGGTGGTGGTGTTGTTTGAAGTTGTGGTGGTGGTGGAGGTGGTGTTTTAAGTGGTAGTGGTGTTGTTTGAAGTGGGGGTGGTGGTGGTGGTGGTGTTTGAAGTGGTGGTGTTGACATTTCTGGGGCTTGTTGGCTTGTTGATGCGACTGTGTCTCCCATTCTTTTCCTTTTCCTTGGCTCCTTTGATTTAGTAGCCTAAAACATTAACATCCTTAAGTTAAACATAGTTTATAAACTTAACAAAAAAATTGAATAATTACAATACATGTTGGGTACTTGTACCTGCATTTGAGATTCCAAAGTCTCCATCACCTGCTCTCACATTACTTTCAACCTACCATTGACCAAAAAATGAATGTCAGAATTTAATGCTTAGAACTTACAACTTTTATTTAAAGTTAGGTACTCACATTGGTTGTTGGTTTTGAAGGACATTTTATCTTGTTATGTCCCGACACCTTGTATATACTGCATTTAATAGTCCTAAGGTAAGTTTTCCTCTGTAGTCTCTGAGTTTGTTGATCAAACACCTCATCTACATTTGGTTCTCCCCCTCCCTCTTGGTTTGCAGTCCCTTGTACTCCAGGTAATGCTCCTTCTTCACCACCTTGTCCATTTGGTAAAACTTGGTTAGTCCTCTTTCTTAATTTCTTTGGTCTTCCAGGTTGTGTTCTTTTGCTCTTTGGGGGGTGGACAAGATCCAATCCAGTAATTCCCCACATGTCAGGGCTATCCATAGGATTGATGAGGAAAGAATAAACATTGTTATATGTTACTACACTATAACAAGGATCAATATAATCCTCTTCCTCTAGCTCTTTCGTTAACATACATGAGATTGCATGATTACAAGGTATGCCACATAATTCCCATTTTCTGCATGTACATGTGCTGTCATTTAGATTCACTGAGTACTGACTATGAACTGTGCTAACTTGAAATTTCCCACCACCTGCAGATATTGGAATGCAATCAGCAACAAATTGTTTCCTCTTCTGAAGTTCCTTGTGTATCTTGGGACACAACCTCAACCTAGACCACTTTTTAATGGCAGTTTCCCTATTCTCATCAAGACATGCCATGATCATGTTTCTGATTGTCTCTAGGCATGCAAGTATAGGTTTATCCCTAGAATCCAAAATGAAACTGTTGAAACTTTCAGCTAAGTTATTCAGAAGAATATCACACTTTATCTCAGTTGTGAAATGGGACCTAGACCAGTGTTGTGGAGGTTTATCTGAGAACCAATCAAAACACTCTTTGTTATATGCTTTAATCTCCTCCATACATGCCTTATACCTACTTTCAGTAGTTGCACATGCTGCACTCCATAGCTGATCTCTGTAAAGCAATCCTCTAAATCCTGCTAATCTCATATTAGCTAACATATGAATTACACAAAATCTGTGTTCAGCATTAGGCAAAAAAGAAGCAATGGCATCAATCAAACCCATTTGTTTATCAAACATTATAACATAGTCTCTGTCATCAACAATTTCCAAGTCATTCACCATTAACTGCACAAACCAATTCCATGTCTCCTTTGTTTCAGCCTCAACGATTGCATAACAAACTGGAAACCAGTTATTATTTGGATCAATACCACATGCTTCTAATAACTGGCCACCATATTCCCTTTTTAGAAAACAACCATCTAAACAAATGACTTTCCTACACAACTTAAAACCCTCTTTCAATCCTCTTAAACAAACATAGAATCTCTGAAATATTGGCCTACCATCCATCATATTGTCCTCAACTGTCATGTACACAGAACTTTCTGGATTTCTTAACCTAAGCTCCTCTGCATAATCCCACAATTTGAAGTATTGATCTTTCACACTACCTTCAATCAATTGAAATGCTTTTTCTCTTGTTCTGTATGCTTGTTGCATAGTAATGTCTGACTTGTATTTGTTCATAAAAACTTTCTTAAAAGCCTTTGCAGAGATCTGTGGGTTTAATCTCCAATCATTGGCATGCTCTTTTGCCAACCAGGCAGGCTTCAAATGTCCACTCTTGAACTGATTTGGACAGGTGTGGCAAGTGTTGAGAGTTTTAATCACCACATTTGTTTCTCCTTGACATGTTGAAGCAAACAACAACCATGGACAAGGGTCCTTACATTTGGCCCTAACTCTTTGTTTCACTTGCTTCACAAAGTTGATAGGTCTATGCTCTGAAATTGCATGCTTTCTTATAGCATCAACCAATACTTTATGATCATCAAACTCCATCCCCAGTTCAAAGACATGTTTATCCATATCCACTTTTGGATTAAACACTCTACCCCTACCCCTATCATTATCACTTGCATAATCTTTCAAGCCATCGTCAGAATCATACTCAATTTCCACATTTCTACCCTTCACACCAGCCCCATATGACCATTGAACTACTTTTCCAGTATCCCTACCCGTAGAGGTCACTTTAGATCCTCAAACTTCATCACCATTAACCTGAACTTCCATGTCATCCTCTCTAGTCTCATACTCACTATCATGTAAAGATTCATGTTCAGAATCCTCCAACAATCTTTGTAAATCACCGACCACATCAACATCAATCATTCCCTCACATCTCCCATCTAATTCCACATACAGTTCAATAAACCTCCTCTTCTTAGACATAAACATTGCAATATCAACTGCATCATTATCATTTTTAATTAACCTTAGTTCTAGATTTACCATTGAAACATGTAGATCCCCAATCTTTTAGTACAAAGTATAATTATCTGATTGCACACCAGCCTCTTTAACAGCTAACTTAAGTTCAAGCATTGACACAGAATCAACCTCAAAAATAGTCAAACCAAGTGACATTTCCTCCAGTGTATGTACTCATACTCATACTGCCTGTACTAAAGTAGCCCCCATGATAAAGCTTTATAGAAAATTGTTCTTCAGACATTACACACATGAAAATTGAAGAAAAGAAAAGTATAAAAAAGTGTAATGAGTTGAATGTATACATATTTAATGGACAATAGGTTAAGAAAGAAAGTATATTCAAACAAACATGGGACCACTTCATGAAAAACAACAAAGGACTACATTTTTTAACACAAAAGGGACCACCAAAAATTGCCAACAAATTTCAATGGCAAATAAAACATCACAGAGCATATATGGGTAGTTGGTCATAAACTTAATGCAATTTTAATAAATTTCTATAGAAAAGCACAAAGGAAAAAAGTATAAAAACAATATGAAAATCCTATACATATCTACATACATAAAAGGACCAATTTCGTTAAAAAAAAAAAAAAAAAAAAAAAAAAAAAAGAGAAATCCTAAGTCAAAACCCCCAATTTATTTCCTCAAGCCCTAATTTTTCCATAAAAATTGCTGTAATTTGGTGTGGATGGATAGAGGCAACCCTTCTTCTTCGCTTACACCAAGTCATTTTGCCTTCAACAATCGATTCTTCAATGAAATCGATTCTTCAATCAAATTCCCAAGGCTTTGTCTTCAATTGATTCTCCGTTGTCAACCTTAATCGCCTTATTATCCAGTGAAGGCGAAATCCCCAAAATACCCTCACTAAATGTCATGTGACTCGCACGGGGTCAGTTAACGGGGGTTTTTGACGGAAAATGTCAAAAATCCCCAAATTGATCAAAATAGTAAGTTTGGGCCCTAAATTAATAGTTTTAAGACTTCAGGCCCCAATGTGGTACCGCTCCTATAATTCAGGCCCTAAATTGTCATTTTCCCTACTTTATTTACTATGCTTCAAATATTTTTTTAAAAAAATTAAATAAATTGTTTGATGTATCGAACTAAAGTAAACCCAATAATCATATTACCTAGAGATAGAGATGCCCAGCCGGTTCAGACCGGTGGTTCCGATTTTGAACCGGCGGTTCACAAAACCGTGAGGATACGAACCGTAACCAGACCAGATTTGGGTGGTTCCAGTTCCCCATTCCGAACCGTCCGTACGATTCTGGTTCCGGTTTGAACCGTGTTTTTCAAAAAAAAATTTATTTGCATCAGTTGACACCCAAACAAATCGATCAACACTCACCTAGCTGGCTAGCCATCTCGGTTGACAGTTGAGAACCAAACAAATCGGTCAATAAAGGATAATTATTATCATTATGATTTATTTTTATAATTAATAAATTATTATTATTATTATTATTATCATTATGATTTATAATTAAAAAATTACTTCACAATTAATTAATTTTCATTAAAAAGATATTGAAAAATTAAAAAGTAAAATTAACAAAAGATAATTAAGAAATTTATATAAAAAAAAAAGAGAATTTTTTCTGTATCCAAATCAAATTAAAATAGTCTCTATTTATAGAGAAAATATTATGAATTTTGGCATAAAAAATAAATTAATTTATTTATTATAAAATAATTTAGGTCAAAGGAATCGGATAAAAAAAAATTTGAAATCCAACCAGCCAATAGTAGGACGCCACGTGTCACAATAAAAAAAAGGAAATTCGCCTGCATACACGCGCCTCTGTCGGCGCGTGTATTGCACTCGCCATTTTACTCCCAATCACGACCTGCCACGTGTAATTCGCGTAGCATATCTTCAATTATCCCATGGAAGGAAATGACTAAATTACCCCTGAAATTTTGGCAAATTTTTGGCGCTATTACTGTTCATTGGATGACTTGTTTTAATATATAGATAGATTATTCTCTTTCTATATCTAATTTTCTATTGCGTAAACACTTTTGAATATAAGATCTTTAAAAGTAACGAACTATTTCAAATTTTTATATTTACCTTCGAAACAATAAAAGAAATTTGCGTACTATTGATTAATTATCTAAACTAACCCAAAATCGTTTAAAAAGTTAATGAATGTTAAAGGGCGTTAGTAACTTAACGAATATCACTCCCCAAATTTTCAAATTTCCCGCAAAACTAAATAGATCCCTAACTCGCTTAAATGAGTACTAAAATGACCTATGTATCCTTGGTCTTTTAACATCTAAATACACCCTTCTATTTTCCCTCCACCGGCACTTCCCACCACCACCACTGTCAACTCTATTTCCTTCATTAACACCGACACAACCATCACCACACCATTACTCCACCATCGCCACCACCAAAATATGGATGGAAAGCTACTTTCCCAACCTAGCATCGATCACAACAACAAGATAACAATTGAGTTTCAATTTAATCACTAAATGATAGCAAGATAATTTTCCGCATCCAATGTGCGATCCAAATTGAAACACGGATCTGATTTCAAGAAAGAAATCAAAATTGAAATCCCAATTACGGGATCTAGACAACAATTGTACATATCCATATTGATGTGTATCTAAATCAGAAACTAAAATCTGATTTCAAATGAAAAATCCAGTTCGAAAACCCTCATGATTTTGAAATTTCAAGGTGCATACCAAATCAAAAATACGATGGTCTACACTATGAATTTGTTGAGTGGACTTACCACTCCATTGCCAAAGATCTGCGAACAATACAAAAGAAAATAGAACGAATATTAGTAAAAATTCAAGATGAAAAACTGAATAAAATGAAACTCAAAATAAAGAGTAGTATAAGAGTTTAGATTAGAGTATTTCGAATAAGGACCAAGTATCCGTTTGATCTGAAATCCAGTCACAATCCAAGGTCACTGATCCACGTTGTTACTATAAAACAGAAGGCAGCACAACAGTACCAAGAAAAAAAATTACAGACCCCAAAATCCAGCCTATATAGGTCAACTTCCGGACAACAACACCCACACCCTCCATTAGCCACGCCAAGCAATACACGCACACAAATATGTACTCACAAAAGTCACACACAGAGAATCAAAATCACGCCTAAATTTGAGTGAGAGAGAACCCTAATAGATAACCTCAATCTGAATCAAACACCCAATTAGCACAAGCTAATCCATTAAACACTCTCTCCAAAACTCCCTATAAGCCCAGAATAACTACCCCAAAACCGTGTGTGAATTAGAGAAGAAGCACTCGTGTGTTATTCTATGTGTTACGTCTAGAATGAGGGGCGTGGGGGGTTTAAATAGGGGCTGATAGAAGAAGAGATAAGGAGAAGAAGATCAGTAGGATACGAAGCTTACCCGAACGACCATATCAACCGCGAAGGAGGATGAAACCCAGTAGAGACAACAAAGGGAGCATAAAAGGAGGAAAAGAACAAGAGTAAGTCAAACTCTATCTCAAAACAAGAAAGGTCTGGAACATAATAAAAGTTATTGGGCCAGTTGGGCTACTCATTTGGACCGAAGCCTATATAAAAATAACAACATTCTCCAACTTGGATCAAGTGCAGGTTTGTGACACACCAGTGAAATTCACGATTCACTCATAGGATATACTTACTGGGCATAACATCATCGACTTAGCATTCATCACTTGATCCAACACATAGTCAGAACAAAGTACAAAAGACAAAATCTAGTTTATTCTTACCACGAAAAAAGGAAAAAAAAAACTAGATACCCCAACTCACACAAAGTTAAGAAGAGGATTTTTGGGATAAAATAACACGAAGTATCAAAGTTCAAAATTTTCAAACAATTTAAAAAAAATTAAACATGCAAACATTTAGTTCCCATATCCGAAGGATTAAAATTGGTATCAATTTTTTTCAAGATAAACAACATTTTTAGCAATCACGTCACGAATGAAATGGTACGTAGCATCTATATGCTTAGTTCTATCATGAAAAACATAATTCTTACCCAACTGGATACCAGAGATTGACTATCAGAAAATACTATCAGTTTCTCCTTTAGAAAAACAATTTCAGAAATTAAACCTTTAAGCCATATGGCCTCTTTTATAGCCTTGATTATAGCCACATATTCAGATTCTGTTGTAGACAGAGCCACAATTGGCTGTAACTGAGGTTTCCAACTAACACAAATGCCATATAATGTAAAAGCATATGAAGTGGTAAATTTTCTATTGTCCCTATCATTGGCATAATTAGAATCAACATAACCAACCAATTTGATATTATCATCACACTTAGCAAACTTAAACCATAACGTACCGAATGCTTTAATTAACTTAACAACCATTTGAGAGCTTGCCAATGGGGCAATACTGCGTTTGACATATAACGAATTAAACACGAAATAGTATAAGCAATATCAAGGCGGGTACTAACCATTAGGTACATCACAGAACCAACAGCATTCGAGTAAGGGATGTTTTTCATTTGATCTAGCTCAAAGTCATTTTGGGGGCACTGCTCTTTACTAAGAACAAAATGTGAAGCAAGAGAGGTATTAACAGACTTAGCATCTTTTATAGAAAATTTACTTAAAATCTTTTCAATATATGAAATTTGGTTTAAGTAAATAACAGATAAATCACGGTCTCTGATTATATTCATGCCAAGTATCTTACTAGCATCACCAAGATATTTCATGTCAAATTTAGCACTTAAGCAATTTCTAACATTCTACACGGATTTAGAACAAGGGCTAATAATAAGCATGTCATCAACATATATAAGCAAGAAAACAGGCATACTCGTATCATTCTTGAAATACAAACAATGATCAAACACACTTCGCTGGAATTTCAAATCTAGCATACATTTATCAATTTTCAAATTTCACATACGATATAATGACTTTTTAAGTAAACACACATAATTAGGACAAGTATTATCAATATAACCCTAAGGCTGTTTCATATAAGTCTTTTCATCAAGATCACCATGCAAAAAGGCAGTTTTAACGTCCATTTGTTTCATTTTCCAATTAAATTGAGCTACCAAAGCAAGCATAATCCTAACAGTTGTGAATTTAATAACATGAGTAAATATTTCAGTGTAATCTATACCTTCTTTCTGAGTAAAACCTTTTGCTACAAGCCTAGCTTTAAATATAACAGAGTCGGATTCATTCTTGACTTTATAGAGCCACTTACAAGAAACAATTGAACAGTTTTTCGGCCTAGGCACTAAAGTCCAAGTATCATTAACATGCAAAGAATTTATCTCATCATTCATAGCATCAATCCACTCATTCTTGTTAGCAGAATTTAAAGCTTCATTATAGGTTTTAGGCTCACTATTATCAATAGAATCAAACACACTAAACACAAATGAAGTCATGTCAAAATAATGAAAATGTGTGGGTTGCCTAGGTATGCATCTAGGTCTATCACGACTGAGTTGGTACTCAGTCAAATCAGGCAACTCATTATGATCATTTTCATTATCTTCATTTTCAACATCAACATTTTGCTCATTCACAAAATAGGATCATCAACGGGAGGAGTCTCATTTTCAGTTGGTGCAACATGCTCATTAACAATAGCAGGAATACGCACATAAGAGTGCTCCAGCGTGTTTGGAGCAGGGGGAGGGGGAGGCACATTATTGAAGCAAGAAAATTCAGTTTCGTTAAACACAACATCACGGCTAATGATTACTTTGAAACCCGGTTCCTCTCTTATCCATAATTTATACCCCTTAACACCTTTCGGGTATCCCAAGAAAATGCACCTTACAGTCCGAGTTTCAAGTTTATCATTTTTTCTATGGGCATACGCAGCACAACCTAAAATTCTCAAATTAGCATAATCAACATGTTTTTCAGAAAAACAACTTTAGGACATCTACCATTTAAGGGAACAGAGGGCGACCTATTTATAAGATAGGTAACAGTCATTACTGTCTCACTCCAAAAGCGTTTGGACAAACCAGAAGTAGCAAGCATGTTTCTAACTCTTTCTAAAAGAGTTCTATTAATACGTTCAGCAACACCATTTTGTTGCGGTGTATACGGCACAATCTTATGCCTTTTAATCCCATTATCAAGGTAAAAGTTACCGAACTCATGATTGCAAAATTCAAGTCCATTATCAGTGCTAAGCACTTTAATTTTTCTACCTGTTTGATTTTCAATCATGACTTTCCAAGTTTTGAAATTATCAAAAACATCAGATTTGTGTTTCAATAAAAACACCCAAGTTTTTCTCGAAAAATCATCAATTATAAATAAGAAATATTTATTACCACCTTGAGTGGCCTCACTAGCAGGGCCCCACACATCAGCATGCAAATACTCGAGAATTTCTTTACTAATAGAATGATTAGGATTAGGGGGATTAGGAAAAGACACTCTATGTTGTTTACCCATCACACAAGAGTCACAGAAAGGCACCGAAGAAACTTTATCTCTACCAAAAACACCATTTTTGTTTAAGATGTCTAAGCATTTACTACTCATGTGTCCTAGTCGTTTATGCCATAAATCAGTTTTATATTTCTTAGCCATATTAGCATAATCAGACTTAGGTTCATCAGTACAAACATACAAGTTTCTAATCTTTTCAGCTTTGAAAATTAATAAAGACCCATTTAAGATTTTCATACACCCACTACCCCATTTACCCTCAAATCCATCATTTTCCAATGATACACATGATATGAGATTGTTAGTTAAATCAGGCACATGTCGAACATATTTTAGAGTTAAGCAAAACCCATAATCAAATTTGAGACAAAACGTCTCCAAAATCAGTAATCTGACACTTTTTATCATTAGCTAAAAAAACAGATCCAGTTTTCATTTCAGTATATGTATGAAACATGTTTTTATCAAGTGTCATGTGAAACGTGTATGCAGAATCTAATAACCATTCATTTTCACATATTGAACATAATTCACCACAGTTTCAGTTACCATAAAAACAACAAGATCTTCTTCACCAGAAGCAAAATTACAGTCAATTTGCATATCATGATTCACAGACCTTTTTATAGGATTAGTACATTCTTTCTGATAATGACATGTTTTCCCACAGTTATAACACTTTCTGTTACTTTTACCAGATCTATACTTGCTTCTTTTCCTCTCATTATTCTTGCTTGATTCAACCTTTTCATGTTGCTTATTCTGATTATTAGTCTTTTGAGTCGATCGTTCTCTCACGATTTAACCTCACCAACAGTTGATTTACCCTTATTAACTCTTAATTTCAACTCCTTGCTTTTAATTTTGTTAATCACAGTATCAAGCACAATATTATTCCTACCATACTTAATAGCAGATCTAACATCAGCATAAAAGTCAGGTATAGCATTCAAGAGCATAATAGGGGTGTATTTATCAATGTTTTTATCACCGGTTCGCTTAATATCTTGCACAAGTTTAGTAAACCGATCAATGTTATCATCGATGTCTTTGTTCAAATCTAATTTAAACTGAAAGAACTTCTCAAGCAAATACATATTACTAGGTAACGATGTTTCAACATATACTTCTTTCAGTTTGTCCCAAAGAGCTTTAGCACTATCATGTTTACCAACTTTTCTAATAACAACGACAGATAAGTTCAAAAAAATCAAAAAATAAGCACATTCATCCATGACAATCCTTAATTCTTGTTTATCCGATTCAGCTTATTGTTCAGTTACAGCTTTGAAATTTTTTTCTTTAATTAAAGTGTCTTTCATTTTTTGTTGTCAAATCGAAAAATCACATTGGCCATTAAATGACTCCATCATATAAGCATTCATATTAGCAGCCATACAAAACAATGAATTTCAATTTCCAAAAAATAGACATAATATCTAAAATGAAACAAGTATCAAAGCAACAAAATACAACCGAAGAAAAATAAAGAAATAAGAAATTATACTCAAGAAAAAATGTGTTTTTAGGAAGTCCTCTGGTATGCTCATAGAACCAATACTAGAAAACAAATAAATAACATAAAAGTGTTTTTCAATATATTATATATTATATAAATATAACTATGTGAATAGCAAAACAAAAACAGACACACTTACAAATAGTGCAGCAACACATCCAGAGACTAGATGGGGAGTCCTAAAGTTTTTCCCGATTAAATTCATCAACTTTTCATGAATTGTTCCTGCCCAATTGTAGCTCTTTAAAATTTCAATATCATCCACATACTGAAAAAAAAGGAGTGTGGTATAATGTCACCCAATGAAGCAAAAAATAATGTTGCCATGGAATAAACTGTCATTAGCTTTACAAAATCCTCCACACAATCATCTTCCTCGCTGCTACCTATTTCTCTTATTACATCTTTGAGCTTGGATGTTTTTATTCTACTTTTAACATCTAAAAATCTTCGTGTTATTAGAGAACATGTGGTCAAACTCCCTCTTGATCTTGCTTTAATATCCAAATCTGTTTTTCCTGACACTATCCCAATATAATCTTCACATCATTTGGAGTGAATCCAACAAATTTATTCCCAATCTTGAATTTATCCTCTCCTTCATCATAGCAGCTGATCATATCTAAACTAACTAGATCTGACTTCCTGTGGTAGATATTCTTGTTGCTGATCAATGCATTGAACATGTTGAAAAATTGTGATTTTTTCAACATTTTCAACTGCTTTTGTTTCAACTCAAAATAATGTAGAAGCTTTGTTGTGGCTTCTACATTTGATCTAAAAGTAATGGTTTGTTTCTCCTCTTTGTCTTTGTCCTCTTTATTCTTGTTCTTCATAATTTGTTTCTCCCCTTTGTTCTTGTTCTTCATAATTTGTTTCTCCTCTTTCCTCTTGTTCTTCTTAATTTTTTTATCTTTTTTTTTTTGAAATCTACTCTTGATAGCCTTTGTCTACTGTCTTCTTGCAAAGATGTTTAATTCTCACCATCTATAAAAATAAATTCAAAAAAAAAATTGTAAACTTAACAAAAACAACAGTGAACATAACAAAAACAACTGTAAACTTAACCAATTTGAAGGCACTAATTGCATTCAAAATTTATCAATTAGCTACATAATCTCATCAAATGCCAACAACTGACAAAAACAACAGTGAACATAACAAAAACAACTGTAAACTTAACAAATTTGAAGGCAGTGATTGCATACAAAATTTAACAATTAGCTACATAATCTCATTAAATGCCAACAGCCGATAAAAACAACAGTGAACATAACAAAAATAACTGTAAACTTAACAAATTTGAAGGCCCTAATTGCATGCAAAATTTATCAATTAGCCACATAATCTCATTAAATGCCAACATATGACAAAAACAACAGTAAACTTAACAAAAACAACTGTAAACTTAACAAATTTGAAGGCACTAATTGCATGCAAAATTTAACAATTAGCTACATAATCTCATCAATTGCCAACAGCTGATAAAAACAACAGTGAACATAACAAAAACAACTGTAAACTTAATAAATTTGAAGGCACTGATTGCATGCAAAATTTAACAAATAGATACATAATCTCATTAAATGCCAATAGATGACAAAAATAACAATGAACTTAACAAAAACATCTGTAAACTTAAGAAATTTCAAGGCACTAATTGCATGCAAAATTTATCAATTAGCTATATAATCTCATTAAATGCCAACAAATGACAAAAATAACAGTGAACTTAACAAAAACAACTGTAAACTTAACAAATTTGAAGGCACTAATTACATGCAAAATTTAACAATTAGCTACATAATCTTATTAAATGCCAACAGTTGACCAAAACAACAGTGAACATAACAAAAACAACTGTAAACTTAACAAATTTAGAAGCATTTTCATACTGATATTAAAAAAATAGCAAAAAAATGTCATCAAAAATAAAAAATACATTGCCAACAGCTGACAAAAACAACACTATGCAGAACAAAATCTCTATGAACTTAACAAATTTAAAAGCATTTTCATGCAAAAAATTTTTAAAAAATAATAATAAAAAGCAAAATAATTTCATAAAAAATAAAAAACACCGAGCCAACAGATGAAAAAAAAAACTATGAAGTTAATTTTAAAATTTTGAAGTTCATCCCAAAATTTTCAAAATAAATTTAGAAGAAAAAATTTCAACTAAAATTTGGTAAGATTCGAAACAACAATGAACTTCAGGTTAAAGAGTTTTGTAAGTATTACCTTTTATTTTACGATGTACTCCCTCCGTCCCACTCGAAGCGTCACTTTTTACCCAAAAGGGTGTCCCGTTTAAAGTGTCACACTTTCCTTAAAAGAAAATATTTATTAATATTCTATTATCTCATCCACTATTCCTTCCACTAATTCTCTCTCCTCTACACTCACAACACTTTTTAAATTCACTATTTCTTCCACTAATTCTCTCTCCTATTTTCAAATTACACTCACAACATTTTTTCTTTCCACACTTTTCCTTAATTTGCGCGCCACCCCTAAAAGGGTGACGTTTCTACCGGGACGGAGGGAGTATTTGAAGAAGAGAAGACGAGTTAAGGACCTTCAATGATGATTCTAGAGAGAAAAATGAGGAGAGAGAGAGCGTCAAAATTGAAGTGAAAGTTTTCGTAAATGAAAGCTTTGTTTTTTGATTTAATTTTCAAAGATGACACATGTAATTTAACTGAGGGGCACATGCATCTTTTAACCGGTGGCAAAATCGTAATTTCTGAACTTTTCAACGGACATGTGTGTCCATATATAAGGAAAGACCTGTTGATAAATTCTCATATTCCATGAATTAATTGGTTGATTTCATTAAGAGATCAGGGACCAATCGATGATTGGTCCTTAACTTTAACACATGTCTTTATAATATTTAAGAGAAATTGAGACACGGATTTAAGTAATTAACTAGTATTTTAATAAATTAATTAGGGGAGACGAATTTACATCCAAATTCTTCTTTCCCTGCCTTCCCCTTCCATACTTAGAAAAAATTAGGGAAGAAGACTAAAAACTAGAATTAACCTAACAATACTTTGACCCCACCAAATCAACATCCCAACCACCGGATCTTGAAACCCCTCTTCAGGTATTTCATAATTTCATTCATACTCTTATGGTACAAACAATTTCAATATTTTCAACTTCAAAAACACTCTTGTATATAAAATGACCAAACTACCCTGCAATCCATCTTCTTATTACGATTGAGGGCGGAGGACATCAAACTGCCGGTGTTGTACCGGGGCATTAGGCCAAAGGTTGAACGGCATCGGACGATGGTGATTTGGGGTCATCGGCTGTGATCGTGGGTGGTCGGATTGTTTGGCCACCACCATGGCAGTTGATGTTGAGGGTGGCGGGACCGCCACACGCTCGCATGAAGGGCACATGGTGAGGGTGGTGGGAGGGGTCATTTGCATGTAGAACTGTGGGGAAAGTTTTAGTGCTCTCAGTTCTTGGACCTCCTTTTGTAACCTCCTATTTTCGTCCGTCAGATTTTCACAGCATCTCTTCAAGAACTCACAATCAACCTCAGTTTGCTTCAGTTTAGTCCTGAAAATATTATCCAAACGACCCGTTAATAAAGCAAAATCACTAGGGCAAATTTAGTACCAACAATACCCTCGTAAAAAAGCGAAATTCTCACCTTGCCCTCCGATTCTGAAACCAAACTTCCACCTGACGAGGCCTCAATCCAAGTCTCTTAGCCAAAGCTTGTTTTTGCTTCTGCAAAACAAGATTACACCCTCTAAGTTAGTAAAATTACCAAAATACCCTTTACCGAAACAATACATGCAACTCTTCATGTATCTAAATACTTACGGGATTGAGTGTGTTGTGTTCTTTAAAGCTCTCCTCGAGAACGGCCGCCTGGTCTTTCGTTAGCCGGAGCTTTTTCCGGGAGTTATCGCCGTCTTCACCGTCGCTCAAGCCGCCGGAAGACGCTCTCTCGTTCTCGAGATCGTCGCCGGCGGCTTCTCTCTCGCTAACGCTTCGTTTTCCACTTACACTAGAGATCGTGCTGTTGGGCGACGAAACTCCGGCTTCTTCCTCAGCGTCGGTCGCCGGCATCCGGTTCACGTCGATTCCTTTCAGAAATGACCGAGTCTCCACCCTAAACATATCCTGATTCCGATCTGCAGGTAAAGAACACAGACTTGATAAGAATTTTTTGGATTGCACTTTGTAGATTAATACACTTTTTGTACTTTTATCTTTTCAATGAAATTTGTAAAAACTGTCTTTATTTTCTGCTAAATTGAATAGATCTAGAGAGAAAAGTACCTGAAGAAGAAGGGAAGGAGTGATGAGCAATCCATGGTGATTTATGAACAAGATTAAAAGGGGAAGGAGATAAATTAGGTATGAGATTCAACTGTAATGGCTGATGATTATTATGACAAATCTGTTGTTTCTCAGTTTGAAAACTCAAGCTCAAACTCAAACCTAAATCTTCCTTCTCAACCATCTTTGTTTAATGGATCTCAAACTTTCACTCTCCTTTTCTTCTAGTTGGTGTAGTGTGTGAGAGAGAAAGTGAGAATTCTAGAGAGAGAAAGAGAGGAATGGAATTGGAAAGGAGTTGTTTGACAAAATGAAGGGTAAAAGAAAGGGGTTTTATAGAAAGAATAGAAAGGGAGTGAAGAGAGTTTAATGATGGGATGAGGGGGGTGTCAGGGTCAGGGGTACCCAATTATTTCAATCATGGCTTTTGCCTCCCTCTCCTTTTCTCTATTGTCATTATTACTTGTTTATTGTCCCAACTCATGTGCCATTCTTCTTTTCTAAATTAGTACTCCCTCCGATCCGGATAAAAGATCTTGGGTTGAATTTCAGGTTTTTAAGGAAAAAAATTTAAAAATGAATAAAAAAGTATAAGCGGGTAAAAATTTAAATGAGAGAATATAAAAGTTAAATGTAAAATAGAAAATAATAGTTAATGATTGATTTTTTGTAAGTGGGTAAAAGATTAGAGAAGAGTGAATGTAAAAATTAAATGTGGGGTATGAAATACTTCCTCCGTCCCAATCTAAATGTCCAAACTTTCCTTTTTGGGTGTCCCATTGAAAATGTCTCATTTCCAAAAAAGGAAACTTTTTTTCACTATTCCACCCACTCATTCTCTCTCCTACTTTACTTTTACACTCACAACATTCTCTCTCCTAACTATTTCTCCCACTCATTCTCTCTCCTATTTAATTTTTCATACTCACAACATTTAAACTTTTTCTCTTTCCTACCTCACTTTTTCTCTTTCTTACCTCACTTTTCTTAATTCCCGCGCCGAACCCATTTTTGGGCATTTAGATTGGGACGGAGGGAGTAGTAGTTAGTGATTGTTTTTTTTTGTAAATATGTTAACAATATAAGGGTATAATGAATGATTTTTTTATAAATAAATTTATATTATAAGAATATAAATGTCTGAAACACTGTTCAAAACTTGTCATTTATGTAAGAAACTTTTGAATTGGGACGAATCAAAAGGGAAAGTAGGACCCTTGAAGTGAGACGGAAGGAGTATTTAATAAAATTGATGTTAAAACCCTAAATAAAATTATATTTAAGGTATTGGGAAATATTTCATGTCAAAATCTTGCAAAAAATTAGTTTTTTCGTAACATAAGAAAAAAACTAGTTTTAAAGTACAAAGTCTAACTAATTAGAGTGATGAACTGTTCTGAAAACTAATTTTTTTATAACATTTTGAAAAAACTAGTTTTTCACAAGAGTTATTCATATTTCATTCGTCCCATACAAAAAGGCACAAAATTGATTTTGCACGAAAATTAATGAAAGTGTATAGTAAAATAAGTATTGTAACATATTTACAAAAAAATCATTCATTAACTTACTATTCCTCCCAATCATTCTCTCCTATTAAATATGTGAACAATGCTTCGAACATTTATACCCTCATAATGTTTATGTATTTACAAAAAAAAACATTCATTATACCCTTATAATGTTAACATATTTACAAAAAAATCATTCATTAACTTACTATTTCTCCCATTCATTTTCTCCTATCAAATGTTTTTAACTATTACATTCTATCTCCTCTAATCTTTTACCCACTTTCAATTCTTTATTTATTTTTTAAAAAATTTCTTAAAAATCGTGAAATATTACCATGGACTTTTTGAAGTAGAACTAAGGAAGTAATTTGTTTGGTGCTATGAATATAAAAATTGTTATTTAAGATAGTATCAAGTAAATATACTCCCTTCGTCCCGGAACAATCTTCACAAACACTGTTTGCACTGGTTTTAAGGAGAGAGTATTATATTGAAAGTGTTGTGAGTGTGAAAATAAAATAGGAGAGAGAATGAGTGGAGAGAATAGTAAATTATAATGGTGTTGTGAGTATTAAAATAATGTAGGAGAGAGAATGAGTGGAGGGAATAGTAAAGATTTCTTTCCATTTTAGGTAAGTTTTAAATGTGTGAAGTAAGTTTTGGGACGTCCAAAAGAAAAAGTGTGAAGATTATTTCGGGACGGAGGGAGTACATATCAAAATAAAAATTAGTATCAATCAGGTAAACTGTAATAATGGAGTAAGCACATAAAACTCTTAATATGATCTCACCAATTTAAAATTTAAAATTAAGCATTCATTTATTTTGATAGAGTCATCATTGTTTAGAAAAGAGTTACGGCATTTAATTCAATTATCTCTCCTTTTGACCATGTTTGTGTGTTTGGTTAACCATGGTTTAAAAAGGACTTTTAATAATTTTTTATTTAAAAAAAAAAAAAAAGAGGATGGTGTGGTGAGTGTGCGTGTGTATGGCTCTTAAAGATGGCTGGGTGGCTAAGCTTTAACTTTAAGCCGAGCTGAACACATGCATAGTTGCATCTACTCACTCGCTCGTGCAATCCTTTCTATCGTTGACTGTTGACTATAAAAAAGAAAAAGAATCATTTTCCCTCCATATCAAAGTAAGTGCTTAAGTTTTTATTTTGGTACGTTTATTTCTAAAATAGCGAAGGATGATTAAATGTTTTGGACAACCTTTTTTTTAAGGGCAAATTGCATTTTAATTATCTGAGTTTGTCAAGATGTTTCAATTAGTTATCGAATTTGTATTTGTAATAAATTGATTATTGAGTTTGTCATTTTGTTGCAATTAGATATATTTTTGGATGGCCGGTTAAAAAACTAACGAACCATGAAATATGCGCGTCTCACGTGTGTAAGTGCTCCAATTTGAGCTCGTTAGAATTTTCGTTAGAAAATTAACGAAAGTTTTAACATTCCTAACATTTCCTAACATTCCTAACTTTTCTAACAAAACAAGGGCAAAGTGGGCATTGCTATTTGAAGATAAACCAAAGAAAGAATCTCAAAAAGCAAAAGAATTAAGAAAATCCCGAAACAGCAAGTTGAAAAACATCAGCTGTTTGATTTTTTTGAAAAATATTCTTTGTGTCCAAAGCCTGCATGCATTTAATGAACAAGGCACGCCGGCAGTGGTTGATCCGCGCAGATGGGATTGTCAATTCCAGAGGGCTATAAATTGAGCCCTCCAGTCACAAAAAAAAAAGAGAGAACAAGAACACAACTCACAGCATTTGGCGAAAATACTTGAGAAAACAGTGAGAATTCTCTAAGAATTGTCACCTTTTTCTCTTGAATCTTCCCAACTTTCACTCACTCAAATCAAACCCACTCACTCTCAAGTTCAAACATAAACACAAAAACACAAGGAAGATAGGTATAACCTCCATCTCCTTACCCTAAATTCTCTCATCCATGCATGCATTTTCAAACTACAAAATGTAGTTTGTTCATATTCTTACCCTAGATCCAAGAGGATCACCATGGAAGTTCATCTCCATGGATGATCCTCTACAAGGATCAACATTTTCTTCAATGTGTTCTTACTTACTTGCAAATGCATTTTCAAAACCCTAAATAACATTTTCAAGCACCAAATCTTGATTTCAAAGGATAAAATTCCCCTTCCCAAGCAAATGAAGTGCTTAGTCCTAATGTACCCCAAGGATGGTTTGGTATAGTTGATTCACCACTAAAATGTCAAGTGATCACTAACCAAAACCTAGGGAAATGGGGACAAGCATGGATGCAAAAACCCCCTTTAAAATCATTTTTCCTTTCTTGAGAAGTTGCTGTCCAGTAGCAATTTTCCAAGACCCCAGTCCATTATCTTAATTTTTGGACACAGATAAACTTGGAATTTGGTGTTGACTACAAAACACTTTTTGTAGCCAACATCTAGAGCTTTCCAGACATATTTTTACTTTATTTTTTACGTGAGTAAAGTTCCCTTTTTCAAATTTTCTTTTAGAGGCCAGTTCATCAGCTTCTGGAAATCCAGATTTCATATCTGAGATTTCCATAAGGTTTTGACCCCTCAAATCTTCTCCAAAATGGAAAATTCCTTCGCACAAATCCTATTGAAGGTGTCTGGAACAACTTTCATTCTCTGAGTTTATCCAGATTATGAAGTTTTAAGGCCCTTGAATCCATTTCAAAATCAAAGGTCCACTGCCTTTTTCATTCTGGCAGAAGGGACTCTCAACTTCAAAAGGTCTTTTGAGTACCAAATCTCAATACAAAAATCATCCAAAAAATCATGGGATCAGTTTAAAGTCTTAAAAAGACATCCCAATTTTTACTTTTCTGAGTTTCAACTTATTTTGGCCAAAACACACACACACATACACACACTCAAATGATTTTCAGCTTGGAAGACTCGTTTTACGAGGCATTCCGGGTGCACACTAACGTCCTTCCCGGCGTGTAACATGACCTCCGAACCCAAATCTCTAATCTCGGGCATTTTTCAAAGTTTTGGCCCTTAAAACAAAAATGGCGTGGCGACTCCGTTTTCCGGTTTTATTTGATTTTTCAAAGAAACGCAAAAACCGAATTTTTCCCGCGAATGGCAACATCATCACAACGTGACTAACTGAAGGGGTATTTTCGTCCATAAATTGTAATGAAACAGGTGGTTGTTGATGTTCAATGGTCAGTTGGAGTTGGAAAAAATTTGCCAATAGATAATATAGATTATGAAAGTGATGAGGGGATTGATGGATATAACAGTGATAGTGATACTGGAAATAAAAGACCAAGCGGCAAGGTGTTTGATCCAAGAATTGATATGCCATCACCAAAATTTGAATTGTTGATGAAGTTTAGGGACACAAGAATATTTCAAGAGGCAGTTAAGAGACATGCAATTGTAGAGAAAAGATCTATTTCCTTCCTGTTTCAGACTTCTGAGAAAGTGAAAGCAGTTTGTAAGGCCTCTTGCAACTGGAATATATATGCCTCTAAGGAGCATGATGAGAGCCATCTTCTTGTGAAAACTCAAAATTCAGTCCATACCTGTGGTCAAATTTTCAAAACCAAATTTGAAGGCATAGTGTTTGATTATGTAGTTGCTGAGAAGATTAAAATCAATGATCTTAAAGATATGGTTAAAGAATTGGGGTGTGATTACAATGTTGAAGGCATAGTGTTTCATCAAAAAGTGTATGTGATGGATGTACATAATGGGTATAGAGTACTAAGTAATGACCAAGATGTTTTAGATATACCTAAGTTTATATGTGCAAGGGAGGAGAGAGAGGCTGAGATTTATGTTGAAAAGATTGCAGAGGCATCAGTGATAAGGGAGGATAGAGAGGCTGACAGTCTAGTGGATAAGTGCAAAAGAAAAGTTTTGTGTGAGGATAATATCAGTGATGAATACTCATCTGAAGGTGAATCATTTAATGATAGTCATTATGATAGTGCAGAAGATGACTTGCAATATGAAGTCAATGTTGACTATGATGTTGAGTATTGTGGGGTGTCACAGGTTGCTAAGCACAAGGGTAAATAAAAAAAATTAGTGCAAACACAGATGTTTAATGGTCAGTTGGAGTTGGAAAAAATGTGCCAATGGATAATATAGATTATGAAAGTGATGAGGGGATTGATGGATATAACAGTGATAGTGACATTGGAAATAAAAGACCAAGCGGCAAGGTGTTTGATCCAAGAATTGATATGCCATCACCAAATTTTGAACTATTGATGAAGTTTAGGGACACAAGAATGTTTCAAGAGGCAGTTAAGATACATGCAGTTGTAGAGAAAATATCTATTTCCTTCCTGTTTCAGACTTCTGAGAAAGTGAAAGCAGTTTGTAAGGCCCCTTGCAACTGGAATATATATGCCTCTAAGGAGCATGATGAGATCCATCTTCTTGTGAAAATTCTGAATTCAGTCCATACCTGTGGTCAAATTTTCAAAACCAAATTTATGACATCTTCTTGGCTTGCAAAAGAGTTTCTAGATGAATGGAAAGAAGACCCTAACAAGAGTGCACAGAGTATCAAGAACAAGGTATTCAAAAATTATTCAATGAATGTGAGTAAAAGTCAAATTTACAGAGCAAAGGAGAAGGCCCTGAAAATCATTAATGGGTCTGCTCAAGTACAATATTCTAGGTTATGGGACTATGCTGAGGAACTTAGAAGGAGAAACCCTGGGTCTACTGTGACTATGAAGTTGGTTGATGGTAGTGTTGAATTGGGTTATCCAAGATTTGAGAGGTTTTATGTGTGTCTAGCAGGTATGAAAAGGGGGTTTCAATATTTCAGGAGAATTTTGAGTGTGGATGGTTGTTCCTTGAAAGGAGAATACAAAGGGCAACTGCTAGCAGCCTCAGGGATTGATCCAAACAACAATTGGTACCCTGTTGCTTATGCAATTGTGGAGAGTGAGTGCAGAGATTCATAGACTTGGTTTATGAGGCAATTGATTGATGATTTCGAGATTAATGATATTGGGTTTTGTATCATGTCTGATAAACAAAAAGGGTTGATAGAAACTGTGAAAGAGCTTCTCCCAAGTGATGAGCACAAGTTCTGTGTCATGCATATGCTTGGCAATATGAGGAGTGTTGGGTTTAAAGGGATAACTTATAAGAAATTGTTGTGGAATGCAGCAAAGCCCACTATTGTTAACAGGTTTAAACATTGGATGGAACAAATGGCAGAGCATGACATCAATGCATTCCATTGGTTTGATGATAAACGACCTTGCCATTGGTCTAGGTCAGCTTTTAGCACCAATGTGAAGTGCGATATATTATTGAACAACTTATCTGAGAGCTTTAATAGCCACATATTGGAAGCAAGAGAGAAGCCCATACTAAGTTGCCTAGAGTCAATTACGAGAATGTTGATGGTTAGGTTGGAAAGTAATAGGACTGTTGCTAGAAATTCATGGACTGGAAAACTTTGTCCTAAAATTTTCAAGTAGAGAGAAGGAAGAAGATGGTTAGTGAATGTATTCCATCTAGTGCTGGGGGTCACAAGTTTGAAGTTTCATGCATGTATGGTGCACAATACTCAGTGAATTTGGCAGACAAGGCTTGTACTTGCAGAAGATGGGAATTGACAGGCATCCCTTGCAGCCATGCCATCTCATGTATTGTGTTGAGAGAGGAAGATCCAGAAAGCTATGTTGATGAGTGCTATTCAACTGAAACCTACAAGAAAGTGTACAAGTTTCTAATAAATCCCATGGATGGGCCAGACATGTGGCCAAAATCTAGTTACCATGATGTTCTACCTCCGCATGTGAAAAGAATGGCAGGAAGGCCAAGGAAAATGAGAAGGAGATCAATGTTTGATAAGGACAAAGAGAAGGAGAAAACTGAGGGTCTGGTTATGGAAGTTGCAAATGTACTTGAAGATGGAACAAACCAGTTGAAGAGGAGAGTCTACACAAGGCCTAATAAGTGTAATGTGTGCAAGGGAGATGGACATAACAAAAGAGGATGCCCATTGGGTAAAGAACAAGATGGTATTGAGGCTACAAATGATGTTCTCAATGAGGTAAACAATTTTAATTGATGTTATAATATATTGGTATCTTAACTGTCTTCTTATTTATTTATTTATTTTTTATTTGTTGTTGCAGGTTCAAGGGGAAGGATCACATGGGATAAGGCCAAATAAATGTAGTTTATGCAAGACAACTGGACATAACAAGAGGGGATATCCTTTGGTTAAAAAAATTGTTCCAGTGACTCCTGAAAAAGAGGTTTTAACTACTGAGTGTGATATGTTATTGAAGGATTTGTCTCATGCTTTAAATGATGAAGAGGGAAATACAAGTGTGGCTGCAAATGAGGTTTTAAAGAGACTTCACATGTACTATATTTTATTTTCTATTTTAGTATTTATGCACTAATGTCTTGTCTTTATTAGGTACTTAATGAAAATGTTGTTGAAGGTGAAGCACAAGGCAGTCCACCACCTGCTACATAATGCCCCACTCCAGGCCACCACCACATGTGACAAGCCCTGACAACCACAACATAAATGTAAGCATGTTTAACTTAAACACAATGAATGGATAATTATTATGGATTAGGTAGTTGCATCTTGAATTCACCAACCTGTTGTTATAGGTGGTGAACTCACAACCACCTCCTGTGGTAATGCAAATGGTTGTACCCGGGTAGAGACATTGTTATCCCTAATGCAGCCTTTGCAGAGATTGGGTCATCCTCACCACCACAACAAGCAAAGACAGCTCTACCAAATGAAGGGTACATTCAGAAGGGGGGGGCAAAAATTTTATAACATTGCCCAAGTTGAAGGCTTTACATCATAGAAAGAATACACATGAAGGAAAACAACAACAACCACTTTAACGTCCAAAAGTTAGAAGGTCTGTAAGAATTCAATGGAATCAATGGATATCACTTAAGAAGATTGACACAAGCATCATAGATTTGACAGAAGACTAATTTCATTTATATTGTCTTTTGGCTGTAAAAACTTAACTTTGGGTCTTTGTGTGTTGGTGATGCCATATTATGACAATTTAAGTGGCATGGATATCATTTGAGATGTCTTTTGGTAGTTTGGACATATCTATGCAGATTTCAGATTATGATACTCACTTTTGGTAGATTGGATCAATGCTTATGAAAATTGATTGACCAATGGTGGTTTACTTATATAGTCATTAGAGTACATTTTTTTTACAATTTATTTCATTCATAGCAAAATTACAGGTTACAATCAAATACTCCAAGTACTCTGTTGAACCTATACTACCAGTTATATCTAACATCTAAAACACCCATTTCATTCACTACTCTGTTATAGCCATTGTGGCATACATATTCAGACTCCAAAACACCATCTCCAATAATAGCCATTCAAAAACCCACTGCTACCCTTTAATCCAAAAATACACTTATGACAGACCAAGCAAGCAAGCTAAAGCAATTATCTTCATCCTCTGTCGTTCAACCATTCTCTCCAAATGATTCTTTTTGCGCAATAAACCTGGTATGATGATAGTAGATCGAAAGCACATAGGTGGGTCAACCCAATAAAAATATCTACAATCACTCTGGGACTGCAATTCAAAAAAGTCATTCTTAACTGATGAATAGACAAAACGAAATTTGTAATTAAAAACAGACAATATAAAACTGAATATTATACTTACACCATTGTTGGCACAAATAGAAAACCTCCTTCCTGGGTTCAAATCCGTCCAAGAAGTTCGTACCCTCGCGGTTATTCCACAACGACAATTCATCATAGAAATCGGAATGTGGGCAATTGGACTGTAGCGAACTAAGCTTTAGGTTTAACGGTAAATGAGAAGAAGGGAAGATGAACTAAGCTTTAGGTTATTCACTACTAGAAACAGGACATTTACCAACGAAATTTTACCGACGAAAAAAATTCATTTATCGACGGAAATTAAATTTTATTTGCCGGGATTTTTTTTTTAAAATTTTCGTTTCGTCCGTCGGTAATGGATTAAATTCCTTCGATAATACCGACGGACTGAGTCCACCGGTAATACGGACGGACCTCGTCCGTCGGTAACAAAGCCCTATAAATAAAATCTTTCCCCCTTCCTCGGCCATTTACGCCTTCAGCTCAAATACAATACGCAAACAAAAGCCGAACCCTACCTGGTCTGAACAACGCCGTCGCCGAGCCTTTGTCATTCGTCGTTCGCCATCGCCGGTTAGTAATCTCTCTCACTCGCTTTCTCTTTCTCAATCGCTTTCTCTCTCTCACTCGATTTCTCTCTCTCACTCGCTTTCTCTCTCTCTCTCTCTCATTAGTCACAGGCGTAGTCCCCATTCAGAATTGAAGTCGTCGTTGAGTATTGAATTAACTGGAAATCTACCTGGTCTGAACCAACGCGTCGCCGAGCCTTTGCCATTCGCCGTTCGCCATCACCGGTTACTGACTGAGGTAAGGTTTAAGGTTTCTGTTTTTATGTGTAATCTAGTGTTATTTCTGTTGCAATCTTATTGAATTAACTGGAAATCTAGTGTTATTTCTGTTTTTATGTGTAAATATTATGTTAGTTACTTCCTTCTAAATGTTTAAAATGTGTTATATTGAGAAACAAAAAATCATTTTTCTGGGAATGATGGTTGTGAATATTATCTATGCTCCGACTCCATTTCTAGTTTTTATGTGTTATAGATTAAATCCTTTTAAATTGCCCCTTTAAAGTAACTTTTAGTTTTTATGGTCATTTTATCTTGGGTGTGAATATTATCTATGCTCCGACTCCATTTCTTGTTTGTTTAATCTATTGATTGGAGTTGATTTCGACTTGAGAGAGATTTGAGTTCTTATTAAGTGATCAAATTGAAATCAAATTATCATGTTATGTTCTTACGTTACTCTCTACGATTGATGATGTTAATGTTAGCACCAATTTTTCTAGGAATGATGGCTGTGTTGAACGGACATGAATCTCATCTGATGAGATCATATTATTTGTTTTGAAAATTTGATGTTAATCAGAGTGTGTGCAACTTGGCTACTGTATTTAAATTCTGACCCATGTTCTGAAATGTTGATTGTTTACTGCTAGGTATGTTTCTTTATTTTGGCTACAACTGTTTACTCTTAATTTTTATTAGATGGCTTGTGTAAAGTCAAAGGGGGAGGGGGTGTATGTCTCAATAATGTAACGTATTCAGCCGCACACTACCTCACAGGTTCTAGATCCCATTTTGGGGCGATTGATGGCATCGCGGACAGTGATGTATGTCGCTTACGTTTGAGCGCCTGATATCAATCATGGCACCCTAGATGCACCTTAGGTCGGATCACACTTTTTGATCAAGCAGTCAACTGTTTACTCTTAATTTATATTAGATGGCTTGTGTAAAGTCAAAGGGGCAGGGAGGGGGTAAATGTCTAAAATTAGGAAGACTTGGATGGAAGTATTATTAAGAAATTAGACTCCTAATCATTGTCTAAAATTAGGAAGAAAACTCTTAGTGGCACCGCTTATAGGGTATTGTGGTTGGTGGTTAACATCTTAAAATATAAACAAGATGAGAGTCTTTCTCACCCACATCTATCAAAATTCGTCCATCTTTGACCAAGAAAGATAGAGCAAATAAGTTCTCCACTGTTTGAGCAAAGGATTTTCTCGTTTAATAAGAGTTTTTCCGGTTTCACCGTTCTCATTGTATCTCAGGATCTCAAACATCACAGCCATGTTTGTGACGATAATGTTTTCTCTTCACCGGTGTTATACTTTGTTACCTTGTTTTTACTTGTGACCGTATAGCACCAAATAAGAGTAAAACAGCACCGTCACAAATACGGCCGTTATGTTTGAGATCCTTAGAGAGAAGAGGACAAAGTGAAACCGGAAAATTTTCTTATTAAACAGAAATCTCTTTCGCTCAAACAAATGAGAACTTGTTTGCCGTGGTCTTTCTTGGTCTAAGATGAGATAGGGTTTTGATAGTTGTGGATGAGAACGACTCTCATCTTGTTTATAAATGTTAATTTAATTCATCATTGTAAAATTATATATTTTACAACAAAGAATTAATATTTAAAATTATTCAAAATATTAATAATTTAAAAATATGATAGATGTATGTGTTAATTCATTATTGTAAAATTATGCATTTTACGGTAATGAATAAAAATTAATGTTACGACATGACGTTGTGACGGTTGAAACACAAAAGCTTAGAAACTCATTTAAGAGTCTTTAACTTATCATGTTGAGGTCAACATGTAGTCATCGATTCTTAAATTGTCCGTGTGGATAGTCTTGAAATGCACGATTATATGATTTTGTAAATATCATCATTGTCTATTAAAATTGCTTGAATAGTCGATAGTTGAGATATTTCGGTTTCATTCCTATTGTTCTCTGAGTGTATACTAGACATAGTTGATTACACAGTGTCGATTCTAATCGATAGTGTTTGATTGACCTAGTCTACGTCGTGATTGTCACGTATTATTGGATAGGTTGCTACCCATTGCATTTAGGGACATTCTCCCTAATGAAATATGGGTTGCCCTAACAGAATTGAGTGAATTCTTCAGAGCATTGACTTCCATCACTCTTCGTGTTGAGGATATGAGAAGACTCGAAGAGAGCATTGTGGTGACAATATGCAAGCTTGAAAAGATATTTCCGCCATCTTTCTTTGATTCAATGGAGCATTTACCAATTCACCTAGCTTATGAAGATAGAGTTGGAGGACCTGTTCAGTACAGATGGATGTATCCATTTGAATGATTTTTGGGGAGTTTGAAAAAGAAAATGAGCAATAGAGCAAAAGTTGAGGCATCTATGTCTGAATCAGTGATTGTCGATGAAATTGTGTCGTTTGTTTCAACATATTTTCATCCCGACATTGAGACAAGGTTCACTAAAGTGGGACACAATTATGATGGGGGAGTCACTGATCCTGATGGAAAAATTTCAGTTTTTTCTTCGCTTGGTCGATTCCTTGGCAATAGAAAGAGCATGCGCATGCTAAGCAAAAAAGAATTAGAAGCGGATAAACTCTATATTCTCCTTAACTGTGCTGAGGTCGAGGACTACTTGAAGTAAGCATTCTTCATTTGTTTTTAAGTAATGTTAATCCTAATAACTTTAATATGAACTAACAACTTTATGTTCTCCTTGAATGCAGTATGCTCGAAGAACAGGCTGGAGACATTGCGCCTGAATTGATTTCAATAAGGACAGATAACAAATTTTCCTCCTAGTTTAATAATTATGTAAATGCCAATTCATTAACTCAATGTTTTTAATAGAATTGGAAGTATGAGTTTTTTACTATCTCTGTGTTTTTATTTAGATTTCGAACAATCGTGGAGATGCAAAATTTGCGAGATTACAAGCATTAGCACACGGTCCGTCCTTAAGAGTGAATGTATAAGGGATATTTTGTCAATGGCTACGTATTCCACACCGAAGAATATGGCCAAACGAAATAAACTTGGAATAGCGGGGTAAATCTCAAAGGAAATCTCGATTATTATGGCGTATTGAAAGAAGTTATTGAATTGGAGTACTTTTTTGGAAATTCTGTAGTTCTTTTCAATTGTGAGTGGCGGGACGCTGAGCGAGGCATTATCAAACATGGCACTTTTGATCTCGTTGACTTAAAGCATTCTTCTAGGCATAATGGTGATGATGTGTTCATTCTTGCATCTCAAGCACAACGGGTGTATATGACCCCCTACCCCCATCGACGAAGAGAGTCTAGCGGATGGTGGGCCGTATGGAAAATCAAAGCAAGAAGCACTTTTGATATACCATTGCGTGCAAAAACGTATACTTCAAATATTGATTCATCATTAAATGATTGTTATCAGGAAGAGGAAATGCCTATACCTACGATTATTTCCTTGAATGATAATGTCGAAGATGAAGCATTAATGGCCGAAAACACCTGTCCACTAGGGGAGGAAGTCACTTTCAATGAAATCGAGTATGACGATGTGGAGGATGAGGAAGGAGAAGTGTATATATCTGGGTCCGATGATGAAGATGGGGAAGAAGACGACGACGAGGAAACTAGTGAAGAAGAAATTGAATTTGGTAGTGATACTGATCAAGATTGATAGTGAATGAATCAATTTTGTTTTAATTCAGATAATGTTTTGTATATAATGTTTACATTTTATAATTGTAGTCTAAATGAATGCTTGCTACTATTTGAATTTTGTAGTGATACTGATCAAGATTGATAGTGAATGAATCAGTTTAGTCTTAATTCAGATAATGTTTTGTATATAATGTTTACATTTTATTATTGTAGTCTAAATGAATGCTTCATACTATTTAAATTTTGTTCTACTTGATTCATTTTCTATCTACATATTTTATATTCTAGTTTAGATATGTCGGGTCGAGGTAGCAATCGTTCAAAGAGAGGGAAGGTCATGAAGTTTTGTGCATCGTCTTGTTTCACCAAGGATGGGAGGGAGGGGCACTACTTCTGGTTCTGGACGTAGTGATGATGATGTGATCAGTCCAGGTATTGATAGCTCTAGTGTTCCTGTTAGTGAATCATCCGGGCTGGTTATTTTGGATACAAATATTGATGAGACAGGAAAAATGGAAATTTCTATCTCTCCCAGTGGCCAGTAAGTATTATTTAATTGTAAATGTCATATATTTAAATGTCAACTCATTATTTATATTATTTCTATGTTACATTTAAAAGCTATACATTGATTCTATTGTCTTTTTATTTGTATATATATTGATATATTGTTTTTTAATTAATATCTTAATAGGTTTATACATGGTGGTTGTCGAGACCCTGCTCGATGGTTTGGGGATTCATTCAGTGGGTATACTTTTGAGGAATTTTATCCCACACCAAAATCAATATCAAAAGATGTGTACGATATCTGGTATAGCCAATTTCGGGTAAAATTACTCAATTCTCTTTCCTTTGTAAAGTTTGTAGACTCGTCCCCTGTTCATCTTTATGTTCTAATTTACGCTTAATAATTAATTAGCAACAACTATTTTAGTCCATGTTTATTTAACTACTTTTACTATTTTTGTAGCACATATATTCATGCCCCGGATGCTCCGACGTTCAAATAGAGAAGGCTTTCAAGCAATTAGTTGCTAAGCGGTACGCTGGTAAAGTATATGACATGAAAAAAAGTGGCTAAGGGATGGTTTGCCTCCAACTATTTTCTCGAATAGTGCATGGGAGCAGTGGGAAGCCTATTGAAATAGTGAAAAATTTATAAAAAAAAATTAGAAATAGCAAAGAATAATAGGAACTCACAAGAGGGGCGGGGGAGTGTGCACACTGGAGGATCGATTAACTTCAGCGAGACTTGGTCCCGAATGGTAAACTTACTTAATTTACTATTCATTTGTAAATTAAGCAATACTCTATTTGATTCATATATTGTTATTATTTGATGAAATTTTGAAGTTTAAATTTTTTATATGTTAAGCGAAAGAAACACGGAGATGATCAGGCTGATGCAGCTGCTGTGTTTATGGCTACACATACTGCGGAGGCTCCTGATGGCCCAGGGCTACAATGGGTTAACCCTTATTACCAGAACCTTTATGTAAGTGTTAATAGTATTTTCTATTAGTAAATTATAAATTATTTAGTTAAAGAAATATTATTTTCTATCATAGTGTATAATATTTTTTTTTCCAGGAAGAGTATGATAGGCGTGCTCGTGACGAGGCTATTGAAGAAGGAACTATGGAGCCTAAGAGCACCGAGCGGCCCGCCTTTTGTGAAAAGCTTTGGGCGGCCATTGTCCTCCGAGACAAGAAACTAAAGGGGGACCGCTTGCCTAGTTTCGGAGGACATGGTGCTGGGTATTTTAACATGCCATTCCGCAGACCTACTACGCAGTACTTTTCTTCTTCTTCCTCCGATACTCAACATGTGGATCAAGAGGCGTTCGATGATCGGGTTCAGAGAGAGGTTCAAAGGAAAGTGGAGCGGTGCAGAGCGGAGTGCGTACTCACAAAGTACCAGTGCCAAAGCAGAGCATATTGGAGGAACGTCTTCGAGAAGAGCGAGAGCAAAGCCAGTTTGAGCAGCGCATGCAACAATACTTGGCCACCATGAATTTGCAACCACAGCAACCTAATAGCGGTAATGCCTCTGCCTCATCAGTTGGTCAATACCTTAGGCGAAGTGGTGGTAGCGGTAGCGGCAGTGGCAGCGTTCGTGGTCGTGGTAGTTAAACTTGAATTTTATTTGACATGTAATCAAACAAACATATTTGGTTTCCCTTTCCCTTCCCCTTTTCCCCTTTCCCCCTTTCCCCTTTCCCTTTCCCCTTTTCCCCTTTCCCCTTTCCATTTCCCCTTTCCTGTTTCGCTTGGTTGTTGTTGGATACTTGAATTTTATTTGATGTTCAAGCAAAACAGTTTCCCTTTCCCCTTTTTCCCTTTCCCTTTTCCCTTTTCCCCTTTCCCCTTTCCCTTTCCCCTTTCCTGTTTTGCTTGATTTAGATAGTTGTTTCAAGCGAAACAGGTTGTTTGTGTTTGTAATTGTTGGAATTTGTTTAAAACAGGTTGTTTGACAGGTTACAGGCTTTTACAGGTGGTTTACAAATATAACAGAATTTTTTTTTTAAATCTGGACAGATTACCGACGGAAATTTCCATCGGTAATCATTACCGACGGAGGGGTCGCAGGTAAATCTTAAGATTTCCGACGGACATTTCCGTCGGTAAATTTTAAGCTTTCCGACGGAAATTTCCGTCGGTAAATCTTAACTATTATCGACGAAAATGTTCGTCGGTAACTCTCCGGCGAGAACTCCGGCAATCGGCCGGCGAACTTCATTGCCGACGGACGGTTTCCGGCAGATTTTTGGGTTTACCGACGGACAATCCGTCGGAATTACCGTCGGAATTGGTCCGTCGGTATTACCAACCACTTTTTACCGACGGAATCCGACGGACGAAATCCATCGATAATTACCATTTACCGACAAAAATGGACAATTACCGACGAATATTTCCGTCGATAATCTGTCAGTTTCTAGTAGTGATTTCAATTTGTGGATAAAAAGGGTAAATGAGAAGAAGGGAAGATGAAGATTTAGGTTTAATTGAAATTGGGGATAAAAGAGAAGATGAAATTACGGTTTATAATGAAGAAGACAGACCAAAATATCCCTAAGTAACTCACGTGAGCGGCATATGTTATGATTTTCGTTATATTTTTAACGGTTCATCCAAAATTACACCTGATTGTAACAAAAAGACAAACTTAATAACCAACTTGTAACAAATGCAAATTCGATAACTAATTGAAATATCTCGACAAACTCAGGTAACTAAAATGCAATTTGCCCATTTTTTTATAAGAATGAAGAATCAATCAAGTTTCAGCTCATATTCATCTTGGCCTTTTTTTTCTGATCCATTTATAATTCTAAATGAACAGTATAAACCGAGATACGAACATGGGCTTGTCCGGATCAGGCCCAAGTGGATTGGGCCCTAAACATAATCCATCTCTAAGTTACGAGATACAACAATGGGCTTCCTTGATCTCGTACTTCATCATCAACAAGGCCAATCTAGGCCCAACAAGCAAAGCAGAATGCACCCCAACTATGGATGCCGAGGAGACCTCCCTCGTATGCCGAGATCATCTCCATAAAGGACGAGGTGCCTTCCTCGGCCTTAATGTTGTCAACGGGCTCCTTATATTCTTATTTCCTCCCCGGCTCATCATGGACCGAGAGGTCATGAATGAAGAGGAGAGAAAAGTTCTCACCTCGGCATATTTTTATATGACGAGGAGACAAAATCATTCACCTCGGAATTTTCTTCGTACCGACGGATCTTTGAATGACGAGGAGAGAAAAGTTCTCACCTCGGCATATCTCCATATGACGAGAAGACAAAATCATTCATCTCGGCATTTTCTTCATACCGACAGATCTCTATATGACGAGGAGACAAATTCGTGCATCTAGGCCTACCTGCAAATGACGAGATAAGGAAATTACTCTCCTCGGCTTACCGACAAGCAGTTATAACAATCCTATTCAAACAAGGATTCTGCAGTTACAATCTTATCAGAATTGTAACCACCTCCTACAATACAGATCAAATAAGGACTCCTTAACAGATATAATCCTCATGGAATTATATCTTATCTCTTTACAGTCCAAGTTCAACATGGATTCTGTCAATCCATCCCTATAAATACAAGCCATATATCACATTATTTGGTACGTTACTTTTTACACATAGAAACTCTGTCAATTTAGTTTCTCATCACAAAAAACGTGAACTTATTCTCACGCCGGAGGGCCTTTGCCAGTGAAGCCCCGGCTTAGTTTACGTGTTTTGTCTTATTTTCAGGTTAAGCAATCGCCGGAGCAAACGATCGCTTGGATTTGGGCTGATTTGACGATTTTGGCATCATCAATTGGTTCCATTCCGGGAATCGACCCAAACACCCTTTGTTTGACATGGAAAAAGCTCGCTTGAAGCCAGATTTCTTGCCAAATTTATTCTTGATTTGAACGGAAATTGTTATTCCGTTTTTGCTCTGTTCTTGATTTTGCCGGGTTCTGTAAAATTTGGCCGGAATCTGCAAATTTTCGTCTGAAGCAATCGTGTTTGGCCAGAAATTTTCGTGGTATTAAAGTCGCAATTGCAATCTGGTATTGGCGTTCAAATCTGCTCCAAATTTTGGCCGGAAAAATTCTTATTTTTGCCGGAAAAACGTTCGCTGAGAATTCTGGGCTGTATCCGCTGTTTGATTTTGATCATCAATTTGTTTGCATCGCAATCACTCAAGTGCAATGGAAGACGAACGATTCACTAGTGTTACCAACGAGGAGCAGACCCAAGTGAACGGGATCACTCCAAATGCCGAGGTGCTTCCTCCTCCTCCACCTCAGCCCGAAGGACCACCTCCCCTTGCCATGACTCTCCGTTCCATGGGGAAGCCAACTGCCGAGGTGACAGGTGCCAACCTTCCTCGTATCACCCGTCCTCGAGGGAAAAGAATTGGGAGGAAGATGACGAAGAACGCCGACGTCGGCCGAGCTGAAAGCTCCCAGCCCGTCGACCGACGTACTTTGTTGCATAGACAAATGGAGACGTTGCAAAGGATTTACGAGACACAGGCCACTCTCTTGCAATTGGATCCTGACAATTCCATGGCTGAATTCATGCTGCCTTCGACGGGCAACTCTCGTGGAAGGGAACAGGGTGAGCGACGAGGTCCTCCCCTCGATCCTGCTGTACCAGCTAAGCAGGCCCTCCGAGACGTTCCCCATCCTCGACCACACAATCAAAGGAACGACAAGGTGATAGACCTGAGAAGCCAATTGAATTCCAAGGAACAGGAAGTGGACTCAAGGGATTTAAGGACGAGGCTCAGTTTATCCAAACGTCTATCCCCTCCTCGTCTTGTAATGGCACCTCGTTGTCCCTACTCACCTCGACCACGTCGACCTCGGCATGATTCTCCTCGTCCTCGAAGAGACTCTCCCCATCCTCGTCCTCGTGAGTTTGTACGACCGAGAACTCCCCAGCATACCGAATGTTACTTGGTGGCCATGAGTTAGAGCCAAGGCAAGATAAAGCACCATCTAGACGACGAGATAGCCATCGAAACGACGAGGAGCACAGTAGGGTGAATGGCCGCCCTAGAGATAAATCGACTCGTAGCTCCCAATACACACTCACTCTAGCACTGATAAGGGAGTAGAAGCCAGAAAATGGGAACTATTGAAACAACGGCTTGATGACATGGAAATGGGAAAAAAGGTGGATAGTGACGACTATGATTGGTCCACTCGTCCGTTTTCCCAGAGGATAACTGATGCACCACCAAATCCGCATTTTAAGGTCCCAAGCTTTGAAAAGTATAACGGAACTCAAGACGCGAAGGACCATGTGCAAAGTTTTGAACAAACCATGAACCTCCTCACCAAAGCTGACAACATGCTCTATAAGGCTTTCGCGAGCACCTTCTCCGGAATAGCCTTGACCTGGTTTCGTGAGCTAAAGAAAGGTTGCATCGATAGCTGGAGAGGCATGAGGAGAATGTTCTTGGACCACTTTGCCACAGCTGGAAGGAGGAAGATGAGATTGACCGACCTTGCCAATATCGAGCAAGGGAAGGGAGAAACCACCCTCAGTTATTACAATCGATTCCGTAAAATGGCGGAACAAGTAGAAGAAAGCCTCACTGACAGGGAGGTTATTGTTTGTTTTAATTCTGGATTGAGATCCGGTCCCCTCATTTATGAACTCTCCGCCTGAGAACCTAAGTCCAAGGACGATTTATTCAACGTGGCTTATGCCATTGCCATGGTTGAGGATAAGAGCAAGAAAAGGGGGTCGGACAAGGCGGAGCCAGAAGCAGCTGGCACTCGCCATGCCTCCAATGACAATGAGAATAGTAAGGGATCCAAGGGGAAGAATAGAACGAGAAGTACTGAAAAGCCTGAAATATTTATCCCTCTTACCAAGCCCATCACGGAGATCATGCAACTGGTGGACCTACCCCCACCTCGTCCGCTGAGCGACAAACCAAAATTCCCTCGCGACACTTCTAAATTCTGTGATTTCCTCAAAGACCATGGTCACAACACCGAAAGGTGCATCGCCCTCAAGCGCATAATCCAAAGGTGGGTCGACGAGGGAAAACTCGACCTCTATGTCATGAAAAAAGATGGCAAGCGAAAGCGGAAGGAAGAGGTAAGTGAAGATGATGTCAAGAGCGAGGAGGGGGAGCAGAGGCCTCCTAGAGCTAAACTGCATGTAATCCGAGAAGAGACAGTCTCTACTAGATAGCTAAGGAACCAAATCCATGAACTAAGCAAAGTATATCACGTTCCTGCTTGGGTTCATAAAGCGGAAGAGGTCATTAGTTTTTCTCCCAATGAACTGGCTAGGAACCGTGCGGCCTGCGAACAACCCTTGGTGATAAAGGGTCGGATTGATAATGTGGAATCTGAAAGGCTGCTTGTTGACACAGGGGCCTCCCGTGATATTCTATACTACTCGGCCTTCCAACAGATGGGCTTAAAAGATACCGTACTGGAGCCTTATCATGGAAGGTTGGAAGGCTGGAAGGCTTCACCAACCATAAAGTTGGTGCCAAGGGAGCTTATGAGCTGGAACTTGAAATTGGCGAACATCCCTTCCGATCCACGACTCTTTGTCACTTTCGTAGTCATGGATTTAACAAGTGATTACCATGCTATCCTGGGCATTCCAAGTCAAGCAAAACTTGGGTTGGTCGCCTCCCTTTCTCACCAACGGGTCAAATTTCCTACTCGTTCTGGGATTGGATGTGTGAGGGCGACCGCCAAGGACTTCTTGGAGCATGTCGTGCAGAGCCGAAAGAAGTCTAAAAGCGTGGAGATAGATACCCCTGAGGACAATATCAAGATCTCTAAATCTCTGAAAACTACCCATACTAGATCTAGGGTGAGCTACATTCGTGACTACCTCCCCACTTCCCGCAAGCAAAACACTTCGGAAGAGGAAAAGTCCCCCATCGAACTCCCATCCAACTGTTGGATCTTATACATGGATGAATCGGCTACAAAGGAAATACGCGGAGCTGGAGTTGTACTAGCAAGTCCGGAAGGAGAATGCACCATGCAAGACATCATCCGATTCAAGTTCCCTGCCTCCAACAACCAAGCTGAATATGAAGCTCTGATATTTGGTATCGAGTTGGCTTCCTTCTACGGAGCAACTAAGGTGGCGGCATTCTGTGACTCCCAACTTGTTGTCAAACAAGTAAAGGGAGAGTATAACACCCAAGATCCCACCCTTACCAAATATAGAGACCTTGTCCTAGACATGACAAAGAGGATGGAATTTTTTGAAATCAAACAAATAGGCAGGGAAGACAACCAAATCGCAGACGTTCTATCTAAACTAGCGACTATGGACGTGTCTAAGTCTAAGACCAATCCATACGTAGTTTTTGCTGAGGAACCTGCGTATGAAAGATTACAAATCATGCTCCTAGATGGAGAGGAGAGATGCTGGATCGATGACTACATTGACTGCATCGAGAAGAGCCAACTCCCGGAAGATGAAGCACATGCCAAACCTATCAAGAAGAGGTCACCAAGGTTCGTTGTGATGAACAGAGTCCTCTACCGAAGATCTTTCACGAAGCCCCTGCTGAGGTGTGTCTATCCCAAGGAAATTGAGAACCTCTTGGCGGAAGTACATGAAGGTGTTTGCGGCGGACACCCGGGAGCCAGAACCTTAGCTGACAAGATCATCTCGCTAGGTTACTATTGGCCAAACCTGAGGGAGGACGCGCATGCCTATGTTAGAAAATGTGACAAGTGCCAGAGATTCTCCGACATTCCTAGACTACCGGCAGTTGGGCAGACACTTGTGATACCTACGTGGCCATTTGATATGTGGGGAATCGACATCATCGGACCCTTCCCTCCCGCCCGAGGTAATTGCAAGTACGTGATAGTAGCTGTGGATTACTTTTCCAAGTGGATAGAAGCGAAAGCATTGGCCAAGATAACGAAAGAGAACGCAATCAACTTTGTCCACGACTACATTTGGTGTCGATTTGGCCTCCCCCACACAATTGTTTCTGATCATTGGTTCGATCGAAACCTAACGGTTTATTTAAAATCCGCAAGCGCACGGGCTATTACAATATAGCGGGTGCAAGTACGGGTCGATCCCACAAAGACAGGATTTACTTAGGAATTGTTTTCGTCTTTATTAAAATTATAGAAGATATTGGGGGAGATAAAAATTTGTTTTTGAAAGAGAAAGAAACATATACAGAAAATACTTTAAATAAAACTTTATAAACGAAGCATTCTCGGAATTGGAAATTATATACATAATTTGGTCATCAAATAGTCATTGTCTTAGGAAATAAAGGTTTTCATAAAATCAAGGATGGTACGTTAGGCTTACACTACTTCTGGTTAAGACAGTAGCGTTGTATTCTTCACTAATTATATCCTAATTGTTTGAGATTTCCGTTTATGGTACTCCCGCCCTGTCACAAACGGGCATTCCGGCTTATCTCTAGCTGACCATAATTAGTAAGAACCCATTAAGAACGAGAGTCAACATACTTTCCATTAAAGGAACATCCCTAGGCCATTGAACTACTTTCGTGATCAATGGAACCCAGTTTCTTTATATGGTTCCGTAAATCGAGATTCTCCACTAGGTCCTTCTCTCAATTGAATGAATCATACAAGTTGGACGTCTCCAAAATGTAAGTCATTTAGAGATTGATATAAAGAAATTGTTTAGATGAAGATAGAAGACAAGACTTTCATATTTTAAGATGATGAACGGTTTATGATTTGAGTTTCCAACCCCAAGAACAAGGGGGATTACTCACTAGCCATGTAAAATAGATAAGCAATAATATAAAGGATAGAGTAAGAGAAACTTATGATGAAATAAGAGATGAATGGCTGGAATAATGCTTCAACTTTATTGCTTCTTTTCCAAAGGAACTTTAAGAACAAAAATAGACTTGAATCTTCAAAGATCTTTGGAAATCAATGTAATAAGTACTTGTATCGAATCTCTAACAATTTCTGATGAAAATTCTATGAAAATTCGATATCTAAGACTGAGTACAATGGATTTTTTTTATAATTGGGAGGAAAATCTTCAAGAAGGTGCCTTCAAAAGGTGCCTTTTAATTCTGCAGTCACGACTTGCATGGCCGTGTCAAGGGTTTTGCACGGCCGTGCCCCCTTGGCGCCAATTTTGGATTTTTGAACTGGCAAATAGCACGGCCACTCCACTTCTGCTGCACGGCCACTCTGAAGGTTAACATGACCAAGCATTTTTCAAGACACGGCCACTCTATGTTTTGGGGCCAAAAATGGCCTTGACATGGCAGAGTGCACGGCCGCTCCACGTTGGCTGCACGGATTTTGGCTTGTGTGTTTGATTTGTTTGTTGCTCCTCCATGCCTTTGCACCAAGATGTCCAAGCATCCTTTTTTATTATAATAGACTCAAAAACCTGTCTAAAATGTATATAGTATATCAAAAAGCGTAAAATCTAATAAATATGAAAAAAAGAACTAAAATAGACTAAAAATGAGATGAAAATGGTAATTTAACTAAGCAAAAAGATATAAAAACTTACGATAAATGACTATATAATAGTCACTTATCAAACTCTCCCACACTAAGCTCTTGCTTGTCCCCAAGCAACTTTAGGATAAAAATATGGAGAGGAAGAAAAAGAAAATAAGATTGATCCCTCAGAAATATAGTAGCAAGCCCTAATTGCCTTTTAGATATTGCCTTCATCTTTTTAGTCATATTTTATATACCTTTAAAAATTATTAGAAAGAAGCATTTTGGAGATATTTTAAAGAAATAATTTTTAAGACAATAACCTAATATAGCATATATAGAATTTGATCAAGTAAAGCATGCTAGAAGGATAAATCTTAGATCAATTACTTGGTAAAAGAGAAGTTTTCACTCTTTAGAGTGATTTTTTGAGAAAATGAATTTATTACTTTAAAATGTACAAAGGGAAGTATAAACACTCATTCACAAACTAGAAGTCTCTATAGAATTTGATTGCATTTTTGAATCACAAGGGCGAAAAATGGATGATGATAGTGGAGAAATCTTATTAAGGCTTCAACAATTTCATCTTATTTTTGCACGTGTTAAATTTTTGCAAAAGACCTTAGTTATTTTTTATCCTTTCAAGTAGGAGACATTGTGGCTGCGAACCCCATGTTCCTAATACTTAGATCAAGAATACTTTGGATATTATTTTCATTTGGCAAGGAAGCATCGTCGCAGCGAACGTCGTGCACCGAGTTACTTAGGAAGTAATAGAGTTCTTTTTGCTTTTAAGATTTGATGACTAAGTCTCTCTTTTAGCAATAAGATAAAATGCCTAACCTTGATTCGATTAGTGGAAATGAAAAGATGGGATTTTGATGAAGAGGTGTGATTCAAGGGATGCAAAAAAACAAAGTGGATGCTTCTAATTAGGGAATAAGCATTAATAAAATTTTGAAATGTACAATTTAAAGAAATATTTTCAAAATTTTTCATAAGAACAACCAAGTGTATAAAGATGATCAATAAAGATTAAATCTAATCAAATGCTTTTTCTTAATAAAATCTTATATTTTGCTATATTAACTTATGAGGCTTTTGACTTATTTCCTAAAAAATATCCCTATATTTTTCTTCTTATTAATTTCTAAGTTTATAGAAAATATGAGAGGAAAGACAAATGCATTATTCTAGGGCAAATAGCAAGCATAAGATTAATAATACGGATCATCATAGGGATTTTTTTTTGGCTGCTATACATGCATAGAAATGAAAATGCAACTAAGTTAAAAAAGAAAAATTACACTAGAAAACAAGTAAATTTAAAACTAAAAAGCATGTAAATTAAAACTAGAAAGCAAGTAAATTTAGATAGATATACCCCCCCACACTTGAAATGAACATTATTCTCAGTGTTTAAAGGAACAATGTACATCTCGGGGGAGTAAAGAGAAACTTACTGAGATTGGGTGGTGGGTTCGTCTAGTGTTATGAATGAAACTACTCCAATCGGGTCTCTGGTCATATAGTGCTTTAACCTTTGACTGTTTACCTTGAACTCTCCTTGTGCTTCGTTCCCAATTTCAATGGCCCCGTATGGATATACTTTACGAACTTGATATGGGCCCGTCCATCTTGATTTTAACTTACCTGGAAAGCCTTAAATGAGAGTTAAAAAGTAGTACCATGTCTCCTTCTTTGAAATCTTTTTTTTATGATACGAGCATCATGCCATTTCTTCATATTTTCCTTGTATAACTTGGCACTTTCGTATGCTTCATATCGGAGTTCTTCGAGCTCTTGTAACTGAAGTTTTTGCTTTTCACCGGCTTCTGCTAGGTCATAGTTTAGAGCTTTAATCGCCCAATATTCTTTGTGTTCAAGCTCCACTGGTAAATGACATGGCTTTTCATACACCAAAGGGAAAGGAGTTGTTCCGATGGGTGTTTTGAAAGTGTGAGTGTCGTGATTGATTTTTGAGTCGCCACCTATATTATTCGTTTGAAAAACATAGAAAAACCATTTTTTAAAGAGATTGGGATCGGGGCTTAGGTTATGGAATGGGTAGGTCAAGGAGCATCCATTCCACCCAATCCGGAGATCGGTCTTGCTAAAGAAAAGAGAGGTTTTTGAAAAAGAAGAGAAGATTTCAAATGTAACAAATAAAAGATCCATTTAACGGGGTTAAACGAAATGTAGGATCGATTGCTTCGAGACCGTTCCCATGATTTAGGGAGGCTCTAGGCCGATCCTAGATTCAATAGATTTATACCACTCTAACAATCAATTAGAAAGGGATTTAGGGGTTACCTTGCGTGAGGTGATTTGGGCAGAGTTTCGACTCAAGTTTAGAATCGAATCTTGATACGGACAGAGCTTCGCCTCAGTCCTTGACTTGGATCTTGATGTTTGTTCGATCAACAAGGTTGACAAACAAACTTTGAGGTGATTTTAGGGTGATTTTTTAGGAATCTTTCAGGAAGAGAAACCAACAAAATATGTGTGTGTTGTGAAATTTCGTGGTCCCTTGAACCTTGGAAGTCACCAAGTATTTATAGGGGTTGGAGAAGTGTTGAAGATGAGATCAAACACTTCAAGAAGCTTCCAGACTCCAAACTCTATTGGTTGGCCGGATGGATGAAGTTTTATCTCGAAAAGAGGTTGAAATCGACGAGGAAACTGTCATCTGCATGCTGCAGAGGGACAATATCTCGCGCGAGACACGCCATTCCGCGTGAGATATTGCTCCTGTGGACAATTCTGTCCTTCCCTCGCTGTTTCGTATGCAGTTTAGTCCCAAACTAACGGTGGTTAGTCAAAATTAACGAAACATGACGAAATGGTGAATTTCTACTTCTTGACTCAAAGCTAGACTTAGAGTGGTATAAATTTTATCCGATGTGTTCAGAATGGGGTGTCTACAGAGCCCCTCGTCGACAAGTCTTATGAAAGAAGTCATGTCGACGATAGAAAAGACATCATTCTGAACATCGGGATGGTCGGGCCGCACGGCTTCCTACATATCTCTATCGGAGAATCAGACCATGACGTAGTTCGACTCCAAAACATGAAAAGGCTGCTTTAGGTATTTTGAAAATCGAGGAGATTTTGTTTTTTGAAAAGGTAAATTCATACTGAGGAATCAAATCAAGACCCAATTCTGAATATACCTGCCTGACTGAAGATTCGCCTGTCTTGGCTCCGAACCTGCGGGGAAATATGTTAGAAAACAAAGGCTCACCTGTCCGGTCCTTTGAGTCCTGTCGGTTTTGTGACGATTCGCCTGTCTGGGCTCCGAATCGGGCTTTTTGTTGTTGAGGATGACGATTCACCTGTTTGGGCATTGAATCGGGCTTTTCTGATGACGATCCACCTGTCTGGGCGTTGGACCGGGCTTTTCTGATGACGATCCACCTGTCTGGGCGTTGGACCGGGCTTTTCTGATGACGATCCACCTGTCTGGGCGTTGGACCGGGCTTTTCCTGATGACGATCCACCTGTCTGGGCGTTGGACCGGGCTTTTTCTGATGACGATCCACCTGTCTGGGCATTGGACCGGGCCTTTCTTTTGATGATTCACCTTTCTGGGCTCTGAATCATGTGGATTGAGTTGATTTTTGGATCAGTTGGTTTTCGGGCGACTGGTGCCGTACCGGGCGATCGTGCGTATGTCACGTTTGGCTCGTTCCGTGACTTGCGGTGCCGATTTTTCCACGTTTCCTTGCTAGTGTATCATTTCCAAGGGTAAATGTGTCAAAATTTTGAATTTTGACGTTGCGTAGACGCTTATTGTCGGGGACAATTTTGTCAATTTCCAGAAGGCATATCTCGCGCAATACATCTTATCTCGTGCGAGATTTGTACTGTCGGGGCTAATATAAAACAGCAGCTCCTCTTTTAATTTGAAAACATTCTTTTCAAATTCCCTCCCTAGCTCGAGTCAAGGTCATTTTCTCTGCAATTTTTTTGTGATTTGTTTGTTGATTCCTCCCTCTAAACATCTTTCAATCCTTCCTCTCTCCACAATCAATGGCTCAAGAGCGAAAGAATCCAATTTTGGGGAGTTATTTGCTCGGAAAGGATTATCCCCGTGACGACCTTACATTCGATAGGGACGCGCATATCTCCACCGCCGTTCGGGAAGGTTTGGTAAGAGTTTCTTTCCCAATTCTTGTTTCTCATATTGCATTGAGCTTGAACCCACTTTTCCTTGAATTCAAATTCCATCAATGGCTATTTCTTCTTGTTTTTGTCTAGAACTAGGTTCCTTCTTGCATGCTCTGTTTTCCATTGGATTTGTTGAATGATTGTTGTTGCATTGTGTGCGTATGAGTCCCCTGCATATCATGGATTGTAGGAGGGGTTGATTTTGGTCATTAATGGCATCCTTGGGCAAGCTTTTCTTGTACGCACGCCAAGTGTTCGATGAAATGCCCCAATGAAAAATTTCTTCTATTTCATTGAGTTTTTGCCATGGAATGATTTCTAACATTGCCCTTTTTGTTTTTCCTCTGTTTTGCAGTCATATAGGCCAACGAAGAATTGCCGTGGGAGCCCAAAACTGGCTAGAGTTGTGTGGGACAAGATCAAGGATCTTGAGGGTGTCCGATATAGGGTGGCCCAAACGGGGCTTCTGACTTTTGTTGATAATCTTCAGGGGATGAGACGGACTCCCCAAGTTCTTCAGGCGATCAGGGAAAGATGGTGGGATACTATCCATACCGTTCATTTGCGCTTCGGGGAAGCAACCATGACTCCGACGGACTTCCTTGCTATCACGGGACTAGAGTTTGTCGGCGAGCCCCTGCCGAAGACTGCGGGTTATAAGCCTGCGGGCCCTACTGTGTGGAGGCAGTTGATCGGTTTTGTCCCTAACAAGGTTAAGGGATTTGTTGCTGAGCTGACACCCCTTTGGCGTCAGATTGAGGATTATGCTCTTAAGCCGAATGCAGTTATTGATCGATTGGTGAGGGGTGCCCTCTGGTATATTCTTTCTGAGACCATCTTTGCGAACCACTCTTCTACGGCTCGTCTTTCTCTGTTAGGTTTGTTGGTAAATCTTGATGAGGTGAGTACATATGATTGGGGCTCAGCGGGGCTGTCCTTCTGCTATCACGCCATGGATGAGGCGTGTAGGCATACTAGGGATACCCTGTCGGGGTATTCTTATGCTTGGGAGGTATGCTCTTGATTCTGTTTCTGCCCTTTATCTGTATACTTTGTCTGTATTTCGTATTGAGTCTGTTTTGTTTTCTTGTATAGATATGGGGCTATACTGTCCTTAGGCTGTACAAGTTTGAGCTGGAGAGCCAGACCCCTTTGTTCCCAGATATCAGGAGGTGGAGCCACCCCAATAGGAGCGTTGACGAGGATGAGGATCAGGAGTGGACCCTGACAGTCGCAGAGGCGCGGGCCCTGCTGGATGCTTTTGAGTATGAGAGGCTGGGCCTTTATCCATGTACCCTGTTGGAGCGGGAGGTGCACCATGCTTGGGACGCCACTGGGATGCAGAGGATGTTGGCATCTTTGGAGGGAGATGCTATGTATCTTGGTGAGCGGGTCTTCCCACAGCATGGCCGGGGTAGACTACCATATATGGTGCCGGCGGATCCGCCGAGGGCGATGTACCCCACCCACTCCATTCCAGATGACGATTATGCTAGTCTCATGGTGGGTGATGCGGCGACGGCTTGTGTTGTCCACGGGGCCTCCTATGAGGAGTTCTTGCCTCGCCTCCTGGTGGGTGCTAGGAGATCGCTTGCTTGTGGCTCCGCTTTTGCTTCTGCCTCAGGTTCATCAGCCCCTAGTACCTCCTCCCAGTCTGCTGGTTCTCTGCCTTTTGCCCCAGACTTCGGTCCTCTAAGCTACACGTACATGATGGGGAGTATGCCGATGATGGGCCACATCCCGACTCTGGATCATATTCCCGAGGGTTACCGCCTTCCACCGGATGTCTCCTCGGTATGTCTCTGTTTATATTTCACGTATTCGTCCATATAAGTGTATATGTACGACCTCATCTGAGCATTTATTTTCCTTTGTTGTCAGGTCACTATGTCCGCGGCCGATTACAACCGTGGAGCGACCAAGATGGCGGGACTGATGGCCTTGGTGTCGGACCTGTCTGAGAGGCTGTTCCAGAAGGCTTCTTTGGCGGCCTCGATGGTGGCCTCTGCGGTGACTCTGACTTGTGGAGCCAAGAGGTCGAGGAGGGATGGTAGTCCTCGTGATGGTGAAGGCGGAGGTGCCGGCGATTCGGGCTACTTGATGGCGTGATCCCCTCCTTTTCTCTCTATTTGATTTCTGCTGATCTGTACATATTGGCCATGTGGGCCCAGACAATTTTTCTTTTTCTTTGGTACCTGTTAGAAACAAGTAGGTAGCACAAAAGCATGTTTTCTTTAAGTCCTAATCCTAGGTTTAACTAGTTAATTTTTTAACTTTCTCGACTTTCCATGTTTTGGAAATGGAATGGCCGCCCAGGCCACAATTTTGAGCTTAGAATTGGTGTTGCACTGTATGTTATGAACTGTACGTGCAGGTTTTTTGAGACTTGCTTCGTCAAGTCGGGGCTAGACTGCTGTTTGTGCAGAACTGTTGCTGTCTTGCCGAGGCGATATCTCGCGCGGGACAAGGTGTCTCGCACGAGACACGCTACCCAGACAGAATCCTTTTCCTTCTTCGAACGGGATTTTGTCAGTTTTCCCTATATAAACGCCCTGTAGTCCGGCCAAATAACACATCCTAGCCTTTCAAACTCTAGAGATATTCTGTTAGGGTGAAGTTCTTGTCTTCTTTTCCAACCCTGCGATCCATGGCTTCCAAGGAGATCCCCCCAACGTCCATGATTGTCGATGATTTTTCTTTGTCGTCTGATGTGATTGAAGCCTTCAAGCAAGCATCAAGAGATTTTGTGAGGTCGTTTCGCAACCGATCTCGCAATAGGTTTGTTGCAAAATTCGGATTCAGAATCCTTTTCACCTTGAAGAACCTCCAACCAGATTGGAATCTATTGCAGGGTGCTGCTAGATTTTGGGATCCCTATGTCCATCTTTTCAATTTTTCTTTGAATGAGATGGTGCCTACTGTGGAGGAATTTGCCATTATCTTGGATATGCCTTTGACTGGTGAGATTGCTGTTCCTAAATACAATAGGAACCATTCGGAGGCCTTGAATGAATTGTTAGGGATCCCCCTTGATACTTGCTATGAGTTGGTTCACCGTAGGTGGGTAGATTGTTCTTCTTTTCCTGAGCGATTCAGAGGAGATTCAGATGATGATGCCTTTCATGTCTACAAACGGAACTTTCTGGCCCTTTCTCTTTTCAGAGACATTTTATTTACATGCAGGGATGGCTTGATTGATTCCCAATTGGTGGAAATTGTTCTGCAGGCTAGAAAACGTTCTAGGAACATTATCCCACTTATTTTGGGTGAAACCCTGCATGGTCTTGATGAGCTGCATAAGACCAGTGCTATGACTCAAGGGAGTCCTCTTTTGTTGACCATTTGGCTTAGGGAGCATCTCAAATTGGTAGGTCCTCCGTTGGAATATTCCCCTTTCACGTATCATACACGAAAGTTGTTGATCAAGGATCTTTTAGCGGATGAGTGGGCTGAGTTGATCGCGAAGACGGTAACTGCTGATATCCTTTGGTGTCCACCTTATTGGAGATTGAACAAGTATGTTGCCAATACCAAAGGTTTTGACAGGGTTGTTCTTCCAGGTTTGCGAGATTCCTCTTTTTATTTTCCCAAGCGGGTGCTCCGTCAGTTTGGTCAGCAGCAGGACACTTACCTTTTGAAGGGGTCTCTCGTGAAGTGTCTTATATTGGTGTAGAGTTTGCGCAGGCGCTATCTCAAGCATGGGGTGAAGGAACTAGTCGGGACCGCTGGTTGAACCTTCAGACTTTTAATGCAAGTATCTTCTTATCCGACAAGTATTTGGATTGGTTCCTTCATACCGGTCACCCTAGTGTGGAGAAGATTGATGTTCTGCAGCTTTCACTGTTAGGGAATTCTTTTGTAGCTAGCAGTATTTTGCGAAGGAGCGAGGCTCAGTCTGATCCTGCTAATGTGCGAACTGATCCAACTCAGGATTTTCTCGATGGGGATTGGTATGAGAGGCGAGGCAAAGGGATGCCTGGAAAGACGCAAGCTTTGGATAGGCCCAATGTCTTCAAGAGGCCTTCGGAGTCTGTTTTTGATCGTCTCGAGGGATGATCTGCTTTGAGGGGCCCAAAGCGCAAGAAGGATCGCGAAGACGGTGGTAACCATGTCCGCCGGCCTACCAAGTCAATGAAAGGCTAGATCTTAAGGAGTACCAAGAGATTGCTTTTGATAGATCAATAGTTTTGCTTTATTAGTATTTTTTTTCAAGGTTGTTAGCTTAGTAAATTAGTCGTTGTGGTTAGGATTTCCCTTTTGACGTTTATAAAATGCATTCGATTAATAAAAGGACAAAAGTAGATTCATTTATTTGATTAGACCGAACCCGGAGGCTGCCTACGCTCCTCTTTTATAGCAATTAAATAAGAGGCTCAGGTCTAACATAGTTCATTTTTGAGAGAAAAATGACAAAATATGGTTTCAGGCCGAGGGGTAATCTCGCGCGAGACAAGGCCCCCCCCCTTTTTTTTATATGTGCACACCCTTTCTTTTGCCTAGACCGCCCCTTCGGATTTTCAATCTAGCGGGCTTCTTTTCATGTGCAAGCTCTAATTTTTGCCTAGGCCGTCCTCTTCGGGATTTTCAACCTAGCGAGCGATTTCTTTTTAGGAGGCCAAGTCACGCGAAGTATTTCTTGAGCTTGTCCATGTTGACCAGCTTCGGTAGTTAATCTCCGTCTAAGTCCACCAGCTGAAGGGCTCCCCCAGAGAATATTTTCTTTACGATGTAAGGTCCTATCCATCTTGGTCCCCATTTGCCTAGCGGGTTGAAAGGTCCAGGACGATGCTCACGGAGAACCAAGTCGCCTACTCTGATGTTCCTTGTCTTGACCTTTTTGTTGAAAGCTCTTGCCATTCTTCTTTGGTAAGCTTGGGTGTGCTCGGCTGCCTTCAGCCTCCTTTCGTCTAGCAGGGCTAACTCCTCATACCTGCTTTCTAGCCAGTCGACCTCGTTCACTTGGTTTTCTAGGAGAACCCTAAGTGATGGTATTTCCAATTCTATTGGCAAGACAGCCTCCATTCCGAATGTAAGGGCGTAGGGAGTCTCTCCTGTAGATGTCCGGACTGAAGTGCGGTATCCCCATAGTGCGAATGGTAACTTGTCGGGCTAGTCTTTTCCAGTGACTGCCATTTTTCTGATGATGGTTTCGATTGTCTTGTTTGCGACTTCAACTGCTCCGTTCGTTTGAGGCATGTAAGGAGACTACTTGTGTCTTGTGATTTTGTACTCGGTTAGGAGGCGATCGGTTTCCTTCTCGAAGTGCGAACCATTATTCGGATATCATCTTTTGCGGGATCCCGTATCGGCAGATGATGTTATGTTTGATGAATTATGCCACCTTTCTTGCATTCAAAACCTTGTAGGAGGCGGCCTCGACCCATTTAGTGAAATAGTCGATGGCTACTAGAACGAAGCAGTGTCCATTGGCTCCTGTGGGTGTGACCTTTCCAATCACGTCTATCCCCCATGTCGAGAATGTCCAAGGAGAAGTCATAGGATACAGCAGGGAAGGCGGTGCGTGCTGAAGGTTGGCGTGTATCTGACACTTGTGGCATTTCTTGACCATTTTGGTACAGTCGGCTTCCATGGTTAGCCAAAAGTACCCTTGTCTGATGATCTTTTTGGCGAGCATGTTTCCGCTCATGTGGGTTCCACATATGCCTTGATGAACATGGTCCATTATTTCTCGGGCCTCTTCCTCGGTGGCACAAAGGAGGTTTCCTTGGGAATGTTTCTTGAATAGACGGCCAAATGATGATGACGTAATTAGCGGCCAACCTCTTAAGGGCGATCTGAGTCTTCTGGTCTATCTCAGGTGGGATGGTTCCATCTAGGATGAAATGCCAAATGTCATGGTACCACGGTTTCTCTTCGGAGTTCTCAACAATGGCGCATTAGGATAACCATTTGTCTATGCAGTCATGGAGATCTATAACGACGCAGTAGGCAGGAGTTGCACGCTGTGTTATTTTGAAGAGTTTGACTGCTTTTCCTTTAGGGATTTCGACCAAAGAAGCGAGTGAGGCCAATGCGTCAGCAAACCGATTTTTGTCTCTAGGGAGATAGTGGAATGAGACATCCTGAAATTGTTGCGCCAACTCTTGGAGGTGGGCACTGTATCTTTGAAGGGTTGGATCTTGGACCCTCCACTTCTTCAATGTCTGATTGATGATTAACTGGGAATCCCCAAATATCTCGAGTTCAGTCACGTTGCGTTCTAGGGCTGCCTCAAGCCCCGCTATGCAAGCCTCATATTCTGCGGTATTGTTGGTGGAGTCAGGATGGGTGGGGAAGTTAAGTAATGCTTAACTTCCTCGAATGCTTCTTGACATTCTTCGGTCCACTCTTGAGGTGCATTTTTCTTAAGTAGCTTGAAGATTGGATCACACATTGTAGTCAGTTGATTGATGAATCGACTGATATATTGGAGTCTACCCATGAATTCCTTTACTTCTTTCTGTGTTCTGGGTGGAGGCATGTCTATGATGGCTTTTATCTTAGCGGGGTCTGCTTCTATGCCACGCTCTGTGACCATGTACCCTAAGACTTTCCCTTTGACCACTCCGAATGAGCATTTGGCGGGGTTGAGCCTCATCTTGTGCTGTCTCAGTCGATTGAAGAATTTTCTGAGATCTCTGAAGTGCTGACCATCTGTCCCTTTTGAGTGAACAATCATGTCGTCCACATATACTTCTATTTCTTTGTGGATCATGTCATGTAATAGTGTAGTGACTGCCCTTTGGTAAGTAGCCCCAGCGTTCTTGAGACCAAACGGCATGACCGTGTAACAGAACGTCCCCCAAGGTGTGGTGAAGGCTGTTTTGTGCTGATCCTCCTCTGCCATGAGGATTTCGTTATACCCTGCGAAACAGTCTACGAATGAGCGGACTTCGTATGCGGCTGTGGCGTCGACCAACATGTCTATGTTTGGTAGTGGGAAATCATCTTTAGGGGATGCCTTGTTCAAATCTCTAAAATCGACACAGACTCGTATTTTCCCATTCGACTTGGCTACATGTACCGTGTTTGCTAGCCATTACGGATACTCGATCACTTTGATAAACCCTACATTCAAGAGTTTCATGATTTCTTCTTTTACTTGCATTGACCATTCCGGCTTGATTCTGCGTAGTTTCGTTTGATCGGCTTGGCATTGGGTAGCGGTATCTTGTGTTCTACAATTGACTGATTCAACCTAGGCATATCATTGTAGGACCAAGCGAAGACGTCGACATATTCTCTGAGGAGCTGCGTCAAGGTCTCTCTGTCTTCCCCCTTGAAGAAGCTACCGATCTTTGTTTCTCTGGGGTCTTCCGTTGTCCCAAGATTAACCGTTTGCATTTCCTCGTCGTCAACAGGGCCATTCTTTCCACAAAGACCAACTTGCTTAGCTAATTCTTTTAAGATTTGTTCGTTTTCTTGATCTATCTCATCGTATGATTCATTATTAACGTGTTCGTTATATTGATTATTATTAGTTAATTCATCATTCACGATGTTAGCAATCTCAGGGTACTCAGAAAGATCAAAGTTTTCATTAAGGAAGTAAGGGAATACATGTTCAGCCACCGCCTCGATTTCCTCTTGAGTGAGTTCATCAGAGGTGGAGCCTGTTTCTAATGTGAAAGCTATAGGGCCTATCTTCCTGCGGGGATGGGGAGTGCAACCAAGCTCTCTTATCATGAAGTCTTCATCAACAACTAGTCCTCCGGTGACACGCTAGTTTAGAATTGGTTCATCACATTTCTGTATTAGTCTTGTGTAATCAATAGTTGGAGCGTCCCCCTTGGAGATTGCATGGATCTGGCTGTCTTCTAACCGGCACAGGTCTTGAAACCTGCCGCAAAGATGTCTTCTCCCAACACAAAGTCCCATTCGCTTGTCATTTCTGTCTTCATGCCCCACAAATCATTAGGGATTAGTGAGACGGGTTCTGTTTCATCTGGAGAAGCATCGCAGTCGCTGAAGATTTCAAAGCCCGGTTGGCGCTTTCCTTTATCATCAGTCCATGGTTCTGAAAAGATAAAGTAGGGAATACTTTCCCCTTCCCGGACGAAGTAACCATTGAGTGTCTTTCGATATGGCTCGAGGTTGTACTTCTTGGCCTTTGGGTCATTATAGCCTTTATATGCGGTTCCTTCCCACTTGATTTGAGTGAAGTTCCACTCTTCTTCGTCATCCCCATCGTGGATGGAAATGATGTACCCTAGGCCATGCTTTGTGTGAGGTGGGGGAACCGATGGTGGTTCTGTTATCCCTTGTAAGTGCTTTTCAAGCCCCAAGCCAGGGAAGTATCCTTTTGCTTGCATCATTCTCCAAACAGGAAGGTTTCCAGAAAACCAGAGTGCCTTGGAGTAATCGTTTTCGTTGCAAGTTTCTATGACATTCATGGTGCTTACTTTCTCGATCTCAAAGCCACTGAACAGGAAATCAGAAGTGCTATGTTGTACTTCGAGGATAGGGCTAGCAGTAACCATCGCTCCGTGTATGGTGACTATCGTATTATTGTGTCTGAACTTGATACATTGGTGCAGGGAGGAGGGCACACCCCCTACGTTGTGTAGCCAAGGGCGGCCAAGTAGCAAGTTGAAGGATGCCGGAATGTCGATGACTTGAAATTTGATGCTCATTGTGACTTGCCCCATTTCTACAGGTATCACAACTGATCCCAGAGTGGTTCTAGCAGTACAATCGTACCCCCTTACAGTGTGCCCGGATGGCTTAAGGTCTTTGTGGGTGAGGCCTAATGATGATAAGGCTTTCTTTGGGAGGACATTGATTGCAGAACCATTATCGACCAAAATGCGTGGCATTCGGTACCCATTCACCTTAGCAGTTATGTAGAGGGCCTCATGATGATTGTTCCCATAGGATGGTAGGTCCAAGTCAGTGAAAGTGATGACGTTGCCAAATTGTACTTGGCCAATCATTTGAGTGAGCTCTTCGGGTGTTGCTTCCGAGGAAATGGTCATTTGAGCCAATGCATTTTTCAACATCTCACGGTGCTTGTGAGATGCTCCTATGAGATCCCAAACTGAGATGTTTGCTTGCGTCTTCTTTAACTGAGTTAAGAGAGGGTCTTCCAGTTCACTTGGCGATGAGGCTTTGGCTTGTTTAGGAGGGTTTTCATCCCTTGGATCTTTGTTGATGATCACACGACCGAATCGTGTGAGGAGATTAACTATTTTAGACCCTTTTCCCTTTTGTTCTAAGATTTCCTCCCAAGACATCATATAATAGAAAGAAGATTTATTAAATTCAAGAGGGCTCTCGTCCACAATTGTGGCTAGACGAGTAGGATCCTCGAGGCTACTTCCTATCTCTATTAAATTGACCTCATTGTTTGGCAAAGGATTAGTAACAACATTAGGTAGCCCTATCTCTTTATCATCAAACAAATCTTGGATGACGTCTTTCAAGTGGAAGCAGGAGTTGGTGTCGTGGCCGGTGAAGTTGTGGTACTTGCAGAAGAGATGATGAGCATGGTTGGCAGGAAGATCTTTCTTTGGAGGTCCACCTTCTCTTGATTTGATTTTTCCGTTCTTGACAAGCACCTCGAAGAGTTCTTCTTGAGTGATTCCTTCAATCTTGTCATAATGTCTATCCTTCTTCTTCTTTTGTGGTGGAGGTACCGCAGAGTACTTACCATTTCCGGGATGATTGAAGACAATAGCATTGACAGAGGTGTCCTTGGGGTTGGAAGAGGAAGATGAGCTCTTGTTGTAACGGAATTCACTTTCTTTCTTGGCTTCCCTTTTCTGTTTGATGAGGTCATCTAGCCGTATGCCCGACTTGTGAAGTTCGGCAAAGCTAGGAAAATAGTTGCCGGCTAGCTTGTCTTGATACTCTTCCCTAAGGCATTGTATGAGGATGTGGATTTGTTCGTCTAGGCTGGGCCTATCGACGATTTCAGTCAGTTTGGTCCTCCACCTCTTGACAAAATCTGTGAAGGATTCATTCGAAAGTTGCTTGGTTTGTTCAAGGTCCCTTCTAGTGGTGCGGTAAGTGGAGTTATCCTCATATTGCTTTTGGAAAGTACAACTAGCGAGTGGCCAGTCGAGTCTTGTAGAGAGTGGGAGGGTCATGTACCAATCCCTAGCGGCACCATCAAGAGTTTGTGGAAAGCATTGGGCTAACAGGTTGTCATCAACACCCATAGGTAGCATGGCCCAAGAGTAGGTTTCCAAATGTGATTTGGGACAGGTGGTGCCATTGAATTTTGCAATGTCGGGTGTTTTGTACTTTCTAGGAAGCTTGGACATGGATTGACGAAGGGTGTCATAATCAATAGAGAGCGAGGCTCCCTTACTCACATCGAGGGATGCAAGTTTCTTTTCTAACATGGCCATGGTAAGGGGTTCGTTCTTGCTCTCCCCTTTGCTTTCCTTCTTGGATGTGTAGCTTTCGTTGTCAGATGAGGAAGATGACGAGCTAGACTCGTACTTCTTTTTCTTGCTTTTGCTTTGGCGGCGACCTTTGGCCTTTTTGGTGTATGACTCCTCTTCTCCGGAGGAAGAATCATTTTTCTTCTTCTTTTCTTTGTTGGCTAGTGCTGACCTAAGCTCTTGAATTTCTTCCACGAGAGTGTGGATTTGGGAAGCTTGCACTTCTAGGCGATCATTGGCTTCTTCCAGAAGTTTGTGGTTGTTTTCGGACAAAGTTTCATTACCCGGAATGTTGTCGATGTCGGACATTGTGTTGGGAGTCTTGAAGTTGAGTAGCTTCGGAAAACTGACAGAAGAGATGCAGAGATGATGTCAGGATCAAATCTAGCCCCTACGAGTCGGAAGCAGGCTTAAATGGCTCAGGCTCAGTTTCAGCAAACAGAGACATTATCCCGCGCGAGATATGTAGTCCCGTGCGAGATAATCACACGGAAAGTCGATTTTTATTAGACCTAATTTTTGGTCGGAACGGATAATCCGTTTTGAGGGGTTTCTAATGCCTTTATCAGAACCTAACGACTAAGCAATCAATCCGATTTTTGTAAAACAAAGTCATGCAAGATTGTTTTTTGAAGGATTATTATTTTTTCAAAGGGACATTCGAAAGGGTCATTCCGAAGGGACTTTTTCCAAAGGGACTTTTCTGAGTCCTTCTTTATTGTCAATTTTGCATGGCTTTGTTTTGGTCAAAAATAAGAAAAGATCACCGAGTCAAAACCGACCGGTCACGGAGTGATCCTAAAAAGACAACCTACATGAGAATGTGGCGATGCAGGGCTGGAAGGCTAGGCTCCCCGCGATATGACAATCTAGATGGATTGAATACGCGGAGTGGGATGATCCAACTTCGGAGAGACCGGCGACTAGGTGGTTACCGTCATCCGTCCTTAGTGTGGGTCCCGAGTTTATAAAGGGTATGCAGTGCAATGACATATATATCATGAGTGCGCGTGTGTGATAGTCAATCTAGGTGATAGATAAAAAAGAGATTTTTATTTTTTTTGAAAACAAAAAGAAAACAAATAATGGCTGCACCAAATGGTTGCCTACGTTTCTCCCAAATTAGGGAAACTCAGGCCGTCGTAGTTCCACATAAAGGGAGAGAGAGAGAAGGAATAAATTAAATTACAACTCCCGAATCCCCAATGGATCGGACTTTAATTAAATAAAACCCAATCGCACGCAGTTTATAAATAATAATCGTTTATTTAAATGAAATAAAGATTTGAGTTCTACATCTTAAGGGAGGCCTTAAGATGCGGGAACTCTGCAGATAATGAATTCTGGGATCCCCCTTGTGTGTTCGACTCTTGTCTTGGACTATGAGATGAACAGGAGAAACCAGAAAACAACCAGACTGCCGAGGCCATATCTCGCGCAAGATAGGATATCTCGTGCGAGATATGCCTCATCTGGGAACAGAAAAACGTTTTTTTTTTTTGAAAACCTCTCTTTTAATTTTGACGCAAGTTTAAACCTCTTTATTTTAGTCCCCAGCAGAGTTGCCACTGTGAGCGTCGTGATTGATTTTTGAGTCGCCACCTATATTATTCGTTTGGAAAACATAGAAAAACCATTTTTTTGAAAGAGATTGAGTTCAGGGCTTAGGTTATGGAATGGGTAGGTCAAGGAGCATCCATTCCACCCAATCCGGAGATCGGTCTTGCTAAAGAAAAGAGAGATTTTCGAAAAAGAAGAGAAGATTTCAAATGTAACAAATAAAAGATCCATTTAACGGGGTTAAACGGAATGTAGGATCGATTGCTTCGAGACCGTCCCCATGATTTAGGGAGGCTCTAGGCCGATCCTAGATTCAATAGATTTATACCACTCTAACAATCAATTATAAAGGAATTTAGGGGTTACCTTGCTTGAGGTGATTTGGGCAGAGTTTCGACTCAAGTTTAGAATCGAATCTTGATACGGACAGAGCTTCGCCTCAGTCCTTGACTTGGATCTTGATGTTTGTTCGATCAACAAGGTTGACAAACAAACTTTGAGGTAATTTTAGGGTGATTTTGTAGGAATCTTTCAGGGAGAGAAACCAACAAAATATGTGTGTGTTGTGAAATTTCGTGGTCCCTTGAACCTTGGATGTCACCAAGTATTTATAGGGGTTGGAGAAGTGTTGAAGATGAGATCAAACACTTCAAGAAGTTTCCAAACTCTAAACTCTATTGTTTGGCCGGATGGATGAAGTTTTATCTCGAAAAGAGGTTGAAATCGACGAGGAAACTGTCATCTGCATGCTGAAGAGGGACAATATCTCGCGCGAGACACGCCATTCCGCGCGAGATATTGCTCCTGTGGATAATTCTGTCCTTCCCTCGCTGTTTCGTTTGCAGTTTAGTCCCAAACAAACGGTGGTTAGTCAAAACTTAACGAAACATGACGAAATGGTGGATTTCTACTTCTTGACTCAAAGCGAGACTTAGAGTGGTATAAATTTGATCCGATGTGTTCAGAATGGGGTGTCTACAGAAAGCGGCGCGATAAGCCCATAAAGTATCGTTCAATTTTATTGACCAATCCTTCCTTGAACTTATTACCGTTTTCTCCAAGATCCACTTTATTTCCCGGTTTGATACTTCCACTTGTCCGCTTGTTTGAGGATGATACCCGGTGCCCGTTTTATGATAGACTCCGTACTTTTTTAATAAAGCCTAGGGGTGAGCTCGGCTCGGTTTGGCTCGGTTTTAAGCCAACACCGAAACCGAGCCAATAGCTATCGGTGTGAGGCTTTTGAAACCATTAAAAATCGGTTTCTTATTGGTTCGGTGGATTTCGGTGTCGGTTTGGTGTCGGTTTGGTTCGGTGTCTATGGGGGTTATTGGCCCAATTTGCACTTTTGGCCCAATTAGCACTTTTGTAGTAAATTTTTGGCCCATAAATATTGGACTCCTCCAAACCAATTCCATCCTTGGCTCACATACTTACTGACATCCAACTTGGTATATTATAAATATATTTAAATAACAAACCTTGCACAATATATTTAAATAACAAAATAAAACAGACAAAAGGTACTGCTTAGTCCAAACAAAAAAAAAACTCCATACTTACTGACATCCATCCATGTTTTTCATAATTTAAAAAACTAAAAACGTCCATACTGACATCCAACCATAGTCTTAAAGAGAAATAGATAAGTGCATTGTCTAAAAATAAATAGAACAGATAGATAGGTGCTACTTAGTCCAAAAAAAAAAAAAGATATCCTCTTGAATTGTCAAGCTTTCAATCTCCTCATCTTCAATACTTCAAGAAAATGTAACTCCTGCATAATCCAAAAACATAATAATGAGACCAGGTGTATAATACATTGAGAAATGAGAATCACAAAATAACACCTAATGGGGCCAATTATACAACTATTCAGTTCTATCGTATTTATACGAGTGAGATTTTTCTTTCTATCCACTACCATTTTGAGTGGCCAATATAGCTAATACACGCTTGATGCGAGGATGCCAATAATGATTTCAAATGTTAAGAGTCCTCGACTACAGCATCTGTCTTATCGCCCAACTTCCTTTTTAAAACGGGGGATTTGAGACAATGATATTCTAAATGACTCTTCAAATTAGAAGTACCATTTTTACTAGAATGACATTTTAAAAATAAATGGCAGTAGGGACATTCTGCGCTTATTGCACCTTTTACATAAGTGAAATGTTCCCATACCATCGATCTCTTAGCCCGTGTTTGCCCCTTCCCCTTTTCATCAGCTTCTTCCTCGTTTGAGTCATTCCCATCTTTTTCTTCATTGGTTCCTTTTCCTTCCTGATTACCATTTTGTTCATCAACTGCTATCTCTGGATTTTCGCGTTCATCCCCAGTTTCAACGTCAATGGTTTCCATCTACAAAAACATACAAAGCCAAAACAATTAAATTGAAGCACATTAAAAAAATCATTAAAAAATCATTAAATCAGACATTGCTTTTCATTTCTATACCCCTCTGTGTAAACTGTGAGACTAATGCTTCAACCCATTTGCATAAGAATTAGTACCACTGTACACTACAGAGAACCAAACTATTGCAACATAACCTACATTTAACCTTCTTTTAGAATTTGTGTATATATATATGTGTGTGTACTTATGAAGCAAAATGTGATGTGTTCAAAACTAAAAACATGAATCTCCAATAAATAATCAGAAAAAAGAAAAAAAATACCCCCCATAATTCTGTTGATTATACTTCAAAAAATGGTGAAGCGCCCAATTACCCATTCAAATCCTTTGTATCTTAACTTTAATTGAAAAGAAATAGGCATAATCTAAGAAAAAACAACCCATTCAAATCTTAGGGTTTGCGATTTAAGGGGAAAATGGGTTTTGAGAAAGAAAGTACCGTTTGCGATTCAAATCTTAGGGTTTGCGAGTGAACTGAGCAGGAGTGACGGCGGTGGTAATGGAATCACAAGCGCCGGCAGTGGAATCACAAGCGAATCACCTTTGATGTTGATGTAGCGCCGTCATCGTCGCTTCGCTAGGGCTTCGCCAGTAGAAAATTAGTCGTGATGTGTGAAAAACAGGGAAGGTAAGGAATATATATAGTAATGATAAAACGACGTAGTTTTAAGTTATCGGTTCGGTTCAGTTTATTATCGGTTTCTATAACAAATACACCGAAACCGGACCGAAAAATTCGGTTTTAAATATTACGTGAACCAGACCGGTCCAATAGGCTCGGTTTCGGTTTTTTCGGTTTCGGTTTTTCGGTTTTTAACGGTGTTATCGGTTTTTTCGGTTTTTTTGCTCACCCCTAATAAAGCCTATAATTGGCGATGTGAAAAATGCGAACCACCATCACTTATGATAACTTTTGGAACCCCAAATCTTGGAAAAATTATATCCTTGAAAAGCTTCATGACGACTTTTGAGTCGTTTGTTGGAGATGCTATGGCTTCTACCCATTTTGAGACGTAGTCCACTGCTACTAAAATATAGTTATTGTTGAAGGACGTAGGAAATGGTCCCATGAAATCAATGCCCCATACGTCAAAGATTTCAACCTCTAAAATATTATTAAGAGGCATTTCATTTCTTCTTGAAATGTTGCCGGTTCTTTGGCAACGATCACAAGAAATAACGAAATGTCGAGAATATTTGAAGAGTGTGGGCCAGAAGAAACCTGATTGAAGAACCTTGGCGGCGGTTTTGACTGTGCTTGCATGACCGCCATAAGGGGATGAATGACAATGATAAAAAATGTCATTAATCTCTTCATTAGGTACACACCACCTAATGATTCCATCTGCGCAATGCTTAAAAAGGAGCGGATCTTCCCAAAAATAGTATTTAATTTCTGATAAGAATCACTTCTTTTGTTGATAACTCATTTCTGGGGGAAGAATCTTACATGCTAGGTAATTAACAATGTTCGCAAACCAGGGGGTTTCGACATTGTTTATAGCAAGAAGATGATCGTCCGGAAATGAGTCATCAATTGGAAGGTCATCATTATTGGTAATTTCCAATTCCTTGGGAAGAAGGGATAAATGATCTGCGACCAAATTTTCCGTTCCCTTTTTATCACGGATTTCTAAATCAAACTCTTGGAGGAAAAGAATCCACCTTATCAATCTTGGCTTTGCATCCTTGTTTGACAATAAGTATCTTATTGCTGCGTGATCCGTGTATACGATTACTTTTGATCCCACCAAATATGACCGAAACTTATCCATAGCAAATACCACGGCCAATAGTTCTTTTTCTGTGGTGGCGTAATTCATTTGTGTTTCATCTAGTGTTCGGCCAGCATAGTATATAGCATGTGTTTTCTTGTCTTTCCGCTGCCCTAGAACAGCTCCAACTGCAAAATCACTTGCATCGCATATTATTTCGAAAGGGAGATCCCAATCGGGTGGTTGCACGATAGGAGCGGACACCAAAGCTTCCTTCAACCTGTTAAATGCTTCAAGACAAGGGCTATCGAACACAAATGGAGCATCTTTCATTAGTAGATTAGTTAAAGGTCTAGAAATTTTTGAGAAATCCTTTATAAATCGTCGGTAAAAATTGGCGTGCCCAAGAAAGCTTCTTATTCCTTTAACATTAGTAGGCGGGGGTAATTTTTCAATAATCTCAATTTTCGCCTTATCTACTTCTATCCCCTTTTCGGATACCATATGTCCTAATACTATCCCTTCATTTATCATAAAGTGACATTTTTCCCAATTTAAAACAAGATTAACTTCTTCACAACGTTGTAGGACTTTAGATAAATTTTTCAAACATTCGTCGAAAGAATATCCATAAACAGAGAAATCATCCATAAAAACTTCCATTATATTTTCTATGTAATCGGAAAAAATGGACATCATACAACGCTGAAAAGTGGCGGGAGCATTACTGTAACGACCCCAACTTTTCATCAATAAACATAATTCAATTCATAATTAAAATTCCCAAATCATGGTACCTTAACGGCTAGTACATCTAACCATAATTCAAATGCGGAAAATAACTGTCTTTCAATCTTAACGGCTAGTACAACTAACCATAATTCAAATGCGGAAAATAACTGTCTTTCAATCTTAACGGCTAGTACAACCCACTAGCTCGATAAGTACACAATGTTGGATAAAGCATCCTAATCTCAATCAAACCGCCATCCATACGACCGATCAACTCCTCATACTGCTTACCTGGGAGGGAAAGAATGAGAAAAGGGGTGAGCGAACAATGCTCAGTAAGTTCATACGGAATCTCTCCGGGTACTAAGGAAAGATGACCGAAAGAACGGACCAATCGAATTACTCAACGATATGATAGCTATATCAATTAAAGTACATGTACGAGTACAATAATGAAAGATACTTTTCAAATAACAAGTTGTGGCACTATCACAAAATATATATAATGGAAACTGTATTCACATAAGTCCGTCAATTCCAAAGTAACGATACACCTTTTCAGGGTGAATTTGATACACCTTTTCAGGGTGATCCTTGAATAAGAAACTCCACGTCTTTTCAGGGCGCTCCCTTATCCCGACATATCATGATAGTCAACTACTTCATCAAGTAGTGTATAAGCGTCTAAATCCTTTTCAGGGATTAGACTAATTCTCGTAAAGTCCTTTTCAATCGGATCATTCTTGCTAAGTCCTTTTTCAATCGGACAAAGCTAGCTACATCGAGTTCAAATAGATATATCAATTATATATATATATATATATATATATATATATATATATATATATATATATATATATATATATATATATATATATATATATATATATATATATCATGTTCCTAGGTACAAGAACATATCACATTTAACTATTTTTCAGGCAGTGTAAGATGAAAGTCAAATCTTTGCTATTAAGATTAGACCAAGTTCATTTAAAAGTCCGTCCCACTTAGACTCATTAAACTACATCTAGTTACTTTAGACATAGCAATAACATTTAAGTGTTCATATGGTACAAGAACACAATAATCAAATTCAATCATTAGATACACCTTGAACAACACATATCAAGGATAAGATATTCCAAAAGACGTTCAATCGAAGGAATAGTTTCAAAATAACTACCGGCCACTTGGTAGTTTATACTTTCATAAAAGACTCGATAGAATCCTAGTTCAAGGATTGAAATTCAAATACTCTAAGGAACGTAATCCCTTACCTCGATTGATGCACGCTCCTAGCAAATATCACCGCACGAATCTACAATCATGCAACGCATAACTTAGAGTACAAATAATACACATTTACTTAACCCAAACTATTTCTCTTAATCTCGTTAACCTATGAGTTATTCTACTCTAACTCCTTTAAAGATTAACATTTAACCTCCTTTAGGTTTTCCAATTCATACGTAGGGTTTCTAGGCTCTAAACCCTTTTATAATCCTCTTTAATCTAGCCACACACATACTGTTTTCACCTAATTCTGCACACACACACACACACTAATCTTAACACACACACACACACACTCTTCTGCCCACACACGTACACACACCAGCATTGCAGAAACATACACACACTGTACACACACACGCACACACACAGCATGCAGAAACACACACACGACACACACCAACACCTTAGTTCCATCTCAAGCCTAGTATGTATATTTTAGGTCAAAACCCCTTGATTACATACCCAAAACCTTAATCAATATTAGGTTTTCAATTAATAATCTTTTATCAAAATCTCATTTGAACCTTCTTAATTAATCCTTAATATAAAAAAAACAACCCTAATTAATCTCAAGAATTTTCTAGGTTTTCTTCTAAATTTTTAAATTCAAGAACAGTAATTTAAAACGAAACGGATACTCACTTGGTTTGGTTGCTCGTCTCAAGGTCCAGCTTGCTTCTCCCTTTTTATTCTTTAAACCTCAACTCCTCTGCCTTTCTCTCTCTGTCTCACTATCTCTTCTCTCTCTCCTGAGAGCCGCCTCCCTCTCTTCTATCTTCTCAATTTCTACTTTGATGTTTACTCCCTTGCCGTGGCCCTCTATCTATTTCTAATATATATGCGGCACCTTCCTAAATCCCTCTTGCCGTTATAACAATTGAAAAGGCTCCATCAGTTTAAGAACCCAAAAGCCTCAAGATTTATGAAAAATAATTACATTGTGGTTTCCCTAAACCCAACCCAACTTAACCCAAGTCCAAGTAGGAAACCCAATGTAGATATCCTAATTTAAATAAACTAGGCCCATTTAATTTAATCCATCTAGGAAAAGGAATAGTCACAAATAATTAATTAATAGCTAAATAATTGATTAAAAAAATTACTAAATAAATAGTATCAATTTTTTTTAGGGTTGTTATATTCTTACCCCCTTAAAAGGGTTTGGTCCACCAAACCAAACGCACTCATTTCGAAACATGGCAGAATACAACTAGTGCATCTCGCTCTCGAGCTCCTACATGGCTTCTCTTTTTGTGTGGTTGTTCCACTGTACTTTCACGTACGGAATTATCCGCCTCCTCAAATTCTGATCTTTTCGATCCACAATATTCCCAGGGTGCTCGTCATAACTCAGATCGGCATGAAATCTGGGCTGTCTATCCTCAATCACATGGCTCGGGTCGGAGATGTACTTCCTCAACATCGAGACATGAAAATACATTATGCATTCCTGCAAGTACAGGTGGTAGGCCAACTTATAGGCTATGAGCCCAACTCGCTCCAAGTTCTCGAATGGTCCCCCATACCTCGGCTTAACTTCTCGCGAGTATCAACCTCACGACGTCCTTGGTTGGCGAAATCTTCAAGAACCCGCGATTCCCCCCACTTGAAATTCCAAGTCCCGTCGTCGGCGATCTGCATACGCCTTCTGTCTACTCTGAGCGGTTACTAATCATTTCCAAATCTGTTGTACCTTATCTGTGGTCACTTGGACAATTTTCGGTCCAAACAACTTCCTTTATTCACTTTATTCTAAAAGTAGGCGATCTACATTTTCGTCCATATAAAGTTTCATACAGTGTCATACCGATGCTAATCCGGCTGGTCCTTTCTGACTATTCGTGTGTCTGTGGTGAAAAGTTGTACTCGTCATCACCTTTGTACCCAATGCCTGCTGTCCATTCTTCCAGATAGCTATTTTCTCCCATTCTCATTCCGGTATTGGTAACGACTGAAATAGTCTTACAGACTTTTGGTGTTCACTCTTTCGTTCAGACCTAACAAACATCTCCATACAAATTCTGTCACCACTATTTTCATGTTATCCCACCCAAAATGATTTCCTTAGGTTCCTACACATCTTGGTACTCCCAGAATATACAAAACTTTTGACAGTACACTTCCTGCCTAATTTCTCTACTCATATCCTTGTCGCTAGGCACCCAATTTCTCGATTGATACCCTAAAATCTCATTGTCTTCCATACGAAAATCTATTACCCTCCCTTTTGCCATACTCCAAAGCATCCTCACGATTCTTCCTCTATTCCTTGTGTTTTCTTGATTCAGTCTAATAGTGTTGGCTAAAACCCCAATTGAGCCACGTACCTTTTAACTCTCACTTCTATACTTGAACCTCAATTCTGTTTCATGCACTTACCCCCTTAGAATTCAACGTAGCTAAGGTTCCTCGATTCTTCCTACTCAAAGTATCAGCCACTTTATTAGCCTTCCTGGGTGATATAATTCGTACAATCAAAATTCTTAAGCAGTCTTAACCATCTCCTTTGCCTCATATTCAATTCTTTCTGGGTGAAAATATACTTAAGACTTTTATGATCTTTATAAATTTGACAAGTTACCCCATACAAATCATGTCTCCATATCCTCAATGCAAAGACTACGTCTGCTAACTCCAAGTCATGGATGGGATAATTCTTCTCATGGTTCTTCGGTCACCTTGACGCATCAGCTATACCCTTATCATTCTGCATTAACACACAGTCTAACCCCTTAAGTGATGCGTCGCTATAGATCACAACTTCGTCCTATCCAGATGGTAAATTAAAGTCAGAACTGGTGCGGACCCTAACCTTCGCTTCAGTTCCTGAAAATTTTCTCACAATCTTTCGACCAAACAACCTTTGCTCCTTTCTGTGTTAACCTTGTTAACAATACTGATAAATTTGAGAATCCATTGACAATCCTCCGTTAATATCCCGCTAATCCCAAGAAACTTCTTACCTCGCTAACGGTCATTGGTCTCTCCCAATTCACAAATAGCTTCTATTTTTTTGTTGGATCTACTGCAATCCCATCCTTAGATACCACACGCCCTAAGAATGCTACTTTCTCCAACCAAAATTCACACTTCTTGAATTTTGCATACAACTTCTGTTCCCTCCGAATTTGTAGTACTAACCTCAATTGTTTTTTATGTTCTTTCTTAGTCTTAGAATGTACCAGAATATCATCTATAAATACCATTTCACACATATCCAAAATTTCCTGAAATATCCTATTCATTAACTCCATGACTGTTGCTGGCGCGTTTGTCAACCCAAACAGTCATAACTAAAACTCATAATGATCGTACCTTGTCCTAAAGGCCGTCTTTGCAACATCCACTTTCTTCACTCTCAACTGATGGTATCCCGATCTCTAATTTATCTTTGAGAAATAACACGCTTCCCAAAGTTGGTCAAACAAGTCATCAATCTTCGATAACAGATACTGATTCCTTACCGTCACTTTATTCGGTTCTCGATAATTGATACACATACTCATCGATCCAACTTTTCTTCTTCACAATGAATACCGGTGCACCCCACTCTGAAACACTCGACCTAATCAAGCTTTTATCCAAAAATTCTTGCAATTGTTTCTTCAATTCTTTAAGTTCATCCGACACTATTCTGTACGGTGCTTTGGATATCGGTGCGGTTTTTGGTACTAAATCTATGGAAAATTCCACCTCCCTTTCTGGTGGTATTCCTGGCAAATCTTCTGGAAATACGTTCTTGAAATCCCTGATCACTGAAAGAGATTCTAGGCTCCCTTCTTCTCTACCTGTCTCGCTAATATAGGCCTAAAACCCTGCACATCCTTTCCTTAACATCTTCCGAGCCTTCATTACCAAACAAGGCCTGATCGAACTCTCGACTTCGATCCTTGAAACCTAAACTCCTCGCCATATGGTATTCAGAATTGCCCCTCCTTCTTAAAGCCGTCTACCTTAGATTGGTAAGCAGCTAACCAATCCATCCCAAGGATACAGTCAAATTCTTTCATTTCTAATTTAATAAGATCAACCTTAAGTTCTCTATCTCTTATTCTAAAAGGATACATCTTATAACCAGACGAAGCAACAATCGACTCTCTAGTCAAAGTAGCTATCACAAGAGGTATTTCTAACGCCTCTGGTTTCAAGTTCATTTTCTTAGCTAACGAGTGTTAATAACAGAACGCGTAGCACCAGAGTCTATTAATGCATACGCCCTCCTTATTATAAAATTTTAGCGTACCTGCCCCAAGATCATTGGTGTCTCTCGCGTCATTAGTATTTATGGTAAGCACCCGCTCATGACCTCCGCCGTTGTCCTTATCACTCTTGGCTTCTTGAATAACCCTAGCCTTCTTAGGCTCTGGGCACTTCCACTGCGGATATCCTACCTTGTCACAGTTAAAGCATTTCTTGCCTTTGTACCAGCATTCCTCTGTCTTGTGTTTCCCTTCGCACACTTGACACTTATCGTCTGATCCTCTACTTTGAGCATCACTTCGATCCCTGTTTCTGCGGTTACCGTAGTTTCTGTTCCGATACTTATTACTAGTAACTTCCTTTTCGCGGTTCTCGTCCGTGGCCTTTCTTTTGTTATTGGTTCTATCCCGGTTCCAACTTCCAGCATACCCCTTGGTTCCACTTATCTCTTCCTCCCCTATCCTTGCTCTGTCCAAGATCTTGGTTGCGCTTGATGCTGCAGCTGAGCCAAGGTTGCTATTATCTGACAGAGACTTACTACTGTCTGGTTCAGCGTTTGTAGGAGGTTCGCCAGGTCTTGATTTGGCTGCTCCTGGTTGTTTCGTCCATCGTTAGCACTGGCGTTGCTTTGGTTGTTCCTCGACATCTGAGGACGATAACATAATATTCATCCATATTACGAAAAGACTCATTACTACTCACGCTTAATACTATTAGTGCTCATACTCGCTACTTCTATAGCATTTATCTAAAATAGGTCGTCTCAATAGACTTCCATCATATAACTGGTCCATTCATTAGACCATCGATCGTTCAGTAGACCGATCTCACATACATATATCATTTCAATAAATCACATTCAGAGGTCATTTCATTAACCCATTGGTCGTTTCAATAGACCCCAATTCATACTCATAAGCCGTTTCAATAAACTATGATCACTTTTCACTTAGGTTATTTCAATAAACCAACTCATATTCACACTTGGCCGTTTCATTAAGCCGATTTCTATTCTCATTGGTCATTTCAATTGACAAATCTTTCTCTGTTCCAGTTAACATATCAATTTAACACTAGAGAATAAATTTCAATTCAAAATACCATGCCACAAAATATAAACTAACTTTATTTCATAAAAGAAGATTTCGATTTAAAACAATAACATCCTTATAATGCCAATAACTGAACTAAATTATCACTCATTCTCCTAGAAGCAATCAAAGAGATTCCCAACTTTATTCACGAAGCTGCACTCTTCCTAGGTCTTCCCCTAGGTCTTCCACTTGACAATTTCACTTTGTTCTTGGATCCCTTTGGTCTTCTTCTAGACCTTCTTACTGGCTCTAACTCTTGATCATCATCTTCAATTACAATTGGAGTAGCTTCACTACTCCCAATCTCTTCAACTTGTACCTCAAGTATCTCCACTTTAGGAACATCGTCCTCTATTACCTCGATAACTGCCTCATCTTCCTCTATAGGTACCTTTGACTCTTACAGATCATAGTACTAGCCAAAACTCAAAGAATATCTCCTGATCATCTCCTATAATCAAGATAGATTATCATTAGTATATCTTCAATACATAATATTTATATACTTAAAGTAAATATGCTTTAATCTTCCAAAGTAACGAGTAAGTTATTCCTTTAACTTTTCTACTTAGCCTACCTCACTCACATATAAATCCTAGAGCAAGGCATGACTTAAATATAAGTTCCGGGTTGCCTTCATTCAAGTAAATTCTTAGAACTAAGGTTTCCTAAAGCTAAAGGTATTCTTCCCATAAGACCTAAAGCCATGGCTCTGATACCAACTGTAATTACCCCAACTTTTCATCAATAAACATAATTCAATTCATAATTAAATTCCCAAATCAGGGTACCTTAACGGCTAGTACATCTAACCATAATTCAAATACGGAAAATAACTGTCTTTCAATCTTAACGGCTAGTACAGCTAACCATAATTGAAATGCGAAAAATAACTGTCTTTCAATCTTAACGGCTAGTATAACCCACTAGCTCGATAAGTACACAATGTTGGATAAAGCACACTAATCTCAATCAAACCGCCATCCATACGACCGATCAACTCCTCATACTGCTTACCTGGGAGGGAAAGAATGAGAAAAGGGGTGAGCGAACAATGCTCAGTAAGTTCATACGGAATCTCTCCGGGTACTAAGGAAAGATGACCGAAAGAATGAACCATCGAATTACTCAACGATATGATAGCTATATCAATTAAAGTACATGTACGAGTACAATAATGAAAGATACTTTTCAAATAACAAGTTATGGTACTATCACAAAATATATATAATGGAAACTGTATTCACATAAGTCCGTCAATTCCAAAGTAACGATACACCTTTTCAGGGTGACTTTGATACACCTTTTCAGGGTGATCCTTGAATAAGAAACTCCACATCTTTTCAGGGCGCTCCCTTATCCCGACATATCATGATAGTCAACTACTTCATCAAGTAGTGTATAAGCGTCTAAATCCTTTTCAGGGATTAGACTAATTCTCGTAAAGTCCTTTTCAATCGGATCATTCTTGCTAAGTCCTTTTTCAATTGGACAAAGCTAGCTACATCGAGTTCAAATAGATATAGCAATTATATATATATATATATATATATATACTCCCTCCGTCCCACCAACATTGATACCAAATTTTTGGGCACGAGAATTAAGGAAAAGTAAGTGAGAGAAAAAGTGAAAGAAAATGTTGTGAGTATGAAGAATTAAATAGGAGAGAGAATGAGTGGGAGGAATAGTTAGGAGAGAGAATGTTGTGAGTGTAAAAGTGAAATAGGAGAGAGAATGAGTGGGGTAAATAGTGAAGATTCCTTTGCTATTTTGGGCAGTATCAGTTTTGGTGGGACGGACCAAAAAGGAAATAAGTATCGGTTTTGGTGGGACGGAGGAGTATATATATATATATATATATATATATATATCATGTTCCTAGGTATAAGAACATATCACATTTAACATCACTATTTTTCAGGCAGTGTAAGATGAAAGTCAAATCTTTGCTATTAAGATTAGATCAAGTTCATTTAAAAGTCCGTCCCACTTAGACTCATTAAACTACATCTATTTACTTTAGACATAGCAATAACATTTAAGTGTTCATATGGTACAAGAACACAATAATCAAATTCAACCATTAGATACACCTTGAACAACACATATCAAGGATAAGATATTCCAAAAGACGTTCAATCGAAGGAATAGTTTCAAAATAACTACCGGCCACTTGGTAGTTTATACTTTCATAAAAACTCGATAGAATCCTAGTTCAAGGATTGAAATTCAAATACTCTAAGGAACGTAATCCCTTACCTCGATTGATGCACGCTCCTAGCAAATATCACCGCACGAATCTACAATCATGCAACGCATAACTTAGAGTACAAATAATACACATTTACTTAACCCAAACTATTTCTCTTAATCTCGTTAACCTATGAGTTATTCTACTCTAACTCCTTTAAAGATTAACATTTAACCTCCTTTAGGTTTTCCAATTCATACGTAGGGTTTCTAGGCTCTAAACCCTTTTATAATCCTCTTTAATCTAGGCTCTAAACCCTTTTATAAACCCTTTTATAATCCTCTTTAATCTAGTATGTATATTTTAGGTCAAAAACCCTTGATTACATACCCAAAACCTTAATCAATATTAGGTTTTCAATTAATAATCTTTTATCAAATCTCATTTGAACCTTCTTAATTAATCCTTAATATAAAAAAACAACCCTAATTAATCTCAAGAATTTTCTAGGGTTTCACTACCAGAAAAAGGTCATTTAGCGACGGAAATTTCCGCCGCTAAAATTAAATTTCCGTCGCTAAAATAAATCACCGACGGAAAAATTCCGTCGGTGGTCCGCCGCTACCAGCTCATCGCAGTGCTCCGACGGGTCAATTTCCGCCGCTATTTTTTTCTTTTACCGACGGAATTTAATTCCGCCGGTAAATTAATGGTTTCAGCGACGGAAACTTCCGCTGCTATATTAATTTAATTTAATTAAATTTTCATTTCAGCGGCGGAAATTTCCGTCGCTGTAATAAAAATTAATTTAATTAAATTAATTTCAGCGGCGGAAATTTCCGTCATTTGTAATAAAATTTAAATTAAAATTAAATTATTTCGGCGGCGGAAATTACCGTCATTGAAATTATTTAATTTTAATTTAAATTTTATTACGGCGACGGAAGTTTCAGTTGAAATCAAAAATTAAATAAAAATTAAATGATTATAGCGGCGGAAATTCCGTCACGAAATTAATTTAATTAAATTAATTTTTATTACGACGACGGAAAATTCCGCCATTGAAATTAATTTATTTAATTAATTTTTATTTCGACATTAATTTCGGCGACGAAAAATTCCGTCGGCGATTACGAAATAAATTTAAAAAAATAATTTAAAATATCAATAAACCAAAATTTTTTGTACCGATATAACATTTCAATTTATAAAACTAAAACTATAAAAACTAAAATTCAAATATCGGCGTACCAAATAAAAACTAAATACCACCGTACCAATTCGGGAGGGGGAGAGGGTGGAGAGGGGGAGGGGGAGAGGGGGAGAGGGGGAGAGGGGGAGAGGGGTGGAGCGGGGGAGAGGCGGGGAGGGGCTCCGCGGGTACCAAATGTCTCAAATGTTTACAAACAAGTATAATTTAATACAAAAATGTCTAAAAATCCGCAATCAACCTGGGGACGCCGGAAATTACCACAGGAGTCTGGCCGAGATGAGCCATTAACGGCGCCAATTGTCTTTGAGTCTCTCGCATGTTGTCTTTGAATCTCTCGCATGACGTCGATCGTTCTCCTCCTGCATCTGCGTCGACCCGCCAAAGCATCCGCAAGCTTTGCCTGCTCGCGTCTCTCCTCCTCCAACGCAGCCTCCAGAGTGTCGACCCTCGGATCATGAAACGTGGGCTGGGCAACATTTCGCCGACGGCCGGTCGACGTCGACGGGCATTGCCGCCCGTAATCCCCCATCCCTAACACTCGGGCTCCTATCCTTGGATGTCCACGAGAGGTGACATCGTGCCAAACATCGAGCACGAAGGGGACGGGCTCGCTGGGAGGCGTTCCTTCGGGAACAACGGCGGCTTGATATGCGGCTTTGTCAAAATAAAACAAACAATTATAATCATATACACAATGTAAGGTACATAAATAAATTTACATATTCAAAATCAAGTCATTTAATGATAGTTTACTTACAAAGGCATTAACAGATCGATCGTCAACCCATTGCGGAGGTTGATCGGGCGCTGTAGAATTCCGAATATGGGTGCTAGCGTAAACATCCACAAAGCGATATTCGGACCATACTCCCTTTCCTATAAATAAAATAAGCGAGATTATTACTTTGAAATTGTATAAATGCAACATTTAAACTGATTTAAAAGCATGCATACACTACATTTACACTAAAACTATGGATTTCATAGCATCAACATGGCTCCCAGCTAACATACGTACATAAACCTATTTAAAAGCATCCATACACTACTACATTTAAATTAACATACATACCATGCGGTCGTGATGCTCGGCGACCGTGAGCGTCCCCATGGTATGCATCGCCGCCGACCCCTGGGAGCCTGCTCTATTGGCCTTGGCCTGTTCGGATATAGCCTTCGCCGCATCCGACCCCCAATATTCGCAAAATTGACGAAACACCTCATCGGTCATAAAAGTAGGACACAAGGGCTGTTCTCCCGCCGCGAGCCGAGTAGTATAATAATTTTTCTTCGTGGTACCTATAAAAAATATGAATATCTCGTAAACATATAATGATGACATTATAAAATTAAAAGAGTATAATCATTGTTAATTAAACTAATTAAGGATAGATAAATATGTTACAAATAAAATCCTTAAATAGCTTGTGAGCACGCTCATCGAAAACATATCTAGCCGTCGCCTCGGCGATGTACGGCGCCCAATAATATTTAGCCTACAACATATAATGATAACATTACAAAACTAAAAGAGTATAATCATTATTAATTATAACATTTTAATAACAAACTAACATTTAAGTTTTAAATAAAAACCATTAACACATTACCTTAAACTCATCCCACGCATCATCCTACGCCTCTGTGGCAATTTTTTTCCAGTTGGGCCAAAACTCGGTCATTTTTCGAGACCGCCGCATTGCCCGATCTTAGTCCTGGTGGGGTATCCACCTACAAACCTGCCAAGTATATTTATACAATAACATTTTAACTTAAATAATGAATTATATATAAAGCAAAAAGGAACCAACTTATATCAAATTAATGAAGAGTTACTTACTTGGTCATAAAGTGATGATATCCGACAAATATCCTCCTCGAGAATCGACAGTAGCACAGTACCGGCCCCAGAGGTGGAGCTAGTACTACTGCGTGAAGGGTCGACATCATCGCTACCGGATCGGGACGATTGCGTCCCAGTAATCAATGTGTAAATGGGCTTAGTCTTATTACCCTTGCCCTTTCTACTAGAACTCATATCTGTATTACAGTAAAAATATTAAAATATACAACTTTAACAATAGGAAACAATATATTCACAATACATCTAAAACTTTAAAGTTCTAATAATCTAAAGCATTCACAATACATATAAAACTTTAAACTATTAATAATATAAAGCATTCACAATACATATAAAACTTTAAAGTTCTAATAATCTAAAGCATTCACAATATATATAAAACGACGGATATTAAAAATAATCTAAAGCATTCACAATACATATGAAACTTTAAAGTTCTAATAATCTAAAGCATTCACAATACATATAAAACTTTAAAGTTCTAATAATCTAAAGCATTCACAATACAATTTTAAACTTTAAACTATTATTAATCTTCGTCCCCATCATCATCACTGGACTACGAATTACTACAAAACTCGAGTTCTTCATCTTCGTCTTCGGACTACGATGAATCAAACTCTGGTTCCTCTTCCTCTTCCTCTTCCTCTTCCTCTTCCTCTTCCTCGATTCATCAATATCAATGTGCGCGAGATGACACAAGGAGGCGGGGAGTTGGCAAATTCACTCGGTAAGATATCCTCCTCGGGTTCATCAACATTTTGAGGAATATGAGTGACATCATCTAATGGATGATTAGGCGATGAAACGTTAGGTGGCAGCGGCATTTCATCCTCTTGATAGGGTGTTTCTAATGACGACTATGTAGTTGTCGATGAGGGTAGGTTGTCAATCATGCTCCTAGCCTTGGTCATCCAAATGACCCACCATCCGTCGGGTCGCGGACGAGGGTAGGGAGTCATGTATACTGTTGTGCTTGAGATGCTAAGATGAAGACGTCGTTGCCATTATGCGGACGAGTCCTTTACATCGACGAGGTCAAATATGGCGTGCTTCTTAACACCTCGCACGACATCCCGCCAATCACAATTGAACAAGACAACACTTGTTTCTACCCAAATACTCCACCTCGACTACTTCTTTCGGGACGCCATAATAATCATTCCCTATAAGCTTCACACCGCTATTCCACGTCAATTTAGAGCCCCCGTAAGCTTTGGTATGAAACACATAGCCATTCACGAAATAACCGTTGTATAAATGAACGTTCAAGTACGGAGATGATGCTAAATGTCTTAACCTCGCGGCTTTGGCATCACCCGGATGTTCGGCTATCTATAAGACAATATTGTAACCAATTTAATACAATTTTAAGATTGAATGTTTAAAGAAGTGTATAGAATAAATTTGAATGAAACGAAATATTTACATATTTCCTTAGCCGGTTTGGAAATTCTCTTTCGTCCTAGTTGCGATGAGTTACGAAGATAAATCTTGAGCTAAATCTTCAAACATTCGCAATAGGGTTAAACAAGGCATTTCATATGCGAGGTAATTAAACATGCATAATTTAATCGACGAGGCGTAAACATAACATCATTGACTTACTTGATATATTCCCCAACCTCGTCGCTTAAGAAGAACATACGTTTCGACCGCGGCAAACTCTTTAGCGGTTAACGTACGCGTACCAACCCGTTTGCCGAGGAACCGAGCCGGGGATGAAAATACGAGAGATGTTTCCCTTAGACGGAAAACCACCATCGTAATTGCGGCCAACCCTAGTCAATCTCGTATCAACATCGGGAGGAAAATATGTTTCGACAAAGGCAACAATCTCATCTATGATAACGACCTGCGAAATTGAGGCCTCGACCATGGCCCTATTGCTCATCTTCCTTTTCAATTGGCCTAGATACCTAAAAGTCATTCGTAGATTAAAACATAAATAATGTTAAAGAAGGTATATTGTTAACGCTCAAATTATTTAGAAATAGAATAAATTCAATTACCTCTCAAATGGATACATCCATACGTATTGAACTGGACCACCGACTCTAGCTTCGTATGCCAAGTGGACCGGTAAATGCTCCATAGAATCAAAGAATGAAGGAGGAAATATCTTCTCAAGTTTGCACAAAGTCACTACGATGCTCTCCTCAAGCTTTTTCATGTGATCAACACGCGGTGTGGTCGATGTTAACGCTCGGAAAAACTCACTTAACTACGTTAACGCCACCGAGATATTGTCAAGCAAGAGACCCACGAGAGCAATCGGAAGTAGCCTATCCGGCAAAACGTGGCAATCGTGACTCTTCAAACCTGCACTTTCCCCTCCTCTACATTGACACGATTACCAATGTTAGACGCGTAACCATCTGGAAGCCTTAAATCCTTGAGCCATTTCGGGAGGAGGAGCTTCTTTTCCTTTGTAAGCACGTATTGAGCCATCGGTCTAAGCTGGTTTACCATTGACGTATACCAAGTCTAAGGCCGGCCGCTTACAGATTTCCTTAAGGTCCTTTCGAGCTTTTTCGTTGTCTTTAGTTGTTCTCTTGAAATCCATCAACGTGTTAAAAACATTATCGAATACATTCTTCTCAATGTGCATCACGTCAAGGTTATGTCGAATGAGATTTGTTTTCCGGTATGGCGGCTCCCAAAATATACTCCTCTTGATCCGAGTTATGGGTAGTCCCAAACCCTTGTATTTTGGTCTTGAAAACTTTTTCCCCACGAGGATCGGGCAATCTAGATACCTCCTCATAGACCGTGTCACCACTTAAACGAATCGGGGCCTCATCATGGTCAATCTTGTTCTTTTTAAACGCATTCTTCTGGGTCTGAATGGGTGGTCCTCAGGAAGAAATTGTCTATGGCAATCGAACCAACATGGTTTTCCGAGTGCGTGAGCGTGAAAGACTTTGTGTCACTCATACAATACGGACGAGCCAACTTCCCGTGGGTGCTCCAACCCGATAACATCCCATATGCGGGGAAGTCATTAGCTGTCCACATCAACGCAGCCTTCATGCTTTGAAATTCTCTCGCTTGAAAGCATCCCACGTTTCGACCCCATCCTCCCAAAGCCGCTTCAATTCGTCCATCAAAGGTCGGAGATAGACGTCAATGTTCCTCCCGGTACATTTGTTTGGGCCGGGGATGAATAACGACAAGAACATGTAGGGATCACTCATACACAACCGGGCGGAAGATTGTAGACGGTGGCTATAATCGGCCAACAAGAGTAAGATTTTGCCCCAGGACCAAACGGATTGAAACCATCGGAAGCGGATGCATAACCGTATATTTCTTGCTTCAGACGCAAAGTCGGGATAAGTCTCATCAAAGTGTTTCCATGCCTCCCCATCACTGGGATGAATCAACACACCATCTTCACGCAAACTTTCCTTATGCCAACGCATTGCCTCTGCGGTAGATTTAGACGCGTAGAGGCGTTGCGATCTTGGAATCAACGGCATGTAACGCAACCGCTTATGTGGTCCGTTTTTCTTGTGTTTTGAACTCCCCTCCGATTTGGCTTATATCTACTTTGTCCGCAAATTGAACACTCTGTCTTACGTGAATCTTCCTTGTAGAATAGCATGCGAGTCATTCTTACACGCATCAATCTTTTCATAACATAGCCCAATCTTCCCAACCAACTTCTTTGTCTCATAAAAGTTTGTAACCATCTTATTCTCTTTCGGCAACATCCGCTTAATTGCTTACATGATACGATTATAAGCGGTGGCTAATATTGCAATCAGCCTTTATGTTAAGGAGCTCGGCCACGGCCTCCAACACACCGATCTCGCAACCTGGATAGACCTTCTCTTTTGCAGAGTCCATAGCATCAATAAATTTCTTGGGCTGCGGGGTTGGTTCTTGTTGTTGGTTCTCGACCAATCGAAGGAAGGACCGGTGCATCCCTAACCATATCTTCCATATTCAAAGGTGGTTCTTCATTGTCTGAATAATAGGTTCGGGTTCGGGAGGTACATGAATATTCTCGGGGGATTATTCGCAACATTTGTGCGCAATCTCGGCTCACCATGACGGGTCCACCGTTTGTACCCAACTTCAAACCCGTTACGCAAAAGATGTTTCGAGTCTCGATCAAGCTTAGATACTTGACATTACAACACTTGTCGCATGGACACCTAATCTTACCATCCTTATCCATGTGACCGGTTTTATTTAATTGAGCAAATTCAACAAACCCCTTGACCCTCTATAAAACTCGGGATTGATACCGCGTTGATTCGGCAACTTTCGCTTATACATCCAACTACGATCATCGTTAACGAGACATCACTCTGCATTGCAATCCATATATTATACGTACACTCAATTTAATCGACGGATGAAACAAAATTGGGATGTTAATAATTATTGGATTTCATAATATATTAACAGTTTAGAAGTAATTAACGTATTATCATTCCCTAAATTTGAATTACAAACTTAAAAGCAACACGAGATCTTCTTAAAATAAATATAAAGCTTCTAACTCATATTTAACAATATATTAACAGGTCTTCTTAAAGTGTCTAGGAACTCGTTCCCGCTCCCGAACTCGAATCTCTACTCTTCCTCCGCCTCGGTCCCAGGGAGGTCTTTGGTCTAGGTATGTTGAAAAAGTCGGTCGGACCTCGTCTGGCTCGGAGTATCGTGTGAGCAGGTGGATCAATCAGCCCTGGTAGCTCTCAGTCTTGCTCTTTCCTGCCTCAAGGCCTCCTGCGAGCTATCACTTCGGGATCATTTCTCAAAGCAGCTCTCCGAATCTCCCGTCTCTCATGTCTGCTGCAATGTCACCGGTGATTTCATCGGGGTTGCTCTTGGCCTCCATGCCTCTTAATGTCATTTGGAAGAATAGTACGCCCCAAAACACTCTCGGCATCGAGCCTCTATCATCAGTGTACGGGACCTTCGCTCCTCGTACCATGTCGGATACTCGGTGGTCGAAATATGCTACCTCTAGTCCGACGGAGTAGTGGTCGTATCGGAAGAAAGCCCTCTAGAAATGCTCGCCAAAGAAATGTGTAGTACGAGGCTCGAGTCATAATCATCGGCATTGTATTAGTCGTCAAGCTGCTCTCTCAAAGTCCGAGATGGTCTGCTGCGGGTATCCGTCTTGTCTGCTCACTAGAGATGGAATGCAAAAGGATGATACATGTAGTCACCGGAAGTCGGACAATAAGCGGCCCGTCTGAATATCTCTCATAGTCTGCAATCCCCATGCCGGAATCCAATAGTACGGGTTTGCGGTCTCATATCGGGCCAAGGCCAACTTCCTATGCCAACTCTCGCAGAGGCATTCCTCAATATCTGCGCCGTCCAGCCACCCAAGGTAATGCCGTCTCGCCCTCTCGGCAGTGGCGAGATCAAGCGAAATCTCTCATACGGCCACAATGATAGTAACTGGGCCGCTGAACCATGTACTCGGATCCTCAGGTTAATCTATCAATGCCGTGGTATGTCTCCGCTAGCAACAGTGGAATGATGTCCATCGCTCCCTTTGTCAAATTGAATATGTCGGATGTCAACTCCTCGATCACCTCTCACCGCCCGATGATCTCTAACAGCCGTAGCCGGACACACTCCGATGTAGCCGCAAGTAGTGCGCAGACGAGAATGAGCAACATGAATATATCTAAGGAAGTGGATAGATCAAACAGGTCGGGAGTGGTCCGACTCAATCTGGCTATATGAGTCAAGTCTATGAATCTATCGTCAACGACAATGCCCGATACCCGCCCGCCGATAATCCCAAGAATTCGGATAGTTGCTCCGTAATCGATCGTCGTCTCGAGGAAATGCCACGGTCCTCGACTCGGCCACACCGATCGGTGCTCGAAAATCCTCCATCGTTGGCATCGATCGTTGTACGATAGGGTGAACACATGTCGCTCCGAATCCCAAAAGCACGAAGCGGCTCGGAGCGCATCCCAATCAATCTTCCAATCTTTTAGAGACCAGGATGCATGGCATGCTATACCTCCCGTCAATAAGTTTCCGGTGTTGTTTTTGGTGAAAGCGCGTGAGTTCAAGAATGTCTTGTTGAAATTGATACTCTCGGAAACAATTTCTCCATTGTAATGCTCCATGCCGCCTTAAATTGGGGCCGCTGGGACTTTTACCTATTAATATTGTGAATAATTGTATCAACAAATCTTGAGCTCTAGTTCAAACTAAACTAAAGGATAATGGTGTCCCTACCTAACCACCTACTCTGTCCTTTAAGTGCATGTTTGATAAACCTATTCCATCCCGAAATGCATGATTATATGAAATGCAAATATCACTTTGCCTACTTGCTTTATAATCGAAAATAAAGAAATTTCGGCTTTTGCATAGACCTAAATTATTACTATTGTGAATAATTTTAAATATTAATATTTAATTCTTTGTTGTAAAATATATAATTTTACAATGATGAATTAAATTAACATTTATAAACAAGATGAGAGTCGTTATCATCCACAACTATCAAAACTCTATCTCAGCTTTGACCAAGAAAGATAGAGCAAATAAGTTCTTGTCAGTTTGAGCAAAGGATTTTTACATTTTAATATAGGTTTTCAGGTTTCACTGTCCTCCTCTCTAAGAATCTCAAACATCACGGCCATGTCTTGACGGTGCTGTTTTACTCTTCACTGGTGATATACGGTCACAGTAAAAACAAGGTAACGATAACACCGGTGAAGAGAAAACAGAACTTTCCTCCAATTTTTCAATCTCCACCTTCCATTTACCCAATATCCTGATTGCAGAATCTTCCTCATGAGCTTGAAAGCTGGCGGGGTTGCCCTCAATCTCACGGTTGCACAAGCGAAGCAACCGTGAGATTGAGGGCAACACCGCCAGGCTTCAAGCTCATGAGGAAGATTCTGCAATCAGATCTCGAGTAAATGGAAGGTGGAGATTAAAAAATTGGAGGAAAGTTTTGTTTTCTCTTCACCGGTGTTATCTCGTTACCTTGTTTTTACTTGTGACCGTATAACACCATGAAGAGTAAAATGTATTAATCGACAAGAACATGGCTGTGATGTTTGAGATCCTTAGAGAGAAGAGAACAAAGGAAACCGGAAAAACTCTTATTAAACAGAAAATCCTTTGCTCAAACTGACAAGAACTTATTTGCTCTATCTTTCTTGATCAAAGATGGACGGATTTTGATAGCTGTGGGTGAGAAAGGCTCTCATCTTATTTATATTTTAAGATGTTAACCACCAACCACAATACCCTAAGGTGCATCTAGGGTGCCAGGATTGATATCGGGCGCTCAAACGTAGGCGATATTACATCACCGTCCGCGATGCCGTCAATCGCCCCAAAATGGGATCAAGAACCACTAAGGTAGTGTGCGGTTGAATATGTTACATTATTGATACATTCACCCCCTTCCTCCCCTTTGACTTTAAAAGACTTGAAAATTAGATAGACCTAAATTATTACTAATTGTGAATAATGTTAAATATTAAATATTTAACATCTTTGTTGTAAAATATATAATTTTACAATGATGAATTAAATTAACATTTATAAACAAAATGAGAGTAGATTTACTATTATAACTATCAAAACCCTATCTCATCTTAGACCAAGAAAGACAGAGCAAACAAGTTCTCGATTTTCTTGTTTGATCAATTGCTAGATCTACTTTGATAGTTTCAAGTGAGAAAGGTTCTCATCTTATTTATATTTTAAGATGTTAACCACCAACCACAATACCCTAGTGGAGTTGCATCTAAAGACTTGAAAATTAGATATTCACTAACAGCTACCATTAAAAGACAAAATTAACAAAATAGAGAGGGTAGAGAGAGAGAGGGTTTACATTTATAATTGGAGTGGAAAATATCAAGTCTTTTGCACAAGCATTTGGCCCAAAGATTGAAACTTTAAAAGTAGATTTACTATTATAATTAATCATAAAACAAGAAAATCCCCAACTCAGCTTTTTGTATCTTCTACAAACTGAAGTTGGGGATTTTCTTGTTTTCTGATTAATTGCTAAATCTACTTTCAAAGTTTCAATCTTTGGACCTAATGCTTGTGCAAAAACTTGAGATTTTCCACTCCAAAGATAACCCCATGGTAGTGGTTGTACGTGATAGTAGTGGAGTTGGATTAAAAGACTTGAAAATTAGATATTTAGTAACTTATCTAATTGTTGCATATGTAACATGTTATGTTTACTAAATATGTAACATGTTATGTTTACTAAATATAACATGTTACATATTTGATTATGAGTACGGTTATTTATCGTTTTCTTTATAGTGGCATATGTTTTCTTCTATTCGTTAATATTACTAACATATGTTTTCTTCTATTCGTTAATATTACTAAATATGTAACAAACTAGGATACAGAAACTGTATCCTAATTTGTTTCATATAAGGTGCATCTAGGGTACCAGGATTGATATCAGGCGCTCAAACGTAGGCGACATAATCACCGTCCGCGATGCCTTCAATCAGCCCAAAATGAGATCTAGAACTAGATGTTCCTAAACTATTTCATCAACAGTTTTCTTACTTATTTGTTTGTAATTGAAGCAAATAATACTAAGTTTACACCTTGTCTAATTCCTCCCATTAGTGTTACCTCTGAACAGAAATCATACTCCATTAAGTACTATGCTATGCTTGCCAAGGTTGGAGTCCACCACTACAACGGAAGTAAGTTAATTTGATGAGCCTAATTAGTTCCGTGTGATTGTTATTTTTGGTGAGATCATTATTAAGAGTCTAATTCACACTTCGATTCAAGATGCAATATGGTGAGATCAATGAAAAATGGAAAAGAGAAATTGACACAAATATTAGCATGGTTCACTCCTCAAACTAAGTTATGTCCGGATGGGAGGGAGGTACTAATGAAATATTTATTATTGGTATAATCCTAAACTAAAATAATTTGTTTTTATGAGATTGATCTTGATTTAATTCTATAATTTCATGTGATATATTGATTAAACATCTATGAAATGTAACCCAATTGCAAACTGGGAAGGGAATTGTTAATATATATAAATACTATGTATGTAACCTTATTTTATCCTAAATATTGAACCATTAGACTTTACATCTTTAAACAGAAAAGAGGGAGGGCATTCAAACTTCGAACTCTTTCTATTTCTATTTATGACTAATGAAATAATCGAAAAAGCTTTTATAATAATGCTAAGGCATGAATTAGTTTATCCTCCAATACACATATAAAACACACATTAACACACACCACACACACCTGCACCCATCTGTACCGCCCCTATTCACACACACACAACTCATACCCGCACCTAAACTTCAGCAACAGACACAAAATCTGCTCTCCCACACCTGGCTTCACGGCATCACACACACCCTTCCCTCTCTGTACACACACGACTCACACTACAGCTGGCCACACCCAAAGAACACACTCGCACACCCCTAATACACGCACACCAAAGACACACACACAAACTTATGATGGCAACCCCTTCAGCAACCAACACCCAACAACACACGCATACACACACGTAAACACTCACGTACACCCACAATGTACCAACTGTTTTCCTCAGTTTATTTCATATCCAAGCATGCAATATGGGGTTACCCATTTATTTCATACTCAATCTCCTCACCATAATTCAAAAACAAAGAAGAGCCCAGAATTGACAAATAAACCCAAGCAACAAAATCTCAAAAACACCATCTTGATAACTAAATGCAAACCTTGATTACAAAAACAAAGAAGAGCCCAGGGAAGTACCGCTTGTGGAACCTCAATATCCACGGGCTATTGACAAATAAACCCAAGCAACAAAAAAAGACTCAAACAAGCAAGTCAAAATTCATGGTTGAGTACAGAGAAGGATTTTACGGTTTCACACTTCGATTCAAAAAAGAAGGATTTTACGGTTGCAAAATGGGATCTCAAAAAAGAAGGATTTTACGGGAACCAAT